>SJYT01023113.1:572610-601057 GCA_006410635.1 Cephalophus harveyi
GGTTGGCAGCAGAGAAAGGCAGGCTAGGTAGTTTTGGAGAAGCTTGTCATCCATCAGCTGGGAGGGAGAGGGAGGAAGCTGGCCCTTGGGTATTGATCTTGCCAAATTTGTAAACTAGTTACTTGACTTCATGCATCCTAAGTCGCTTCAGTCATGTCTGACTCTGTGCGACCCTATGGATTGTAACCCGCCAGGCTCCTCTGTCCATGGGATTCTTCAGGCAAGAGTACTGGAGTGGGTTGCCATGCCCTCCTCCAGGGGATCTTCCAAATTCAGGGATTAAATCCATGTCTCTTACGTCTCCTTCACTGGAAGGCAGGTTCTTTACCACTAGTGCCACTTGGAAAGCCCCTGTAGTGGTAAAATATACATAACAAAATTTGCCATCAAAGTGCATTCACATAGTGGTCCAACCATCACCACCAGCTGTCTCCAGAACCTCTTCATCTTCCCAAACTGAAACTCTGTCCCCCTCATTCAAGCCCCTGACAACCAACATCCTACTGTCTGTCTCTAAGAATATGACAACTTGAGGTCCCTCGTATATGTGGGATCATACAGTCCTTCTCGTAACTGGCTTATTTAACACAATGTCCTCAAGGTTCATTCACATGTCAGCCTGTGTCAGAATCTCCTTCCTAAGGCTGAGTGGTACTCCACTGTGTGCGTGCACATTGGGTTGAGCCATCATCCGCCGCTGAACATCTGCACTGCTTTCCCTTGTTCGCTACAGTGAACGATTCTTCTGTGAATGTGGCTATCCAATATACCTCAGACCTTGCCTTCAATTCTTTAGGGTCAATACATGGAATTGCTGGATTGTAGTTCTGTCTTTGGGCTTCCCTGGTGGCTCAATGGTAAAGAATCTGCCTGCCAATGCAGGGGGCACGGGTTTGATCCCTGGGTCAGGAAGATCCCCTGGAGGAGGACATTGCAACCCACCCCAGTAGCCTTGCCTATAGAATCCCATGGACAGAGGAGTCTGGTGGGCTACAGTCATGGGGTCATAGAGTCGGACCCGACTGAGCGACTGAACAACAACAACTCTGTGTTTAACGTTTTGAGGACCTGCCATACTGTTTTCCACAGCAGCTGCACACTGTACCTTCTCACAAAGGTCCCCATTTCTCTATATCCTCAGCAACTGCTACTTTCTCCTTTCTTGGTAACAGCCATCCTAATAGGTGTGAAGGTGGTAACCCACTGCAGTTCCCATCTGCATTTCCCTAAGGATGAGAAATGCTATCTTTCATGCGCTTATGGGCTAATTTATACATCTTCTGTGGCTGTGCCATATGGCTTGCAGAATCTCAGCTCCCCAACCAGGGACTGAACCCGGGCCCTGGCAGTGGAAGCCTGAAATCCTCACCACTGGACTACCAGGGAACTCCCCTTGCTCATTTTTTAATTGGGTTACTTTTATTATTGTTGTTGTTGAGTTGACTAGTCACTATTTTAAACAACTCTTTCAGGTGGTATTAAGAAACCAAATGTCACAAATGAGTGTGGGATTTCTGGCCTCTTGATGGACACTGTCAACAAGGGGACAGTTTCAGTCATGGTTGGATAAAGGGAACAACTTTCTGTCTTGTGGACAGGATTTTTTTTAAAGTTCTGATTTGTGCTGTTAATTGTGCTGTTAATTACCACCATCCTTGGCTTGAATATTGGACTTCCCCGGTGGCTCAGATGGTAAAGAATCTGCCTGCAATGCAGGAGACCCAGGTTCGAGGTTCGATCCCTGGGTCGGGTAGATCCCTTGAAGAAGGGAGTGGCAACCCACTCCAGTATTCTTGCCTGGAGAATTTCATGGACAAGAGAAGCCTGGTGGGAAGTCCATGGGATTGCAAAGAGTTGGACATGACTGAGCGACTTTCACTTTCACTTGAATAAAACTCAAAAGACCTATTGGAACAACCGTGGGGAAGCAGAAATTAAGGCTGAGATACTGCCCCAGGTGTGAAATTTCTATTTTCCAAGATGCTTTTTTCAAAAAAAAAAATTTATTTATTTGGCTGGGTCGGGTCTTAGTCACGGCACTTGGGATCCTTCCTTGCAGCACAGGATTCTCTAGCTGCGGCAGGCAGGCTTAGCTGCTCTGTGGCGTGTAGGATCTTAGTTCCCCAACCAGGGATCAAACGTGTGTCCCCTGCATTGCAAGGTGGATTCTTAACTATTGGACTATCAGGGAAGTCCCCCAGATGCTTTTCTTAAATAGCAGGCTTTCACGATGACTAAGGGGGAAAAGCGTTTCAACATGAAGAATGACCTGCAGCAAGAAATGGGTTGGTTGTCTTTAACTGAAGCCTTAGGCCCCACCCCCCACCCCTGGAGGCTGGCAGTCTGTCTGGCCAGGCCGGAGCAACGCTCAGACCCCGCTCAGCCTGGTTACTGCCGGGCAGGAGCTGAAACGGGTGCTGAGGGAAGAGGACCCAGCTGCACAAAGATGCTGCCCGGCAACCCCGTAGCTGTGATGCAGGCACCATGGAGGGGCCCAGCTGGAAGGACAATGGGAGAGGGCAAGAGAGGCTCGGCTGCTCCCTAGTCCTGTGTGTGGCTGCCGGACGCTTCCGGAGCAGAGTCGAGGGAACACTGCGTCCTGGAGGTAGGATGGGACATTGGGTGTGTCCCCTGGGGAACAACACTGAATTTCCTAGAAACAGTTTTCTAGGAGGTTTAGAGTCTGAGCAGTGAGCTTCCAAGGACATTTCCTGTAAATCACACGAGAGAATCCTGCCTCCAGCTTGCCGTTGCAGACACACTGCACCCAGACCCAACAGCCGGATAGAAAGACCCTTGAGCAGACGGCTGGCTCTTCAATACAGATGACTGTAGGGGAGGTTTCAGAAGGAACTCTGAATTAACGTTTACTTGGTTGTGTCCTAGAGCATTTAAAGAGATGAAGGCGACTTATCTTCATAGTCGAGTTTGCCATGAAGGCAGTAGACCCCACGTCTGACCCCTGCCCCGTCCTCTCCCCGCAGCTTGGCCAACACCCCGAATGCCAGGACTCGCCCCGGACTTCCCAACAGTTGACTTCCTGCACCCGGGAACTCATGCCGTCCTCCCAGCCTCCTGGCCTTTTAAGGGATGAAATGCTTACTGCGTGCATGGTCCCTGACAACAACAACTTCCTGGTCTGCTGACTCCCTGAATAAAGCAATCTTGCACTCAGGAATCAAGAAAAAAAAAAACACGTTTCTGCAGATACAGTGGAGGCCAGCAGCCATGTGGTGTGGCCGTTGTGTGCTAACGGGGTGGCCCCGTTATCTTGGCCCCGGGGTGTCCACCTGAGCAAGCCCTCCGGAATCCAGAGCCCATCAGCTGATCCCATCACCGCTGGGCAGCATCCAGGGGCAGGGTCATGGTTCTTCACAGCAGCATCCTGAAGGTAAGCCAGTTTCTGACACTGTCTCAATCTTGACTCCTTGAATGCCCCGTCCTCGACTACCTCCTCCAACTCCCATCACCTCTGCAAACCCCTCTCCTTTCCCTGCACTGGCAGAAAAGAGCAGGGACTCGGATTCCTCTGTGAGCTTCTGGATCCTTTTACCAGTGCACCTGTGACACCCACTCATGCCCCACCGAGAGTCACACCAACCACAGGCCTAAGGAGAGACCCTTCCTGCCGCAGACCCGCCTCCCGGAGCTGGGCAGAACACCTGCTGTCCATAGCCACATGGTCCAAGGTCCCTGGGATGTCACCGATGTCACCGTAAACCTGTATTTCTCACATGCCCTGAAGAGCCTTGGAAAGATAAGCTCCCTCCAGACAAATGGCTGTTCAAGCCCAGAGGCCTGCAGAGAATGCAGGACAGAAAGCACACGGGAACCCCTGCTTCCTCCCAGGGCTCAGGCAGCCCCAAAACATGCTGCTGGGCTTCTTCCTTGCCGGACAGCCCCGCCATCACATTCCAGGCCAAATACCTCAGGCACGTGGCTGGGGAGAGTGGTCTGGTTTGCAGACACCTCTCTGATTTACGATGCTGTGGCCTCACCGGCCTAGGGTTTTGGAAAAAGCCCAATTCCGTTTGCTTGCAAGCTTGATCCTGAGGCCCTGGTGTTTCCAGCGACCCCAGCAATCTTTGCTCTAATCACTTTTGATTCTGCCGAGGAAAGAAGGCGCCTGGCTAACCCTCCCCGGCACAGGAATCCAGGCAGAGGGGAACGTGCCCTGAAGCTGAACTCGACTCAGGCCGAGCTTCTTCTTTCAGGGTTACTTTAGGGGGTCCTGTTTTTCTTTTTAATGAAAAGTAGCCAACTTCATCTGGAAGACTCCTCCCAGGAGGCTCACCTGCGTCTCTTCAAACATCGCGTATTTGCCGAGGGCTCTGAACCTCACAGCAAAGTTGTATAAAGCTAAGAAAAACAAACTGATTTAAATTTTCTATTTTTACATGGTGTCCCGTTTCCAGAGGGGCTGAAACGAGTGGTTTTAAACTCAATTTAGCATTTAAGCTAATTTTCAGCCAGGTCTCTAAGGACTGGCGATTAGGGGAGGTGAAAGGTTCAGATGGGGGGCGGCTGGGCCTGTGGTCTGTCCGGAAGCACCACCAGCCCCTCCTTTCCCAGGCGGCGGGAGGGCGGGCCTGCGGGAGCTGGTGGGCAGGCAGCACCTAGGGCTCTGGAGAGGCCCGGGAGACCGAGCCCATTGACCCGCGCTCTCCTGGCCCGCCTGGGGAGGGATAGCAACACTTCCTGACCACTCGTTAGCGGCGGGCCCAGACGCACACGCCAGGGACAACAGGAGAAGAACGGGCCCTTTCAGCTCCCCGAGCCACAGGGCCGGGCCAGCCTCTGCAGAGAGCAGACCCTGGACACTGGCCCAAGTCCGCCCAGCCCCGCCACCACCTCATCTGTGGCCACTGCGCTCCTCCGAGCCTCGGAGTCCTGCCTTTTTAGAATTTGTTTTGAGTGCGGTAATGAGTTTGGATAGTGTAAGATCTCGGCATGTCTGTCCCTGGCCGTACTGTCCCCTCCTTGTTCCTACATTGCAGAAACACCAGGTCCCTGGTCAGCCTACCTTCTTCTGTTACTAGTTTTACACACGATATCACACTCTTCACACTGTTAAATACCTTCCTTTGAAACAAAACAAACAACAAAACTCGACAGTGTGTCCTGGGTAATCTCTATGGTCCAAGGCTTTCTCCACCCTTAGGAGAAGGCAACGGCACCCCACTCCAGTACTCTTGCCTGGGAAATCCCGTGGGCGGAGGAGCCTGGTGGGCTGCAGTCCATGGGGTCACGAAGAGTCGGACACGACTGAGCGACTTCACTTTCACTTTTCACTTTCATGTATTGGAGAAGGAAATGGCAACCCACTCCAGTGTTCTTGCCTGGAGAATCCCAGGGACGGCGGAGCCTGGTGGGCTGCCGTCTATAGGGTCGCACAGAGTCGGACACGACAGAAGTGACTTAGCAGCAGCAGCAGCGTTTCTTTAAGGAGAGGGATCGTAGCCTGGGGTTTAAAGAGTTTACTTTTTAAGCATCTGGGGAAACATTCCCCGCAGAGAAGGGAAGAGAAAACAGGAGGAGCCACCTTATAGCCTCGTCATCGCTTGGCGGCCCTCCTTGGCCACCCTCCCTGCAGGAGCCACCTGCCCCGAGGGCTCCTTGCTGCAGGCCAGGTGGGTGGCCTCTCCCAAAGCCTGATGGTGCTCTGCATGTCAACCCCATCAATTCTGCTTCTTTTACAGAAAAGATTTAGTTCCAGAGGTCAGAAAAACACTGTCAAGCCCGCAGCTGGTGACCCCTGGAGGCCTGGACCCTGGGACTGGCTCCATCTCCAAGGTCCACATATTCTGCAGTCTGACCAACGTTGTCAGAAAACAAAGCCTCGACTTTTTTATGAAAATCCTAAGAAGGTCAGCCTCATAGCTGCCACCCTCCGTCCCCACACTGACATGTCATGACTCACTTCCGAGATGTGTGTGCTCCAGGAGCTGGGGTGTGAGCCTGGCTCTCCCAACAGACGGCGGGGCTTGGTGAGGGAAGTCAGCCCAGTGAGCACAGGAATGGGGGTGCCTCGCTGGAGCCACCAGCTCAGGAGCAAGGATTTACCCTTTAACTTTGTTCTAAGAGCCACAGAGCATTGAGAAGCAGCAGAGACAGAGGTGGGAAGAGAGAGCTGGGTGCAGGCATTGCCTGCTTTTCCAGATGTAAGGAGAGCGCAGGAGATCAAAGAGCCCATGTGGGCATCCTCAGGTGAGGAAGCACGGCCTGGACCCCATGATGTGCACACACAGCCCCAGGTCAGGCCCAGGCTATCTGCGGCCTCTCCCGGGAAGGGGGCCTCCGTCTGGCCTCCCTCTCCTTCCTGGCCCCTGACCATCCTGCTCACTAGCATCCTCGCTGGACCATAAGCAGGAATAAAGGCTCTGCTCCCAGGCGATCCTCTCATAGGCTCAGCCAGGCCGGGTCGGGACTCTGGCTCCCGCGAAGTTTCCGGACGAGCTGCCATCCTCGCCAGTGACACACTCACTCCCAGAGACAATGTGAATGTCAACTCGACTGGGCTCAGAGGACGCCAAGTGCACGTCTGCAAACCCCCTTCCCACAGTGTCTTGACACCAGGAGTCTGGAGAGGAGCCACAGTGTCCGGATGTGGCAGCCTCCCGCAGAGGTCCTACGACATCCTTTCACTTCCCAGGAGCCAGGCCTGGGGCCCCTCCATCAGCTGCGGAGCAGGCAGAGCCCCTTCCTGCCCTCTCTCTGTGAGGGCGCCTGGGGTCCTGGGGCAGGTGGGCCGCCCTCTCCCCCATGACCCTGTCCCATCTTTGCTCCAGATAGCCCAGGAACTTGCAGGGCACAGCACACGGACCTGAGCTGGGTCTGCTTGGAGCCCGAGGAGGGGATGTCCCTGAGACACGCACCCAGAGGAAGCAGCGTCTCCAGGCTGGCCTCCTCGCAGATGTCCCACAGTCATCACAAAGGTGACTTTCACAACTTTCATGGCACAAGCTCACAGTCACAGAAAGAAAACAACTGCGGTCTGGTGGGAGGCAATACCATGCGGTACCCTCGCCAGGCATAAGCGCCCTCAGAGAGTAGAGAACAAACCAGATGAGAAACCAACACAACATTGTAAAGCAAGAAAATGAAAGTCGCTCAGTCGTGTCCGACTCTGTGACCCCATTCTCCAGGCCAGAATACTGGAGTGGGTAGCCATTCCCTTCTCCAGGGGATCTTCCCAGTCCAGGGATTGAACCCAGGTCTCCCACATTGCAGGTGGATTCTTTACCAGCTGAGCCACCAGGGAAGCCCAAATTTCCCCTAGTTTAATTAAAAAAAAAAAAAAACAGAAAAATAAAAATCCAACAAATAAACCACCAAGCAAAAGTCAGACAAACCCTGAGATTGGAGAGCTGCTGTTCTAAAGAGGATTCCAGAAAAGCTGGTCTGATGGCGGGGAGGGGGAGGGGTTCTCTGCCCCCCCGCCCCCGCCGAACCCCCGCCAAAAAAAAAAAAAAAACAGAAAAATAAAAATCCAACAAATAAACCACCAAGCAAAAGTCAGACAAACCCTGAGATTGGAGAGCTGCTGTTCTAAAGAGGATTCCAGAAAAGCTGGTCTGATGGCGGGGAGGGGGAGGGGTTCTCTGCCCCCCCGCCCCCCCCGAACCCAGGCCCCCTGCCTGCCTCCCCAGATTCTGTGGCAGAAACCATCCTGTTACTAAAGACACAGACTCTGAGCCTGCGGGAAGGAAGTGCCTGGTGAATCCAAGTGTAATTAGGGGGTCAGCAATCAAGATTTTCATTGTCCCCATCACATCCTCCCCAGCGTCACAGTGACTTAGGTCTCACTCAGTCCAACCAGGAGAGGGTGGAGTCTCGGGAAAGATCTGGATTCAAGCTCTGACTCTGAAAGTCACTAACCAGTGACCCTGGGCAGGAGACCACCCCTCACACCTCAGCTGCTTGCTCTTCTGCTAAGAGGGTGGTGTGGAGGCCACACAGGGTTGTTGTGGAGACAGAGCAGGAGGCTCTAAGGGTCCACAGCCCCCACCCCCACGCCCACCTCCAGGGCCAGGGGTTCCCCAGCTGGCTGCCCCTGTGTCTTCCCAGGTGCTGAGATCATAACTCCTCTCCATTTCCTGCAAGCTTTCCTCTCGGACTCATAGAAGAAGCTCCCAGAGGGTCAGGACAGAAAGAAGACTTAGAAATTTTCAAGGATGGCCACCAAGGCCCTTCTGAGCCACCAACCCAGGACCATCACCCTCATCAGATGGGAAAACCAGGCCCCATCACAGAGCTGGAGGTGAGCCCCCAGGTGCCCTGACCCAGGTTCGTGTCCCCTGGCCTGCGGCCCTCCCGTCCCATCACCCCCAGTGGTCCCTCTGTGACAGAGCCCCCCAAATCTGGGGCACAGTGGGGGTCCTTGGTGATCTTCTGGGGCGGCTGGTAGCTGGAACCCCCCAGTCCCTCCATGATACAGTCCCCCACTCCCACCCCTCCACATCCAGGGATTGGCCTTCTGCAGCAGCGGCTGATCACTGAATCCGCCCAGCCCGTCGGTGTCGCGGTGACCCCCAGTTCTGCCCCCAATGTCCGGCCCGGCGCGGTACCTTGGCGTTCTGCAGCGGCGGCTGATAACTGGACGGCCGGTAGAACATCCTCTGGGCGGTGTCGGTGTGCACGTCCCCAAGGAAGAGCTCCTCCACCAGGCGGTCCAGGCTGTGCGGCAGGTGCTGCTTCTCCACGCGCACCAGCTGCAGCTCGTGCATGGCGAAGTTCACGGCCCGCGTGCACTCGCGCCCGCCCTCCTCCCGCCACAGGTCGTAGGGCACGTCCTGCACCCAGGCGCTCCCGGCAGGCACAAAGCCGGGGCACGTGCGGTTGACCAGCTGCCCCAGCCGCTCGGCCACCGCCTCTGAGTGGCACACGACCTGCACGCGGTGCAGCTGGTAGTCGGCCTCGGTGCCGCCGCGGATGATCCAGGAGGCCTGGCGCAGGCGGATCTTGCCGCGGACCACCAACGTGTAGGTGGGGCTGGTGCAGCGGTTGCCACCATAGTAGAACTGGTAGGCCTTGAACGTGTTGTTGTGGTAGAATCGGTAGGACCTGGTGATGAACTCAGGGCCCGACCGCACCTCACAGCTGCAGGAAAGCGAGGCGGAGACCCAGTGAGACCAGAGCCACAGGAGGGGGGCATCACAGGGGCCCAACCCCTCACCTCACAGCTACAGAGAAATGGAGGGACCCTGTGAGCACATTAAGCAGGGGAGGTCATCACAGGGGTCGGACCCCACACCTCACAGTGGCGGTCAATGGGTTGGCCAGAGAATCTGTCCACTCATCACCTTTAGCCAGATCCTAGTCTTGGTGACCTTGGGACGTTCCTCTCACCAGTCTTGGCCTTTAAGCTGCTTGTGTCTGTTATTTATATATAAACCTAGTAGGTATGGTAAATCTGGTTTGAGCCGTGTGTGGCTAAATCAAGCTGTGAAGCCGACATCCCAAAGGCCAGTGGTTCTCAAAATTACTGTTAGTTTACAAACCGGTGGATGGGCATTAGGGCTTCCCTGATGGCTCAGTCGGAAAGAATCCACCTGCAATGCAGGAGATGCAGGAGATGTGAGATGGATCCCTGGGTCGGGAAGAGGAGGAGGAAATGGCAACCCACTCCAGTATTCTTGCCTGGAAAATCCCACGGACCGGGGGCTACAGTCCAAGAGTCAAACACAACTGAGCATTACTGGAAGTGGGTACCATTCGCTGGGGAGAGATCTTCACCTGCCAGCAGATGCTGAGTGGACACACGGCACCCAGTGGTCCTCTGAGCATCTGTCTCTGTGACAGAGGGAGAGGAAACCCATATTCCCCCCATCCCCCAGGGAGAGAGGAGTCCTTCCGTGTAAGCAGGCATTCATGTCTGCTGCCATGGTTTAGACAAGAGCACCACTGACTTCTTGCTGAGAGTCAGACACGACTGAGCGACTTCACTTTCACTTTCCACTTTCATGCTTTGGAGAAGGAAATGGCAACCCACTCCAGTATTCTTGCCTGGAGAATCCCAGGGATGGGGGAGCCTGGTGGGCTGCCATCTATGGGGTCACACAGAGTCAGACACGACTGAAGTGACTTAGCAGCCACTGACTTCTCACATCTCATCTCACTTGAGAATCTGCTGATCCAGTTCTGAGTTCACATCCACTTGCTTCTCCATCAGCCCCCCGACTCTGACTCCCCTCACCCAGCCCTCAGCCATCTCTAGCTGGAACTAGTCTCCAGCTTTTTAATTGGTCATCCCCAAGTTGAGACAGGCTGGGACCCAGGACCCTTGGCTGCCGTGCCTGCACCTAGACATACTTCTCCTCCAGCAATGGATACACAGAAACTACGAGACTAAAAATAACTGTGTGCATGTGCAGTTGGGCAAATTATGGACAACAAGATACAGAAAGACCAAAAATCCCACTGCCTTCTGAAGAGCCGGGAGTAAAAGCAGGGGACTGTGTGTACTCCCTGCACTGAACACCACTTAAGGGGTGGGCAGACCACCTAAGCCATCCCACCTGCCGACCCCTGGACACACCCCCTACCCTCATCCCAAGTAAGGAACAAGCTCGCCCTTCCCTTGGGGGGTTGCTGTTATCCTTGTTTAGTCGCTAAGTCGTGTCTGACTCTTGTGACTCCATGGGGTGTAGCCTGCCATGGGATGTTCATGGGATGTCCCAGGCAAGAGTACTGGGATGGGTTGCCATTTCCTCCTCCAGGGGATCTTCCTAACCCAGGGATCGAACCCAAGTGTCCTGCATTGGCCGGCGGATGCTTTACCACTGAGCCACCTGGGCGAGCAAGGCAACCTATTACTTCTTTCTGCTCCCCTCTGCTGCAGCAGGGGCCCCAGTAAAGCCTGGCCTGAATTTCTTGCCCGGCCTCTGATTGATTTCTATTGATTAAGGAGGTCAAAAACCTACTATTCCCAGTCACTCCACCATCCCCTTGAGCCAGAGCATCCTTCAGTCATACTGCATCAGGCTGTTAGCAGGGCCCTTGCTGAAATCTCTTCAATGGCATCCCCAGCTCTCTTACATTAAAAGCCAAACTCACAGAGACTTGGCCAGCAGGGGCCCTGGGAGCCGGCTTAGCTTCCTTCTTGGCCTGCTGGGGGCTGTCCCGCCCCCACCCCAGGCACAAGGGCTACCATGGTGCTTCTTCAGTCCAGCCTCTGCTTGACGCACAGCAAGAGCTGTTCCCAGTCTTGCACGGCCAAGGACATCTCAGCTCAAGTGTCCTCATCTTGGTAGGCCTTCCCACCCCAGCCCGTCCTAAAATAGGGGCCCTGAAATTCTCCTGGAGCACCTGTTGTTTTTTTTCCCTCCTCATAACACTTCTTTGTGTGTTTATTTGTGAAATTCCTGAAGACGTGTCTGTTTGACTCCCTGCTACACACACAAAATCCAGAACTGTGCTCAGGCGCAGTAAACATTTGTGCACTTTTCTGAAGTATTTGTTGAACAAAATGATAAGTTATTTAAAAGTACACTGCATTAAGATTATCTGTGCCAATACTGATGAGGAGGTTATTCTGAGAAACCCCATTTTTAGGAGGAAAAAAAAAAAAAAAACAAACCTCTGGGTCTTCCTTGTCTTATTCGTTTTTTTCTCTCTTCTCCGGATGCCTGTGAACCCTCCCTGAGGCACCTGGGCAGGGTCTGCACAGAAGGCGTCAGATCCCACTATTCCTTAGCCTAGTTAGCCATGTGAATTTGCAACAATTTAATGGGTAGAGTGAAGACTACAGGTCTGCCTCTGGGCTATTTTTAAAAGCTCTAATGGAAGATAAGCCAGAGCTCAAACCGGGATAAATCTCAGCTCCACAGCCTGGAAAAGAAGCCAAGAGCTGTGCCCTGGCTGGTCCAGGCAGTGTGGGTCCCTTTTAACATACTCTCAGACTCTGAAGCTGGATATCAACTTACCAGAATACCGCTAGACTATTTAGACCATCAGAAGCTTGGACGTCATGTTTCAGGGTTGGTGAAACACAGACTCCTTGCTAATTTCACTTGCTAATGGTTTCTTTTCATACACGAGTGGTCCTCAGGTTCAGTAAACAAGGACGCTTTCACTCCCAGGTGGCTTCACAGTGGCACCATATCCCCACTGCCCAGGCTAAGATTTCTGCAGGACCGAGCTCTGTTTCTTCATCAACCCAGGCTTCCAAGAGTCGCTTGGCTCTGAGTGGGAACTCAGACAACCCCAGGATCACTGTGGGTTCTAGAAAGTCTCTGTGAGCCTGAGAAACCCTAAGAAGTGCACTTGCTGGGCCCTCGCACCCAGCCGCTTACCCAGTGGACACCCAGTGGCCCTCGATGGCGGGTGGCATCTGCACGGTGATCCTGGCTCCATTGTGGAGGTGTTTGAGCATGTGATGACACTGGGATTCCTTGAAGGCCCGCCAGGCGCTTTTCTCCAAGGACCTGGGATGGGTCCTGCTGTCCGGATGAAGGAGAGCAGAGCCCTCTCCCAGCCCTGAAACAGAAACGTGGAAGCAGGTGTCAGTGGAGCCCTAGAGACGTGAGGCTGGCAGAGGAACATCCCCAAGGCAGGGACGTCCCCCAGGTGGGCAACGCTGGGTCTGTGGCTGGTCTTGCTCTCCTGGAATTCACACGCCTAAGTGGGAAAGGGTCTCAGGAGATCCTTGCCCAGTGGAGAATATAGGAGCTGGGGAGACAATGAATGTGACTTCCATGATGTCACTTGAAGAGTCCCTAGCAAAGCCAGAGCCCAAAGCCAGTTTCCTGAACCAGCCAACAAGGCTGTACCTCTGGGGGCAGCTGTGCAGGGCTGCAGGGGAGAGAAGCCCGTGCCTCAGGGCCACCGAGGTTGGAGACAGGGCTGGAAGGATGGCGGGAAGGGAGGTCGGGAAGGTGGACAGGCCAGTGACACACAGACAGCAGTGGCCTCAGCAAAAGGGTGAAAGGAGATGGCGGGAGAGGCCCATGGAGCTCAGGAGACACCCTGCCATAGGGGCTCTCTTCTGCTCGCACTACCTCATGCATCTGGGGCTCATCGGTCTCTAAGTGGATACCCTCTAAAGGTGATGCCAGTCCTCCACTCGCCCTCCAAGGGGGCAGGGGTGATATTTCCCCCAGTGATCTTCCACAGCTGCCACTCAAAGTTGTTGACAAACAAACATATGTTACAGGTTTAAAATAAGAGTGACTGCAAGAAGACTGAACACTTGTAAATGTTTTCCAGGGTAGAGGGGACCTAGGACGAAATGTCTCTTTAGTACACGTGGGCCAGGTTGGCCAAAATGTGCATACCACCGTGTGTTCAGGAAAAGGCAATGGAAACAGATGGAGCTGTTTTTCTGAAAGCCTGCTGTTCCTTCTGAGAGTCACTCCTGAAGTAACTCATGATCTTATGGGTCTTTATTGTGGACCCACTAGGTATTCAGCACTGTGTTAGCAAAAAACAAAACAAAACCAAAAAACCACTATTAGACAAACATACAACAATAAAAGATGGGTGTTAACAAAACTGATTGTGGTAATCGTTTCATAATAAATGTTAAATACTATGTCACCACCAACTCTGTTCGGCCAAACCATGTGAATCACACCCGAGTTAGAGTGTGTGTATGTGTGTGTGCTCAGTTGTGCACAACTCTTCGCGACCCCATGGACTGTAGCCCACCAGGCTCCTCTGTCCATGGGATTCTCCAGGCAAAAATACTGGAGTGAGTTGCCATGCCCTCCTCCAGGGGATCTTCCTGACCTAGGGATTGAACCCATGTCTCTTATGTCTCCTGCATCAGCAGGGGGGTTCTTTACCAGTAGTGCCACCTGGTAATGTGGTGACGCTAAAACTCAGAAATCTGCATCAGGTGGTGTAGACACCAATGGTTAGGGCTGTTAAGTAAGGAGCCCTTTCCTGTGGCCTTGAACTCCATCCCAGTGAAGGCCCTTCTGCTGTAGCGATGGTCCTGGGTACTCCATTCCCGACCCTCCCCAGAGAGGAGAAGGAAACAGGCAGGACACAAGCCTGCTAACCTGGCTATTTCTCTTTGCAAAGCCAGCCTGTTTTCAAAACACATGCACTTTGATTAGCCCCTCTGCCAGCCCCACAGTGAGGCCCCTTCAGTAGGTAAGCTGTGGCTCTGAGGAACGTCTGGAAAAGTCAGGGGTGACCTGTTAGCAATCCTACATGGACACCCACCCGCACTGTGTCTTCTGGTGGGGTATCTATCCCAATTCCAGGGTTTTAGTCCCCATTTGTCTGGCACCTGTGTGGACCTCTCTCAGTTGGCTCTGAACTTGAGGCTGGAGGAGGGTGCCTCCACCAGCCCCAAGAGCCGTGATCATCCAAACAATAGGAAGCACTTCCTGAGTCCCCCGGTGGGAATGAAACAAAGAAATAATACAGTATAACTTGCCATCTGTTGAGTAGTAAATTGTGTGAGCAATTGTTATGTGGCTAAAAAAATAGACTTCAAGTCACGAGACACTGGGAACTGGAGAAGATTCTCTTTTAAATGTGACACTCAGCATTCAGTCAAGATGCCATACTCTCAGATCAACCAAGCCAAGCTCTGTTCTAAAACTGATTTATATAAACCCCTTTACACTCTGCAAATGTGTTCCCGTAAAGCTAAGGAAAGCTGGAAGGGAGTGGATATGGGTGAAATGCCGGAGCTGGGCTGCTTGGGTTTGAAACCAAATCAGCCACTTAACAGATTTCATCAAACCCAAGACTTCAGTGATTGTTAAGATGCATCATTATTTTATTACCAGTGACAAAAAGCACTTGCATTTAAACAACGACACAGGCCTTAACAGCAGTGCCCAGACACCCTCAGAGCACGGCCTCTGACTGCTTCATCTCTGCAGAGAGATCCAGCCTTCAGCTGCAAAGCTTCACTCGGGACAGTAATGGCTCTGCTCTACAAGGATCTTGACAACAAAGCTCAAACACAGCCTTGTATTTTCGTGGGCATCTTCCCTTCCACATAACTGTTTCTCAGTGAGGAAACATGTAGGGGCAGTTACTTCCCACCCTCACTCTGAGATAAACACTCGACCCACTGATGTCACAGGACACCTCCAGCTCTCTTACTGGTCTGCCTAATTTCCACCCTGGTTTTGTTCTCAGCACTGAGAGTGGATTTCCCTGGTGGCTCAGATGGTAAAGCATCTGCCTGCAATGCGGGAGACAGATCCCCTGGAGAAGGAAATGGCAACCCACTCCAGTACTCATACCTGGAAAATTCCATGGATGGAGAAGCCTGGTGGGCTACAGTCCATGGGGTCTCCAAGAGTCTGAGCGACTTCACTTTCACTTACTTTCACTTTTGTTCTCAGTGCTGAGAGTGGAATTTACAAGTGAATTCTAACACCTGGCTCAAACTTTCACTCTGTTTTCAGGACCCAGCTATTGGCAACTATGCCACAGATGGAGAGTAACAAGAGCGCACAGAGAGGAAGTGAGGCGAGGCAGCTGGGTCCAGGCTCACGCAGGTGAAGACCCACGTCCCCAGCATGACTGCCACCCACAGGCTCATGGCGACTGGAAGATACACACCCACTGTAAAGACATTATTTATGAAAAGATATCAGTCCTACAACCAATGAAATACACGACGGCACTGTGACTACAAACCCATCACTCGACCCCACAAGCTCCGGTGCGCTCACCTGTAAGAGACACTGGGAACTGGAGAAGATTCTCTTTTAAATGTGACACTCAGCATTCAGTCAAGATGCCATACTCTCAGATCAACCAAGCCAAGCTCTGTTCTAAAACTGATTTATATAAACCCCTTTACACTCTGCAAATGTGTTCCCGTAAAGCTAAGGAAAGCTGGAAGGGAGTGGATATGGGTGAAATGCCGGAGCTGGGCTGCTTGGGTTTGAAACCAAATCAGCCACTTAACAGATTTCATCAAACCCAAGACTTCAGTGATTGTTAAGATGCATCATTATTTTATTACCAGTGACAAAAAGCACTTGCATTTAAACAACGACACAGGCCTTAACAGCAGTGCCCAGACACCCTCAGAGCACGGCCTCTGACTGCTTCATCTCTGCAGAGAGATCCAGCCTTCAGCTGCAAAGCTTCACTCGGGACAGTAATGGCTCTGCTCTACAAGGATCTTGACAACAAAGCTCAAACACAGCCTTGTATTTTCGTGGGCATCTTCCCTTCCACATAACTGTTTCTCAGTGAGGAAACATGTAGGGGCAGTTACTTCCCACCCTCACTCTGAGATAAACACTCGACCCACTGATGTCACAGGACACCTCCAGCTCTCTTACTGGTCTGCCTAATTTCCACCCTGGTTTTGTTCTCAGCACTGAGAGTGGATTTCCCTGGTGGCTCAGATGGTAAAGCATCTGCCTGCAATGCGGGAGACAGATCCCCTGGAGAAGGAAATGGCAACCCACTCCAGTACTCATACCTGGAAAATTCCATGGATGGAGAAGCCTGGTGGGCTACAGTCCATGGGGTCTCAAAGAGTCTGAGCGGCTTCACTTTCACTTACTTTCACTTTTGTTCTCAGTGCTGAGAGTGGAATTTACAAGTGAATTCTAACACCTGGCTCAAACTTTCACTCTGTTTTCAGGACCCAGCTATTGGCAACTATGCCACAGATGGAGAGTAACAAGAGCGCACAGAGAGGAAGTGAGGCGAGGCAGCTGGGTCCAGGCTCACGCAGGTGAAGACCCACGTCCCCAGCATGACTGCCACCCACAGGCTCACGGCGACTGGAAGATACACACCCACTGTAAAGACATTATTTATGAAAAGATATCAGTCCTACAACCAATGAAATACACGACGGCACTGTGACTACAAACCCATCACTCGACCCCACAAGCTCCGGTGCGCTCACCTGTAGGAGGAGGTGGCAGTGCTGCGGGGCCCTGGAGTCAGTCTCAGGACTTGCCAAGAGCGTTTCCTGTAGCACGTGGTTCTTATTAGATGTGAGTTGCTATTATTTTCGGAGAAGGCAATGGCACCCCACTCCAGGACTCTTGCCTGGAAAATCCTATGGACAGAGGAGCCTGGAAGGCTGCAGTCCATGGGGTCGCTGAGGGTCGGACAGGACTGAGTGTCTTCACTTTCACTTTTCACTTTCATGAATTGGAGAAGGAAATGGCAACCCACTCCAGTGTTCTTGCCTGGAGAATCCCAGGGACGGGGGAGCCTGGTGGGCTGCCGTCTATGGGCTGTCTCTTATACACATCTTGTGACAGAGGCCATGTGATCCGCATAGCCTAAATAGTAACTATCAGGTCCTCTACAGAAGAATTTACCCCCTGGAAGAGATAGAAAACTATAATTATGGAGAAAATGTTCAAAAGAGTGAGGGTAGATATCAGAGGATATGAAAGGAGGGGAGAAGATTCCAGTTCTATACCATAGGGACATAAACAATAGATACAATTGAGAAATACAGGTTTCCCTCACTATCTGAAAATGGGCAGAATCCGCCTGCAATTCAGGGGCCGCAGGAAACGTGGGTTCGATCCCTAGGTCACGAAGATCCCTTGAAGGAGGGCATGGTAACCCACTGCAGTATTCTTGCCTGGAGAATCCCAAGGATGCTAATGGGCTACAGTCCATGGGGTTGCCAAGAGTCAGACAAGGCTGAAACGACTTAGCATGCATGCGTGCTTTTATTTTAAATGATTATCAGGCTCTTAGAGGCCCTGAGAAAGCCCTTCCTAACAGAACGGCTACCATAATGGAGAGAGTCCCCCTGAGCCTGGTGCACTCTGAGCTCTGCATGGACAGAGTGCCCAAAGGTCTGGGCTCCCAGCAGCCGACTCACTGGTGACCCAGAGGGAGAGGAGCGTGGGGGCCCAAGGCTGGTGATAAGCGCTACTCACCGTAGCAAGTGCCCACGTGCTGCCACTCTGTGCAGCGTAGGGGCTAGAAGCACAAAAAAGAATGAAGCTGAGTTTTTCCAACATGGAGACTCTCAAGGTCTCACTGGGCTGGATGCCGGAGGACCAGTGTGGATGGTGGCTAGGTCTGGGGAGGAGGTTGGTTCAGGGGCGAGGGAAGAGGGCATAGTGCTCAGGACTGTGTGGTTGTGCAGGAGGCAGGGGCCACCCAGGGAGGATGCCCACAGGCAGCTTTATAGCCAGGGAAGGAAGAAAGAAAATCCCCAAACTACCAATTGCACATCATTAGAGAGTGGGCAAAGGGCTTTTAGAGACCAGTCTCCATTTGCTGCTGCTCCTGTTGGACAACGAGCCACATTGGGGGCCAGGCAAGGTGTTGCCCAGGAGGCCAGCAGGATTGAGGACTCAATAGACAACCCCTCCCTGGGACACAGGGCTACTCACCAGGTGGGGATAAATCTTTAGGGTGGGAAATGGGACTGAAATTTATTCTCTTTTTATCTTTTTCCTTCAAAGTACCTATCACCTTGATGGTTCTTAGGAAGCAAAACCGAAGGGGTCAAGTGGGAGCAGGCAGGAGAAGCTGTCTCTAAGGGTCAGCTCTGGATGGGGGTTGCCAACACTCACCCAGCTTGCCTGGTGTGAGTCGTGACACCTGCCCCATGTGAAAGTGAAAAGTGTAAGTCAGTTGTGTTCAACTCTGCGACCCCACGGACTGTAGCCCATTGGGCTCCTCTGTCGATGGGATTCTCCAGGCAAGAATACCGGAATGTCACAATGAAGAAACAGACATGGAGAACTGACTTATGGGGAGAGGGGTGGAGAAGGTGAGATGTACGAAGAGAGTAACATGGAAACTTACATTACCACTTGTAAAATAGATAGCCAACGGGAATTTGCCAAATGTCTCAGGAAACTCAAACAGGGGCTCTGTATCAACCTAGAGGGGCGGGATGGGGTGGGAGATGGGAGGGAGGTTCAAGAGGGAGGAGATATATGTATACCTGTCTCTTATACACATCTAGATGTGTATAAGAGACAGNTTGTAAAATAGATAGCCAACGGGAATTTGCCAAATGTCTCAGGAAACTCAAACAGGGGCTCTGTATCAACCTAGAGGGGCGGGATGGGGTGGGAGATGGGAGGGAGGTTCAAGAGGGAGGAGATATATGTATACCTATGGCTAATTCATGTTGCAGTTTGACAGAAAACAACAAAATTCTGTAAAGCAATTATCCTTCAATTAAAAAAAAAAAAGACTACAGAAGTGAGTAGTCATTTCCTTCTCCAGGGGATCTTCCCAACGCAGGGATCGAACCCAGGTCTCCTGCGTTGCAGGTGGATTCTTCAGCATCTGAGCCAGGCTCCGTCTAATATTTAATCAACGGCTGGGAGTGAAAAGGCCACGTGAGGCACCTAGTTCACCTGTAGGGGAGGCCATGTGGGCCTCCCCCCACTCCTTATACTCCAGGACTCCCTTCCCAGGATCAGCCATGGGGTACCCTCCGAGACCAGTCTTAGACTTCTGGCCAACCCAGGGCCCCATTTTCTCGCATTGCCAGGACTGTGTCAGCTCCAAATCTGGGACTGAAACTAGCAAGTCACTCATTCACACCATCAGAAAGGCTCCGGAGGGCCAGGCATTCACTCTGTAGGCACATCCTACAGTTGGGGGAGAAACCAGACCCCAGGGTTTATGGAGGGGCTCGTGAGGGGGAATAGGCTCTGAGTTCAGCCTTGGGGGTTCCTGGAGGGGCTACTGTGTCCTGAAGACAGTGGACGTGATCCAGGCAGTTTGCAGCCCATGCCCAACACAAGGAGGAAGGGTGGAGAGGCCTCACGGAGGAGAGACCCCAGTGTGGCCAAGGACGGAGCCCTGTGTATGTCATCTTGAGCATGGAGTGGGCTGGCCCAGGGATGAGGAACCCAAAGCTTTTAAGAAAATTAACACAGGATAAGGATTCCATTTGGGAAAGACTGCTTTTCCCTTTTTTGGAGAATGAGCAGCAGGAGGATCAATTATGAAGCTTCTGCCATGGCTCAGTGCATCATTTTTGCCTGAATACGTGAGAAAGATGAGAGAAGGGAATTGCTTTCAACAAGCAGGAAATCTTCTCTGTGGTTCTAGAGAGGCACGGACCATCTCTGGCATGTGGTAGGGAGAGGTCTCACCAAGAAGGTATTTAAAAAGGAAAAGAGGGAGGGAAAAACAGAGAGAGGAAACCAGGAGTATTACTAACGCAGCACTAAGTCTGGAAACAAACTCTTGCAAAATACTTAAGGGTCCACTTTCACCTGTCTCCAACAGCTTAAATCGACATCCCACTCCAAAGTGGTGATTGTGATAGCAGTTCCTACCTGGGTGTACTTATTATTTATAATAGTGAATGTCTTATCATACATAACAACTTTAAAACCCTCCATTTGATTAGATCATCGGCATAATCAGAAGTGCATTGGCTAATCACCACACCTGCTGTGCTGTGTGTTGTGCTGTGCTAAGTCGCTTCAGCCATGTCCAACTATTTGGGACCTTATGGACTGTAGCTCGCCAAGCTCCTCTGTCCATGGGATTTCCCAGACAAGAATGCTGGGAGTGGGTTTCCATTCCCTCCTCCAGGGGATCTTCCCAACCCAATTCGAACCTGAGTCTCTTAAGTCTCCTGTATTGGCAGGTGGGGTTTTTACCACTAGCACCACCTGGGAAGCCCCATCGCCATGGTTGGTTGTTGACAATTCTGCCATTGAACATTGAGTGCAGTTGACATGACGGTCTCTCAGGTTCTTAAGGTGGTGCACGGTGAGGTCACTGTTAGGAACAGCAGTGCCTGTGGGTGGTGCTCTGGATGCAGCGTCACGGGTGAGCAGGTGACAGTCCTATTTAGGCCATGAGAGGGTCCCCCTCTCTGTGTTTCTCATATGAGTGAGGAAACACACATGTATGATGCACACACAAATAACATCAAGGTCTTGGTGAACTAAGGAGTCTAGATGTTTTGGTCAGTTGAGAAGATTAGCTCATCGGGTCTCATTCATTAGAGCAAATGACTACAAGGAAAAGAGCATCTCAAAGGTTAAACAGCACCAGCACAAGTAGAAAGGGGCTGTTTCTAGGCTTCAAGGGGACTTTGGCCAGTCATTGAACAGGTGCCTTTGTGCCCCAGTACAAATTAAAAATTAGAGGAATGGGAATGGTAATGACCTGCCTCTTGAGAAACCTATATGCAGGTCAGGAAGCAACAGTTAGAACTGGACATGGAACAACAGACTGGTTCCAAATAGGAAAAGGAGTACGTCAAGGCTGTCTATTGTCACCCTGCTTATTTAACTTCTATGCAGAGTACAAGTGGTGCTCTGATGAAGTGGCTATCAATGTGACTTCACTACAGTCCCTGACATCTGAGGTCTCAGGCCTGAGCCCAGATCAAATGGTTATGACAACGGGGCAGCTTCTTTCAAGTACAGGAGGGAGGAATACATGGACCCTGGAAGGAGACTGTTCTCTTGCTGAAAATAAACTAATTCAGGGGACAACTTCATAGATGACCTCTTGCAGAGAACTACATGAGTTCCTGGGGCTCTGGAGAGTGTGTTCACATGCCTGGGTGTGCACGTGCATGTGTGTTCCTGCATGTGTATGTGCGAGAGCGAATCATTCCCACAGGCAAAATCACTCACAACAGAAATCATAAATGACTCCAGAATGACCTTTACTTCTACCATGACTGACAGTCTACTGTTCAGACAGTGAAAACTCCCAGAGATAGCAAATAAAAGACCAGATTTCCCCAAATGAGAGGAGACACAGGATTAATCATTTACCCAGGGATTTGTGCCCTAAGTTCAAGGCCCATGGGGCCAGGTGATGTTTACAGCCTCCAAGTCGCCAGGCTCCGCTCACAGTAAGCACCCCTGGACACTGGCTTCAACAAGGACAAATGCAGTATTTCTCCATCACCCACGCTGATCCCTGAACCCATGGTGTTCTTGAAGAGTGAGCCAGGCCACTGACAGGATCAGACAGAAGGTGAAGAGCGGGCGTGGTGGGGGACAGAGTAGTGACTCAGAGTCAACCTTCATCCCTCAGCAGGTGGCTGCAGGCCTACTGGGTGCAAGGTTGTATTATACGAGGCCGGCCCCATCACTGACACATGAAGAGAAACATGGGGAGAAATATGGTGTGTGGCCACGTCCCCAAGTTCTCAGTAACATTTAAAACATTTGAGTCTCCTCGATATACTCTGCAGCTTCTCACCTGCCCATCTAGACTGAGGACCCAACACTCCAAACTACCATCCACACAATAAAGTGAGAAATCAGTTGGGAAGGAAACACTTCCAGGCACACTTGGACGCTTGGGACCGAACTCACCTCTGACCTGGGTAGTCACTGCAAAGGTGCTTTAATGCTTAAAAAAATTATATCAAAACAGCCAAATAAGTATAACATCAAGACATGCACAGTGGTGGTTTCAGAGGGCAGCGGATCTCTGAAAGCCCATCCCCGCTCACCATGCACCTTTGTGTCCTGGATGCAACGTGACCTGCATCTCTCCTGCACAAGAGCAAGGATGCCTCTCTGGGTGGAGCATTGTGATGCAGACAAATCCATGGAGAGACGACGGGGCAACAGGGGACATGCAAGTGATCACTCCACCAAGACATTGCCCAGCCCATGAAGGGGGCCCTCGAGACGGTGAGTGGGCCGTGAGGTCGGCAGGCTGCTCCACCGCCCACACGGCTGCCATGTTTTGGAACAAAAGCTGGAGTTCACTCCAGACAGGCACCTACACTCACCATGCTCTTGTTTTTATTTCCATGTCTCTGGAGATCAAAGCTGAGAGAGTTGCTTTTGCCAGTCTTTAAAGTTTCTTATCTGAAAGCATTTTCCCTTTATGAGAAACACAATAAAGTCAAGATTTCAAATTCCTGCTTTCATTTAACTTCAGATGAAAACGAGGTAATTCTCTAAGTCGTTTTCTTCTAAGGCCTCGATGTCTGGGCCAGACGCTGGGGTTGAACCACAGATGGCAGTTCTGCCCGCTGGGCCTGGAGCTGATGGCTGCCACCACAGACTTCTCGCCACAGTCATGTGTGTGTGTGAGGTGTGTGTGACTATGTATATGGTGTGTGTCTGTGTGTATGTGCATGATGTGTGTGGTGTTTGGGCATTGTGTGTGTATGCGTGTGGGGTCTTCACAGTATGTATGCACGTGGTGTGTACATGGTGTGTGCGTGTGGTACCTATGCGTATGGTGTTTGTGTAGTATGTATATGTTTGTGTATAGTGTGTGTATATGTGCATGGTGTATATATGGTGTATGTCTGTATGTGTGTGAACGTGTCTGTGGCATGTGTATATATGTGTATGGTGTGTGTGTATGTGGTGTGTGTGTACATGGTGTATGTATGGTATGTGTGTGTGTGTGTGGTGTGTATACATGTTATGTATATGTGCATGGTGTGTTCATGGTGTGTGTGTCTATATGCATGGTGTGTGACTGTATGTGGTGTGTGTATATATGTTATAGTAAGTGTATGTGTGATGTGTGTGTGTATGTGTATGGTGTGTGTGTGTGTGGTGTGTGTATATGTGGTGTATGTATGGTGTGTGTACGTATATGTGTATGGTGTGTGTACATATATGTGTATGGTGTGTGTATGTGGTGTGTGTGTGTGTTATGGTGTGAGTGTATATGTTATGGTGTGTGTGTGTGGATGGTGTATCTATGTGCATGGTGTGTGAGTGTGTGGAGTGTGGGACTCCCAGAAGGGAGAAACACTGCAGTCAGGGCAGTGCGCCAACCTCCCGGCTCTGGGCTCTCCATAAGCTCTCCCCTTCCCCAGGTGTTCTCAGGAATCTTCAGGAAGGGGCTGCCCCTCCTCCCAGCCTTGTCCCCAGCTGGCAGGGACATAGGCACCAGGAGGCCCTGGTAGACAGACCTGGTGACTGAATGGCTGAAGGAAGGAGGCTAGAAAACCCTTCGAGAACAGGAGACCCTCAGTCACTGCAGGGTGACTTCACATCCTTTCTCTGACCTAGGTTCCTCCGATTACACGACTTTCCAATATTCCCAAAGTGAGAAGAACTAAACGGCCTGTGCACACAACGTCAGGACACAGCAGGCACTCCTCCTGGTTTGGTGACAGAGTCTCCTGAGCTTTTCCCTGGGGTCACTTCCACCCCACGCAGAGGCTCCTAAAGACACTCACGCCACGCAAGCTTCCAGCAGATGCTCACAATCACCAACGTACCTTTTCACATTTCTAGTCCCAAATGTTTTGTGCTTCCCTTCAGTCGATTCTATCAGGCTGTCAGGCTGTCCCTTAACGATGTGCATTTGCACAGCCCTGTCTCCCACTGGTGTTGGAGACTGCTCTTTACTCACTTAGGGAGAAAAAGAAGGAACACAGCTACAGCGAGTCGCTCAGCCACATGCTTGAGGACGGTCGGTTTCTTCCACAAAAGAATATTTACCATCTGCCTACGACCCTTGCTCCCTGCTATGAGCAGCTGAGTCCTATTTCTTTTCAAGATTATATTTTATGACTAAGAGGGAAAAGGTACAGGAAAGACAATGTTTTTTTGGTCACAAGAACTGCCTTCAGTAAAAATCATATTTCAAAGATTCTATTTTACCCTATTGCAATGTTTCCTTGCATTCTGTTGGTTAAACAATCTTTTGGTAATCCAGTTTCGGTTGTTTTTGTTTTGTTTTGTTTCAACCTTAAGAGACTACACTGGAGTGAAAGAGAATAGCTCAAAAGTGTCTTCCCATTTCAGAAAAGTCAACGAATGCTACAAAGTAAACGGTGTTGAGCAGAAGACCATCTCCCCAACATCGACTCCAAAACTTATCCCAAACCTTTTGTTTCCATCAGCAGAGAGAATCAGCACTCGGGGCCCATGACAGCACCACTTATTCTGAAATGCCTCGTGTTAATCTGTGTTCTGGAGCCCATGACTTTTGTGACTTTTCATCAAAGCAAAGAAAACAGCAACAAGGGATATCCTTCAGCTGCAGACCTTCACGACATTCAACCAGCTTTATCTGGACTAAGAAATGCAATTGTTCTCAGGAGGTGAAGGAGGAGAAAGTAAAGCTGACACGCATGCTTTTACATCGTCACATTTTGAACTTGGGTCTCTCACCACATTTACAGTTTTTAAAAAAAGCTAAAATAAACAAAAGGCTCCTGTCTTGCCAGACCCTAATTTACTCACCAATAGGATCTAGGGGTGATTTATGACTTGCCTAAGTTGAAATAAAAGTAACCCCCAAACTGAACAAAGATCAGATGCCAAACACAATAGTTTCTCCAGCGTCTTCACCTGGAATCTTCCTGAAGGTCTTGTGCACTCTGTAATCTTATTAATGAGACTTCTTGGTGGAACAAATAATCTATAAATGATGTCAGGAACATGCCTGAGTTGAAATAAAAGTAACCCCCAAACTGAACAAAGATCAGATGCCAAACACAATAGTTTCTCCAGCGTCTTCACCTGGAATCTTCCTGAAGGTCTTGTGCACTCTGTAATCTTATTAATGAGACTTCTTGGTGGAACAAATAATCTATAAATGATGTCAGGAACTAAATTAATTAAATTTGGCCCCAAGTACATGCATCACCATAGAAAATACGTTTTAATCTACTAATTGCTACCATATTAATAAATAAACAAATGGCATCCTAAGGTTGTTTTTGCTATTCAGCCAGTCGTGTCCGGCTCTTTGTGACCCCATGGACTGCAGCACACCAGGCTTCCCTGTCCTCCACTATCTCCCAGAGTTTGCTAAAATTCATATCCATTGAGTCAGTGATGCTATTTAACCATCTCATCCTCTGCCACCCCCTTCTTCTCTTGCCTTCAATATTTCCCAGCATCAGGATCTTTTCCAATACCAGGAGAAAAATCATTAAGCCATTCTAAAAGAGTGCAGGCAATTTCCTTCAGACTGATGACTTCTCTTAAGATAAACGATCAAGCTCCATCTGTTACTAAAGAATCTTTAAATACTTGCAAGACCCCTAACTCTAGAGTAAGACACACTCTGAAGCCACTCCCTTGGGTTAGATGGATTAATGCCCATATTTTGTTAAAAGTACTTCAAGTAAGTAAAAATAGGTCAGAAAAAGGGGAAAGGGAGAATACTCAATTCTTTCCTGGTGCTCTACACTACCCTAAGGCATCGTAACAAGCAAGCCTCTCTCAGATCACAGAGATTTATACCCAGAAGGACCACTCCCTCACTTTCTCCTCTGTGCTGGAGCCCCCACGAGCGCAGCTGGTCTGTGGGCAACATCAGTGTGCATAATTTTGCCACAGGAGGTTCACTTTGAAATGGGATGACTTTTTGTAGGATTATCCTCATCATCCCCTTAAACTTGGCAAACCTTGTTTTTTTAATCTTATATCCTTTTGTCATATGTATGCCTGCACACACATGTGCACACACATGCACACACACATGCACACATGTGCTCACATGCACAGGGGCTGGCCCCACTGGCTTACTCCCCCTTCCTGACTTCCTTCCGGCACACTGTGGGTCTGGGTAAACCCTAACCCCAAGGAGTTCAGGCTGACTTCAGCTGGAGTCCAGAGATCTGGGGCTAGATTCGAGCCACACTGAGGCTGCACTTGGGCTCCCCTTACCCGTTGGCACTATCGTAGCTTGCACTGTGGTGCAAGAAGTGCGGTTACAACTTCTACCCCTCAAAACAAGGAGGAAAAATTCAGGACAGGTTGGCCTACGCTGCGTCTCTGAGGATGGCTTTTGTAGTCCAAAAGGCAAATGGCCTTGTACAAAAAAAAATTCTGTTCATGCCAATTTCAAGTACTTTTTTCACTTTAAAGGCATTCACCCATATGCCCGATTTCCTTCAACTACGATAAGAGGTTTTTTAGGGGACACTCTCCCCTTCATCCTCTCTCTCTGCCTCTCGTTTCTGGTGTGGGTGGCAGCTGCCGTTTGATCTGCCCATGGGCTCTGATTTGTTTCATGTTTCAGCCAAAGATGAAGACTGCTCTGTAATTCCAAGCAGATGGGCCGAGGAGCGCAACCCTGTAATTACACCTCTCTTTCTCTGGCCCTCGAACTGCGAGTCTTCCAACCTGATTTTGAAAGTCTTGGATTGCTGGGGTTCTGGGTACACCTTGGCCATCTGGCAGGTCTGGCCCAGCCCAACTGGTTCACAGGGCCCTTGGAGCTGTGTTGCCCACGCCGCCTGCCTGAGCAGGACAACAGAGAAAACAGCCGCTCAGGGCTCCCAGGGTGCTGCCCCTCCCTCTCCTAGATGGCCTGAGGGGTCACTGCCTGACCACCTTCTGAATCTGGATCAGAAACCTAGAGGCCGTGAGGGTGCTGACCTGCTGATCTGACGTGCAGAGGACAGGAGAGCTCTGCTCCTGGTTGGACACTCAACTAAAGGGCCAGGCGTTCACCTGTAGGGAAAGCTGACCCAGGACATCTGGATCAGCACACTTGCTTGCCACCACCCAGCCCCACAAGTCCGCCTTCCCAGCCTGGAGCAATGCTGTCTTACTTTCTTTAGTGCAATTTCTGGCGCACTTGTAAAGGCTGCTGCTCTCTAGCTGGGGGTTTACTGGGGCCGCTGAGAACATGTGACACACGAAGCAGAAACAAAACTCAGGAGAGCAGGAGAGAAGCAAGCTCAGGTTCCGGATAACTTAGGGGACTAGTTTTAATTACTGCCCCTCTGTTGCTGCGAGGACCCCACTCCCTGAAAGAGCCTCCAGAGAACGTACCGGTCCACTTGGGTCAGACTCCTCCCCAGCCCCTTAAGACACTCGTTCTCCAAGGGGCGCGCAAGAACACCCAAGCTGCTTTCCCCGTGAATTGATCACAGTCCTCTGTACGGTCCCCCCAAAGCCTGGAGCTCAGCGCGAGCCCCCTGCGCTTGACACTCTGTGAAGGGCGCACAGCCAGCGGGTCCTTGACGGCCTGTAGTCCGAAGCCCCGGGAAGTGGACACAAGTGTCGTGGGACCTGGACGGAAAGTCCGAGCGCGCGCCCTCGAACGCGAGCCTCTTCCAGGGCGCCCAGGATGGGGCTGTGCCTGGCCGTGGGGTCATCTCGGTTCTAGGGAGTCCCCGCGGGGACGCCGTCGGCTGCCGCCCCCCCACGCCCACCCCCGGACTCACCGTGAAGCAGGAGGGCCGGGAACAGGGATGTGAGCAGGAGGCGGCGCACACAGGACATCTCCGGGCCTCCTCCGGGACCGCCCGCGCGCGCCGCACCGCCCGCCGTCCGGGGACCCAGCTCCCCGGGACCCGCCCGCAGCCCGGGCGGCGCGGCCCGGCGGCGCGGGGACAGGGCCAGGCACGATTCAGGCGGCCGCCGCGCGCCCCATGCCCGGCCTGGCCCCTCTGCTCCCGGCCTCCCGCCCCGCGACCGGCCCTGCGTGCCCGGCCGCCCCGCGCCCGCCCGGCCGCCGCCGCCGCTCCGAGATGCACTGGCCGCCGCCGCTATGCCTCTTCATATTTCCAGGGCGCCGCCGCGGGAAGAGGCAAGGCGGGGCCTGGCGGGGGAGAGGCGGGAACGGGGCGGGGCAGGGGCGGGCC
>SJYT01023113.1:609351-964225 GCA_006410635.1 Cephalophus harveyi
CTGGGGAAGAGACTTGATAGACAGTACAGTCACCAAAAGCTCTGTCTGCTTTTCATTCCACGCTTTGCCCCGGATCACCGCATCTTCCATTTTCTGGTGGCAATTTCTCCATCAGCAGCAAGCCAGGGACCTGGGACTCCTGGTCCCTCTTCTTTGTTAGTCAGTGACTTCACCCACAAGTCCTCCCATGATAAGTGGGCAGTTGATGCATTTCAAGAACTGGACTGTGATTCGGCTACTGAACACATTGACACACGGCCTTTGTGTTGTCCAAGGATGCTTCATGACATGGGAAAATGCTGATGTCACCCAGCAATGGTACTTTGTGTCATGATGGACCTGGCAAGTCAGCTACACTGCATGAGGGTATGGCTGTCCCAAGACTCAAGAAAATTGTTCTAGTTCCATACTACCTAAGGAAAACAGAGGAGTCTATTTTTATACCTGGGACTTAAACATAAATGTCAGCTATCACAGACTTATTTAGAGCTCATTATGAAAAGCAGTGTACCTGGCTCAAATAAACAAACCAGTAGGGCAGACCCTAACTGATGCCTTAAGATCCCTTCTTTCATTTCTGAGAAGTTTACTGTTTTGGCTCAGACGGTAAAGAATCTATCTGCCAATGCAGGAAACCTGGGTTCTATCCTTGGGTTGGGAAGATCTAGAGAAGGAAATGGCAACCCACTCCAGTATTCTTGCCCAGAGGATCCCCATGGACAGAGGAGACTGGCGGGCTACAGTCCGTGGGGGTCGTAGAGTTGGACATGACTGAAGCAACTCAGCACAAAGAACAACTTCTCATAATATGAAGATGCATGGTCTTCAAGTTATTCAGTTAATTTCATTTCAAGTGGAGACAGAAGTTGTTACAAAAGAAGAATGAAATAGTTTAGCTTTAGCTCCTTTTCTTTTTGAGGGGTGTAGTTTTACTTATAGCTCATAAAATATACCAAATGGCTAGAAACCAGCCTAAAATTACTCACACAAAGAAAAATAGCTGTATTAAATAGCATTATTCTTACTACACAATGGAGCCATCTTTCAGGCAGCTGCTAAACAACCACGCCCTGTGTGTGTGAGTCTGTGTGTGTGTGGGTCTGTGTGTGTGTGTTTGCGGGGCTGTGGGGGGTGCCTGCTTCCCACATTCCAGGATACCCATGGTAAAATATGACTGAAGCGACTTAGCAGCAGCAGCAGTTTTACTTATAGCTCATAAAATATACCAAATGGCTAGAAACCAGCCTAAAATTACTCACACAAAGAAAAATAGCTATATTAAATAGCATTATTCTTACTACACAATGGAGCCATCTTTCAGGCAGCTGCTAAACAACCACGCCCTGTGTGTGTGGGTCTGTGTGTGTGTGGGTCTGTGTGTGTGTGTTTGCGGGGCTGTGGGGGGTGCCTGCTTCCCACATTCCAGGATACCCATGGTAAAATGAATAAACTGGAGAAAAAACAAACCAGAACTGGGCCAAGTGAACACTGCCAGCCGGTTGACAATCTCCTGGGAGCATTTTGACACATTTATACAAAGAAGGAAAATATTGAAACCATATCAGGGAGAACCAGCTTGTCCTATGAAATTCATGAAGGGTGGATGGTGTCAGTAGCTTGGACAACACGGTTCTATGAAACCAAACCAAACCACGTGCTGAACAAGCCCAGGGCAGGGAGGCAGGGTTGGAGTTCGTGTCTGCACTGAGTAAGCTTCCGGTGTCCTGATCCTCTGTGTCCCAACTGCATGGTGGTATTGCCCAGCCTCAAGCAGGTGACAAAGGACGTGCTTCATCAGGTGGCCCCATTGTGGGCTGAACTGGCTAGGAGCTGTGGATCAGACACTCAGGAACAAACTGAGTGTCTCCTGGTAGGGCCTGGGGAGCAGGAGTGTTTGAGAACTGCAGGTGGCTGGGCTCTGAATATTCTGGCCAGTCTGCCTGGGGTGGCCTCCACCTTGCTGAGGGTTAAATGAAGGAACATGCATTGGGAATAGAAACCCACATAAGTCTGAACAGGGAAAACACCCCCAAGTGTGGGGGGCAGAGGCCCCGGAAGAACTGGCTGGAAACCCTCAGCCCCAGGGGCTTCCTTCCGAGAGGGGCTGGGCGTCTGGTCACTGGGAGGTCAGCCCAGAGCGTGTGGTCCCAGCCCCATGGCTCCAGCATCTTGGGGCCTCCACCTTGGCAGCTGCGGAGGATTGAAGAAGCCCCTTGGGCCCCCGGTACTCCTGCTGAAGCCCAGGGTGGTCTAGCAAGGCCAGGCACCCTCCTGTCCCCAGGCCCAAGACACAGAGAGGAAAATCTGTCTCAGGTATAATTGGCACCTGTGGGTTTTACATCCCAACTCATGGTGATGCCTCTTCCCAAACCTGAGATCGGAGACAGGAAAAAGGACACAAACACGGTTGGGAAAGCCATTCAGAGGGCGCATGTCCACCCCATGCCTGCGGGGGATGGAAAGAAAACAGTGGCATTTTGCTTACTTTATTCTTATGTTAGATGTTCAAAGAAACATAGTCCAGCGTGTTGCAAAAAGATATCGTTTAATGCCATTAATAGTGCTCAAGAGTCTATTCAGTTTATCTTCTTTTTATCCTTTTAGAAATCATAGTCTTTGTGGATTTTTTTAAGGATATAGTAGAGTGATTAAAAGAAAAAAAAAACTCAGGGGTATGTAATCAAAAATGTTGAGCCATCAGCTTTAGATTTTTCTTAAAGTTGGAGGAAATTGGAAATTGGAATTGGAAGTTGGAGGAAATTCCTTTCCTTCAGGCAAGGAAAATGGAAGATGATCCTGTCTCCGTTGGTCAGAGGCTGCTTTCTTCACACCATGTAAAGCTAAATTTAAAACCTCAAGGGGATTACTGAACTCTGCTCATTTGGTCTCAAAATAAAATGTTAAGGACAAAGGTTAGAGTATTAACCTGAGAAAGTGTGTATAATTTCACCTGTTGAACTCTTCATAAACATATCGACTATTACATTTTTAAAAAAACATTACCTGAAAAAGCAACGATCAAATAGAGCTGCTAGTGGTCAATTAAAAATTATAAAGCAAAAACTGTTGACCAATTAAATATAGTAAAAGGAATTCTAGCCTGTTTCATTTAATTTCTGTATCTCTTAAAAGACTCATTTTCAACTTCTAATTTGGACACATTTTCAAAATGGTTTACTAAAGAATATTGGAGCTTTTTTTTTTTAAGGATTCTTATTGATATGTTCTAAAGTGGAAGTTTTGGCTTCTTAGGTGGCTCAGTGGTAAAGAATCTGCCTGTCAATTCAGGAGACCTAAGTTTGATCCCTGGGTGGGGAAGATTCCCTAGAGAAGGAAATGGCAACCCACTCCAGTGTTCTTGCCTGGGAAATCTCATGGACAGAGGAGCCTGGTGGGCTACATTTCATGGGGTTGTAAAAGAGTAGGACACGAATTAGCAACTAAACACCAACAGCAACAACAAAAATGGAAGTGTGGGGAATGTTTATGCCACATTAGCTCTATCACAAAGATTTACATATTCTGCATGTTCAGTGAAATCTAGTTATTTTAACGCTCTATGAGTACTGCTTTACATGACTTCTTTAGATTTTCTTTAAAATTATTTTCTCTTTTAAAATCTATTTTTAATTGGAAGATAATTGCTTTACAATGTTGTGTTGGTTTTTGTTGTACAACATGAATCAACTATAAGTATACCTATGCCCCCTCCCTCTTGAACCTCCTTCCCAACCCCCATACTTGACTTTAATTAGAGAATCCTGTGGAGCTAATGGGAGAAGGCGATGGCACCCCACTCCACTTCACACAGGAGCCTGGTGGGCTGCAGTCCATGGGGTCGCTAAGAGTCGGACACGGCTGAGCGACTTCACTTTTACTTTTCATTTTCATGCATTGGAGAGGGAAATGGCAACCCACTCCAGTGTTCTTGCCTGGAGAATCCCAGGGATGGGGGAGCCTGGTGGGCTGCCGTCTATGGGGTCTCACAGAGTCGGACACGACTGAAGTGACTTAACGGCAGCAGCAGCATGGAGCTAATGATACAGCAGTGTGTGTGTCTTTGGTCTATTTACCTGCTCACTTTTGATCCATCAACATATTGCCACTTCCAGCAAGTTTTTCATTAGTCACTACCCATATCAATATACTCTTCACATTGTGACTGAATATAGCTGAATTGGAGAGGCATGAAATTTCTGGTCTGTTCAACTCCTATGCACAAAGTTAAGTTAAAAGGCAATGAGCATAATGCGAGATAATACAGTAATTTACAGTGTTACTGAACAATTACTAAAATATTCAACCATCTATAATGAACTCACCACTGTTTCAGTAAAGAACAAATACATAAATAAGTGAAATTGCTCATTTGTTGCACTGTAAATATAGACATTTCCTGCATGAATTATAGTGTAGGTAACTGCATGATTGTATTTGGGTTTCTTTGTGTGTGTCAATTCAGCAAAATAGCACAGATAAGCTATTTCAACAAAATTGATCAACGAAAATGGGTCACATAAGCAGATTCCAAGCAAAATCTCAGACATTGTCATTAATAGCTTGGAGATAATTTAAAAATGCATTTTCTTACTTATTGACTTAAAAGCCTTCTATTTAATTTTGACCCTAACTTTTCCAAGTCCTTCAGAAACCAAGGACCCTGGTACAGGGTCTGCTTCCTACTGAGTGTTGGGAATGTCTTGCCCCAATTGCTTCCAGACACCTCCCCTCACCCACACCAGCTACTCGCCAACATGTGCACTTCTTTTGGGCAGAGGCGTAATCTTTTTGTATCAGAATCTGTTTTTTCAGTGCTCAGGATATGGAACTGGACTATGAAAACTCGGGCATTTGATGTGGTCCAAAGCCCATCTCTTCTTCTCGTGTATTTGATGAGCCTTAATGATTTGTTTTAGGTTCCCTTCTAATGATTTACTTCAAGAAATCTTCCCAAATGCTTACTCTTTCAAGACAATGTCATATAAAACAGACATCTGAAATGTCACATGTGGCTTGCTGAAAACAATTATGTTTCTTCATTGAAAGTTTTTTTTTTTTTTTTTTCCATAGTTTCACTGACTTTTAAAATGTCAAGGAAAAATGCTAGGGAAAAAAATCAGTTAAATCACATGAACAATAACAAGTTGTCCTGGAAGGCAGAACAATTTGACCACAGCATATACATACTGGCATCCATGTAAATGCACTCACACGCGTGTGCAGCTGTGTGTGCTCAGATCTCTGTCTTCAGGCACCCGATGGCAATCACAGACTTTGAAGATTAAGTCTATTTCACAAAACACAAAGGAAAAAAGCTATAAAAGAGAAGAAAGCTTTGAAACATGTCTGTAAACCATGTGAATTGCATTTAGGTTTTTCAAAGGGACCTGAAGGCTTTCAATTTCAACAGAAGTAAATTGCTGTCATTATTAATAGCAGGCATGTGGCGGGGGTTTTAATTGAGACCAAAAGTGTACAAAGACAGTGCAGGCTCAGAGGCTGTAAAATATTCAAAATCAAATTTTAGTTCCCCAGAGGGTTTTTTTTTTTTAATGTCTAAAACTTCAGTGCATAGCCTTAGAGCTCAAGGGTAACATATTATGAAAAGTAGTGATGATCCTTTGATCAGGAAAAGAATGTCTATCATTATGACAAAATGAGGGGAACCAAGACCTGTGGCTTTTAGTGAGAATTAGGGCAAAACTCACTCTTACAGATGCTTCCGGGCAACGTGTGGACACCTGCGCCTTTGTCATTTCCCCACATCCTTTCCTCTGGGATCACACACTTCTCTGTAATATGGTTTGACCTGGGGAACAAAATAGAACTTAGTAAGTCTGTTCTGTTAATAAAAGAGTTAATAAAACTGCCAAGGATTTACAAAGATAGACCGATGTTACCTGGAGAGCAGCAGAAAGTGCCAATGCTGTCTTCAGAGAACTTGCTGGACAGGTGGTGGATTGTCAGCCAATAACTGCACTCGAGTGTCAACAAGAAAAACACCACCAGGCTCATGGTGATGTGGACATGGCTGGGGGCTGATGAGCTAGCAGGGGAGTGGTCCCTGCTCAGGAAAGGTTTCTGGGGAACTGATTCTCACCCTCCAGTTACAACAGCATCCCTGGAGGGCTTGCCAAAGCCCAGAGCACTCGGGGCCACCCCAGAGTTTCTGGGTCAGTAGGTCTAAGGTAGGGCCCATAGATGTGCATTTCTGACAAGGTCACAAAGGTCTCCGGAGCTTCTGGTTGGCAGTGACCCTTTGAGATGGTGCCCACCCACCATTCTGGAGGATGAGATGTAGGCTGGGTTTTATAGAAGGCGATAAGAAGACCATTCTCAAACCATAGAATATGAGGAATGATAGCCCAGAGGGAGCCTTGGGGGAGCAGAGGGCTTCAGAGAAGAGGCCGGGTAGCGAGACCCATCCCATTGTCCTGGTTTGCCAGGGACTGGAAGTTTCCCAGGATGCATGACTGAAACAGGACCGTCCTGCGGGAACCTGGAATGTTGTTCACCTGGGGAACACTGGGGATGTGACCAGACGGGTGGGCATCGCTCACATCTGGTCAAGAGGCTGTGACTCTGACTAGGAAGCCACCAGCAGCCATCAAAGGGGCTTCAGCAGAGGAGAAGCACAGTAAGGTTGTGTGTTGGGACAATCATTCCGGAAGGTGTGTGGATGATAGATTAGAAAAAGGGGGAGCTGCCTGGGGAACTTGCTGAATTCAAGAAGAAAGGCAAAGTGGTTGCTGTGTGACACATGGATGGAGAAGATGCTCGTATGCTAAGAAGTGGAACCCGCTGGGCTTGCTGGCCCTAAAGTAGGCAGGGTTGAGGGCTCAGGGTGGTGCCTGGTGTGGATGAGGAGTTGAACGAGTGGACCAGCCTCTCACAGATGAGGGAGCCGAGACAGTGACAGCTTACATGACCGGCTGAGGCCTGAGGGTCAGCCAGCAGAGACGCTGTGAGTCTACACTCCTACCCAATTCTTCTAACTCCTTACTCACCAATAACATGGTGTTCTAAACCTCTTCCTGGCTGGCGAGAAGCAGCAGGCATGCTGTGGTCTCTGCAGGGCCGTGGGGACCAGCCTTGATGAGAACCTGTTTGTAACAGCTGTACTCCAAGCATCTCTTTGGTCTCCGGTTTCCTTCAGGGAGGCATCTTGCCTGAGTCAGAGGCAAATGCCATCCTCTCTATTTCATTCATGGCTTTTCCCTGCCCTGGCCCTAGCATGCCTGTTTTCTCTGGTCTTTGCTCTGAGCTCCACATCAGTGAAGCTGGGTACATTCCTGGCCTCTGCCTGTTTTCAAGTGTACCCTACAGGGACTAATTATAATTTTTAAATGAATATCCATTGCTTGAAATGAATCCCTTCTCATTTTTGGCCTACTGAGTATCAGCCCCTTCAAACATGGTCTCTGCAAACCATGCTGACCCAGGGGTGTTTCCTGGTGGCCTGAGCATCTCCTCCCAGACGTTCCTACTGACTGGACAGTGTGAGTCAGTCAGCCAGACAGGAGTTCAGGGCCACTTGTGAACGATTGCTTTGCAAACGGACCAATCAGGCTTTTGGGTTTTCTCTAGGGGTTGCTGTTGTTGTTCAATCGCTTAGTCACATCCAACTGTTTACAAACCCCCTGGACTGCAGCACACCAGGCTTCCCTGTCTTTCACACTATCTTCCAGAGTTTGCTCAAACTCATGTCCATTGAGTCGGTGATGCCAACCAACCATCTCATCCTCTGTCATCCCCCTCTCCTCCTGCCCTCTGTCTTTCCCAGCATCAGAGTCTCTAGGGGTAACTGCTTTAAAATTCAGGAACAGGTGAAGGTATTTGAAACGGTGGTGTGTGGGGTGACCATCACAGAGACAGTCCCTTCCCTCATCCAGAGGAGACCAGCCGCTCGCTCCCTGGACAGATTCCTCCAGGGGTTCCTGCCTGGCTCGTCAGAAGAGGTGTGTCCTGCAAGGCTGCTGGAGACCAGGGGCAGGGCGAGGATGGGCGGGCGGGTCTTTGGGGCTTGATTACCTACTTTGCCTCTCCACACACCCTCCCCCTTCAAGGCTGTGCTGTGCCCACTCCCAGTGGAGACAGAAACCTTCTTGGTCTCCCAGGTTACGAGTCGATCCCACCCAAGCTATTCCACCTGGGACATGCCTCATATTCCAACCTTATCGCTACACTCCTCAGGGACTGAGATCCGTGAGTTGAGCCTGTGATGTGAGCCAGAGTTCTAGAATATTTCTATTTCACGTTGTAGCATAGCTCCCTTTTGAAACGATTTCTTTCTCCCTGTTCTTTCACGAGGCTATTCTATGTCCTGTTTCTTTTGATTTATTGCTTGGTTGGCTAGATTTCATTCTGAAATGCTGAAAAGGGAGACTCCTGATTCTGCTTAGAGCCCTGTAAGCTGCTTCACTATCTTCTGGCACTGAACATTACACTTCAGTTTCTCCATTTATTCCTTGGTCACACCAGCAAGTAGTTCTTTAGAAAGGACTCCAGGGTGCTGTATTTCTCAAGTCCTTTCAAGCTGGGGATGTTTGTACTTGAATGCATCTTGGTTGGGTGTAACATCTTTGGGTCACGTTCTCTTTCCCTTACAACTTTGCTCCACTGTTTCTTGGCTTCAAATGTTGCTGTGGACAAGGCTGATTCTGGCCAAACACTCCCTAGAAGATTCTTAACTCAGACAACTGAAGAATTCCTGATTTTCTTCTGGAGAATTAAATAACAACCAGGATCATAATTTAGGTATCAGTTTTCTGGAAAATGTGCCCTGTGATCCGGAGTTTCCCTTCTCCCTGAACTTAAGGAAAATTCTTTTTATGATTAATATTTTTGAGCACTGTTAGTTTTTCTTTGGCTGACTTTTTTCTTGAGGACATCAATTTTTACGTGTTACATTGTCTTTGTTGTCAGCGACTTGTCTTTTTTCTTTACCTTGACTGCAATCATATGAAAGTACCCTTTTACATTGGTCATTGATTTTTGACCTTAGCTGTTGTGTTTCTTGCTGTTTCTAATCTACTGGTTGATCATGTGATGGTATTATTTCCATGCTCAATTTATTTTTGCAACTGTACAATTCCATAATCCTCTATATGTTTTTTTTCTAACCTTATTTTGCCTGTTGCTTTATGGGGTGCTTTCCAATATTAGAGCAGTGATTTTATGTGCAGAAAAGATGATCTATGAGCTATTTGGCTTCAAATGAATATCCAACTGATTAAAATGATAAATATTAACATCTTATTTTAAGACTTCAGGTGTAACCCACAAATATTATTGTTCTGTTTGTACATGTAAATTAACACAAGTAATTAATCTAGTAAATTTAATCTGATGAGTCGACTGAAGCGACTTAGCAGCAGCAGCAGCAGTCTATCTCTATATTTGTTAACAATTTTAGAAACCCATGTACTGGTGCTTTCCATGTGTCACTAGTGGTAAAGAACCCGCCTGCCAATGCAGGAGACATAAAAGCTGCACATTCGATCCCTAGGTCCAGAACATCCCTTGGAAGAGGACAAGGGAACCTATTCTAGTAGTCTTGCCTGGAGAACCCTGTGGACAGAGCAGCCTGGTAGACTATAGTCCATTGGGTCACAAAGAGGTGGACACGACTGAAGGGACTCAGCACATATGCGTGTATTGTACATTTCCATATTGAACAGGAAGGAGTGGTTTTGCCTCCTTAGGTGGACTGGGGTCTCCTGGACAGAAACTCCTAGGGCATCAGTGCATTTTTGCATCAAAGGGGGATTGGCACCCAGGGCTTGGGAACTGGATTTGCACTCCAGTGTGTGAGTCTTGCCGAGTGAAGAACCAGGCATGGGGGTGCAGGCTGTGCCCTGCACCAGGCACTGGGGCAGGAGGTGGAGTGACATTCAGCCTGCTCTCTGCGGAGCCGTGGCCCCAGACAGGGTGGGGAGGGAAGGACACCGAACAGCGTCTCGGCCCAGAGATGGTGCCTTCTCTGACTGGTCCAGCCAGACGGGCGTCTTTTTATCCTTCAACATATTCTAACTGGAGCTGGCGCCTTTTTCTAATGTGTCCCAAGTGCTAGCAGTGGCCCCGAGCCCTGGACAAACATGCTCACCTTTCTGACAGTCAGGGTTAGGGCAGTGGAGAACCCACACCCACCCTCCCTTCTGGAGGCGGTGGTAGGAGGGGGGTTGGTTTCACAGTCAGCCCCCCCTGAGTGTACTGCCCGGCTTCTGGGAGCGCTGTGCCCTAGGTGTTAATCCCTGACCGGGACACCGGCATTCTGCGGGTGCTTGTGTTACTGCCGGTTTACTCTGTGACGCGGTATTGGTTCATTCAGTTAACCTTGCTCCTGCTGCGGCGGATATGGCGTTACTTTACGTTTCTCTTGGCTAGATCGCAGCCACATCCCATGATCATTTATTAACTTGCATTTTCAAAATCATATAGTGTGAAGCACTTGGGAAATTTCTTCTTTCCCTCAAGTTATATTTGAACTTCTTCCATTTCTTAAGTTATGTGTTCTTCCTAATTGTGTCCTTTGTCATTTAATGCCTCCTTTTTTATCTTCTTTTTCCTTCCTTCTCTCTTTCTCTCTCTCCCCACTCCTAACCCCCGCTCTTTGTTTTCAATTTTGTTGCAGTAGATCTGTGTACTGGCTAAGAGGAGGCTTTTGTTCTTATTTAAAACACTTTTTTTAGTTGTTAGGATTACAGAAAATTGAGGGAAAAGTGCAGAGAGCCCCGGTAAACCCTCGGACCCCTCCCCCCAACATCTCCCCTGTGACTAACATCTTGTGTTGGTGTGGTCTCTTTGGTACACCTGATGAGCCACCTTCACACATTACTACTGAACTAAGCCACAGTTTACGGTAGGGTTCACACTTTGTGTTGCACATCCAGTGGGTTTTTGACAAACGTAGACTGACATGGAACCACCTCTACAGTGTCACAGAGAAGAACTTCTTGGCCCTCCCATTCGTCAGAGGAAGCCTGGTCGTCTGCACCAGGCCTGGGGCCCCGCTGATTCACCAGATGTTCTCGGAGGTCCCGTTTGTACCACGCACTGTGGACAAGACCTGACTCCTGAGGATTAACAAAACCTCGAAATACCAACCTCTCCGTCTGATGCTGTCGATAAGAAGGGGCAAACCAGTGCAGCTGGAGCAATTGTACCCAGATGAAAACTGTGGGTTCCTTTACCAGGGTCTCCACGTAACTGTCAGTGGCTGGTAGTCCTGGTAAGACTAAACTGACAAAAATACAGTTGGTCTACAACGTGTTTCCTGAGTGGAAATTGTAGTAAAGTATATGTTAAAATATTTAACTGAGAAGAAACAGTTTGTGCACAAGTATCACTCATCTGCCCTGTTTATTGACATGATGGGAAATCTACTGAAATCTACGAGAAACGTTTGAAGTGTCTGAATGGGGAGGAAGTCCTCCTTTGAGCCTTTTCCCTCATGATTTCAACAGCTTGATTCATAAAACCCAAGAATTGAAGGTAGGATTTTGACATCACTCCTGGTAACATTACTGACAATATCCTACAAAAACAAGGGAGAAGTGTCACAGGTTGGAGATGGGAAGAAAATGGTCTCAACTTTCAAAAGAGGGGAAACAGGCTAATGGCAAAATTCCACAGCAAATTACTGCAGAGTTAGGTTGTGTGTATTCCTTAGACAAGGGCTGTGGCAGCTCTGCAGTCCCTCAGATGTGTATGAGCTGTCTCTTATACACATAATTTCCTAATTAATTCTCTTGTCAGGGATACTAGGACGTGCCCATTCCTGTGAGATAACAAACACCTTTTATTTGTGACTTTGGCTCAAGGGCACCTCGTTGACTTGGTCAAATGTCTAAACAATTGAACTTCAGGCTGGGATTCTTCCTACCAGCTCTACCTGTTTGTTCTGTCTTCCAGGAGTCAGACCTTCATCACAGCCTGGTATCTCTCCTTTCCCCTTTTCACTCTTAATGATTCTCTTAATCTCTTACATGGAAAATCTCTATGTTTGCTTCTTAGATAATCTATTTTTATTTTGTTGTGATTTTTCATATATGTAACTAGTTGTCTCTATATTTGAACTTGTTTTCTTATCTGCAAAATGGGATTAACATCTATCCAAATGGCTCTGAGGGTCAGAGAGCAAGAATATTTGCCTCAGTGCTTCAAAATGTTCACCATTGCTAATTCATTTCCATTCTTCATGATGTCTCTTTCAGGACTGTCTCTTATACACATCTGGGCAGGGCGCTCTGAAGTGGTTTTGAGGGTCCCATTTGGGGAGGTTTATTGTTATCTGAAGCATCTTTGAGAAGGAGTCACATCCTTACCCTCTAAGCCCTGAAAGCCTCTTCTTGACCCCAAGAGGAGGGTGACCCCTTGTTACAGGACATGAGGCCACAGAGAAAGGACAGCCTATGTCACCACTTAGCTCTGATGTCAGACGGACCTGGTTTTGAATCCTGCCTGTGCCTGTTGCTGCTCATGTGGTCAAGGGCAAGTTAACTAGCATCTACCCCTCAGTTTTCTTATCTATAAAATGCAGCAATCAGCAGTTCCTCTTCAGTAAGTTTGTTCCAAAGGCTGACTGAAGATGCACACAGAGCTCTGAGTGTAGGCTATTACTCTGCCCTCAAAAAGTGGAGCTGCGTAAAATGGGTTAAGGGCTGGTTACTGCAAACCCAGGCAGTTTTTACAAGCCCTCAGCCCATTTCCCTTAACCAAGACCCCCTCCAAATGGAGCCACATGTTACATCATTGCCTGGTCCTCCCACATACATCACAGGACCATCCATACCCTAGCTCCACGGGATGCTCTCCTGCTCCATGCTGCCCTGTTGATCCCATTCTACCATTTCTGCCCCATTCTAGTCCATCCTACCCTTCCATCTTGGCCTTGGATGTGCCCTGATGGCTCAAGGGGTTCCTCCAAGTCCACCTGCTCTCCACTCAACGGGCTGACTGCCCCCAGTCTGGGCTCCCCTCCGCTCCTCCCCCAGCTCCCATGCAAGGACTTCCCACTCTCAGTTCCACTGAGGAGTGTTCTCCTGCCTGTTCAGAGAGAGCCCAGGGGCGAGGCCTGCTGATGCCACCACACCTGGTCTTGGCGCGCGGCCCCTCCGCCCCCGCTCAGGTGCAGCGCTCCAGGGCCTGCCGCGTGGGAGGGAGGCTCCCACAGTGAGTGACTTGCTCACAGGCTGAAAGACGGGGGTGGAGTACGCATTCTAAGTGGGGCACGCATTCTAAGTCAGGCAAGCAGGCTCGGAGACCCTGAGCACCAAGGCTGCTTGTCGAGGACCCAGGGGAGCCAGGGAGCCAAGGAGAAAGGTGCAAAAACACCTCCATGTGACCCAGGGGGACCGGCCGCCACTGCCGTCCAGATTTTATTCCAGCCCTTCCTTGGTTTAGGGTTTTCATGCTGCCTGTCTGTCCTGCTCACTTTCCTCTGGGGAGACTTTGCTTCCCAGCTGCTTGGACATTTTAATTTGCCCTTCACACACTGCGTGCAAGGTTCTCACATGTCTCAGGACTCACTTCCTAAGTCAGGAGTGACACTGATCCCCCAGGGGCCTTCAGCTCTTCCAAACCACCCAATGAGATTATATGTGGAAAACCTGGCATTTCTTGTTCCTTCCCCTAAACCTAGAAAAAGTATCAGACATGCTGGCTCAGATTCCTCTCTGAATGTCTTAAACCAGTCTGCTTGGGTGACGCCCAGGTCACAGCAGCCGTTTGTACCAAAATTATCGCCTTGGTGCCATTTCCAAGATGTTTCTGAATGCTGTTAAACTTCAAAGAACCTATATCCCCATTGGAAAAGTGGGTAATTGATGTCTGCCAAGCTACAACTCCATCAGGCACAGAATGTTCTAGAGATTTCCAGTTGAAAGGTCTCCAAGGACCAGAACTCACTGAAGGTGTGCAGTCTCAGGGCTTGGAGTTGAAAGCCAGCATCACAGAGATGCCCCTGCAGAGCTGTCAGTGGGGACAGAAGGGGTAGGGGGCTGGTGTTTGCGGCAGGACGGGGAAGCCCTGCAGGATGACACTCGCAGGGAGGGCGTTCTGAACCAGGAGGATCGCCAGCTTTCAGGAGCTGGGTGTGGGCAACTTGCTCCTTTCAAGTCATAAGAAGGGATCCCGTCACCAGCTGACTCCAGCGGTGCCTCCCAAGAGGAAAGCGCAGAAGCTTTCTCAGCCTTTCTTATGTGTGAGAAAGACAGACTCTTGGGGGTGGAACTTTCTGGAGCTGGGGTGTGAGTGAGCACTTTTCATTCCCTGCTTGTGATGCTCTCTTTCCATCAGCACCTTTCACGTTGTACTGGGGGCAGAGAGGCACCCCCAGAAAAGAGATGCTGGGTCATCCAAGGTCAGCAGCGCCCCATGGGCACTCAGACAGGAAGGCACGTGAGGAATGTGCCATCACCAAGTCTGAACAGAGAGGCTGGGACCTTGGCTCAGACCTGCTGGGTCTTGATTCCAGCCCCGGAGGAGCTGGAACAGCCTGGCAGGCTTCCTGCCTCACCAAGGGGGCAGCAGGGCTGCAGGCAGTTTTTCCCCCTCTGCCCACATAACACCATCTTTGCAATGGATGCACAGACAAAATTTGTGATTTTAAATCTGCTGTGTCAGTTGACAAGATGGGGAAAGGTTAGGGCAAAGGTGGGGACAGTGATGGGGGAGCAGCCACAGGGTCTTCTGTTAACCTGTCCCTCTACATCCAAGGACCCAAGTGAGGAGATGGACATCACATCTTTAGAAAGAGAAACTAAGGTGGGCTCAGGGGAGAGATGGGGCAGCTGCTTCCTGTGAGGACTGGACATGCAGAGGGAAGGAGAACTATTTCAAACGTTGGCAATAGTTGAGGAGAAGCATTAGTCACTGGGATGAGAAGTGGGGAGACTGCAAAAAAAAAAAAGTTCCACTCAGCATCCATGCATGTTTTCTGATGATCAAGACAGTGAAAGGAATGCATATGGGTTCCAGGTAGGGACACCCAGAGTTCAAACTCCAGGGCCATGATGGACCAGCTCCACTGCCTTGGGCAAGTTAGGATGACAGCTCTGTTTGATTTCTCAAATTGATTCAATCGTTTCTTCTTGAGCACCCATCACATGCCATGATCTAGGAATGGGCAACCAGAGAGTGGAGAAAAGAGGAAAAAATAAAACCTCAGTTTGCATTCTAGAGAAGACAAGAGAAAGTGAAAGTCAAGTCATTCAGTTGTGTCCGACTCTTTGTGACCCTATGAACTGTAGCCTACGAGGTTCCTCTGTCCATGGGATTTTCCAAGCAAGAATAATGGAGTGGGTTGCCGTTTCCTTCTCCAGGGGATCTTCCTGACCCAGGGATCAAACCTGGGTCTCCTGCATTGTAGGCAGATGCTTTACCCTCTGAGCCACCAGGGAAGCCCTAAGAGAAGATGGAAGAGTAGAGAACTAGATGACATGGCCACTGTGCCACGTGGTGATAAGTTTAGAGAGAAAGATGAGGTGGAGGATGGGCAGAAGGAGGAGGTGTGGGTTTGGATGTGGGATGTTGGTGGTAAGAGTCTCTGCCTCCTAAGGTTTTAGGACTGGATGAGAAAACAGGCATCTGAAGCCCTCAGCGCTCAGTGACCAGGGAACGCCCGCCCCTTCCTGCCCGCTCCCCACCGAAGCGCAGGCCCCCCACCTACTCTACAGCCCCAGCAGCTGCTGCTCTGCCTCTGAAATGTCTCCTCAGGAGTGAACGAGCCCGTGTGGACGAGCTCAGAGAGCAGCCAGCCCCACGGCAAGCACTCACGGCGCAGAAAGCCAGACTCTGACAGTGGGTGTTCACAGCAAAGTGATTATTTGCCAGTACCAGGCGAGGAGAGCAGGCAGCTCATACTCCAGAGACCCACACTCCCCGATGGCTTTCAGGGTTTTTAAAGACGGTGTGAGGGGAGAGGGTTGAAGGCTGCACGAGTGGCTGGTGGACCTTCTGATGGGTGGTTGTGAGATAATGGGGTGATGTTCCAACCAGTCTGGGGTTTGCATGCTGCGGTCAGCGAGTGGTCACCATCCTCCACATGGGTGGGGGTCTTAGTTTCTATAGAACATCTTACAGGTATGCATCAGGGTCTAACAACCTGTATTCCTTCAGGAGGAGCTCGGACAGTAAGGTGAGTTGCTTATCCTAATCATGAACTTCTGGAGCCTACTCTCTGGAGTTTGGGGAGGGCCTGGGAGACAAAAGCTTTTTTTTCTACAAATGAGAATCAGGGCACAGAGGAGCTTTTATACCTGGGAAGGCCCCCCAAATCCCCTCTCATCACCTTGAACCCCACACTCCCATGACTTTGAAAGATCTAAGACATCCCTTTAGTGCAAATTATTCTGAGGGTATTTGAGTTGATTTCAATTTCCCCCTATTTTGCACAAATCATTAATGTTTTTTCTTAGGTTATTTCTGGGGGGTCGGATTTGGAATGGGAAAGGCTATATCTGAACAGCGAGCTTCCTTTTAATATGCACAGCCTCAAAAATACTGAAATAATTCACCTTGCCCCAGGAAATGGAACAGTCTCCTCACAGGCCTACCTGGATCGGGCTTTGTCACTAGAGATGGTTTTTGTACAGTTTCTGATGCTGATCATTGTACCTTTGGGAGGGTTGACACTTGTTGGTGATGCTGTGAGTGTGCACAGGTGGGGTGACGTGTTTACTTTCCAAGTTCATTTCTTCATGTACTTATTTAAACAACATTATGGAACTTAATAAAGATCAATGGATAATTTATCCATCTTATGTCTAAGTCAGTTCTATGATATGGTCCATAGAACTGGATATGACATGGACCTGGGTTTCAGGAAAGCTAAAGCCCTGGAGATAACATGCCAGTGTGTTTTCTGTGAGTGCTCACGCCACTTGTTTATCAATCGACCTAACGAGAGTGCTTTCTTACATCAGTTTGGGGGCATGACAACACCTGGTCATACCTGCCAAAAGCACCCACTGCCTCCCCCTGGGCTGGGGAGGCTGGAGTGTGGGCATGGGGGGACAGGTGAGAAGGTGGGGGGGAGGTGGGAAAGTGGGGGATGTGTGAGAAGGTGGGGGCCAGGTGAGCAGGTGGAGAAGTGTGGAAAGGTGGGGGGCAGGTGAGAAGGTGGAGGGGTGGGTGAGACAGTGGGGAGTAGGTGGGAAGGTAGGAGATGGGTGAGAAGAGGGGAGCCAGGTGAATAGGTAGGGGGAGGGTGGGAAAGTGGGAGGCAGGTGAGAAGGTGAGGGGTAGGTGAGAAGGTAGGGGGCAGGTGAGAAAGTGGGGGCAGATGGGAAGGTGCCGGGGTGTTTGAGAGCTGCCAGAGTTGCCTGCTGGGAAAGCCCCTCCTTTCCTCTGGATGTTGACCACGGACTCTGCGTCTGCTCTGCAAACAATGGACGTGGGCTGGTGAGTATCCTGGCTGGAGAAGGCGCCCAGCTGGGCTATTTCCACGCCGAGCCCTTGATGTCGGGGTAAGGGGGCGATCCCACCTCGGGGAGGTTTCCTGCAGTGAGGAGGGGGCTCAGCCAGGTAGCGGCCAGCAGATGTGCCAAGAAACAGGCTCAGGTTGAGGGGGAGCTCGGGCTCAAACAACGTGGAAGTGACGGTGGGGTCACTCTCGCTGGGGCAGACATTTACACAGGTGCCAGGCGGCTGCTCCTCTGTGGAGCTCATTCCAGGCCAGCGTTTCCGGCCACATCTCTGCTCTGGTGCTAGCGGGAAGCAAGACCTGGATCCTGAGCCCAGCGTCCTCTCTCACGCAAGCACGTGATCAGAGTTTGCATTTTTTGGCAGGAAGGGTGGAAGTGCCTTCATCTTCCCTCCTGACCGGCTGAGGAGGGGCCATGCTGGCTCCCTTCCCCACTCCAGTGCCCACAAGCAAGCGCATGCACACCTGTCTGCTACACGCAGGTAGAGGCCAGCATGGTTTGATGGACTCGGCCTCTGTGTCTGGGAGTCACACGGGGGCAAGGGCCATTCCTGCAACACAGTAGCCGGGTCTCTGCCTGAGGTAGAAACACATACTTGGAGCACCAGTGTCTAAGGCTCAATTTCCAGAAACCCGGGGTGGGTCCCCTGAGAAGTCACTGTCCTGTGGAGCCTGTCCCAGGCTGGCAGGCAGCCCTCTGTGAACAGTGGGGTCATGGTGGCCCCTCTCTCAGCGATTTTTGGGGGACTGGGTCCTGTGGGAAAGATTTTCCTTTAGATTCGCACTGTTTTGGGGCCTCTTTCTCACAGACGTGTTCTTGTGAACGTTTTCCCTTCATCGATAACAATATGCCAAAAACTCGGCTTCGTGGCCATGACCTTCTGAGCGCCGTTCAAGATACACACCTTACACATGGGCTGTGCGTCTTCTCGAATGTGTGAGAGCTGAAGTTCCCATCTTCACCTGATTCAAAAAGTATCACCCAAACAAGTGATACAGCAGGCCCAGCACCTGTTTCCTTGTCGCTGTCACTGGCAATGCCGTTTCATGTAGATCCCTTTCTTTGTTGTTAAATATTAATATTTCCTCTACATTTTTATTTCGAACGTCTTCTGCCCTCTATTGATCGTTGATAATGACTTTGATAGAACATAATGGGCCCACATAAAGGATGAGATTATTTAATGTGCTCCAGATGCAGGCAGTTGTCAGGGGAACCGTGCAAGGCTGGGGCCCCTGCAACCCCACCCTCACCTCCCCCACGTGACCAGGGCCCTGGGTCCTGCTCTGATTTCCAGAACCCATTTTCACATCATGGGACAGGGTTGAGATGAGGCAGAGGGTCGGGAGCATTTGTGAGGGTCCACAATGATGCTGTCAAGTTTTATTCAAACCTCCTAGCTATAAATGACACTGTGCACTGTTTATCATCAGGCTGAATGGTCCATTTGGGTCCAAATTATAGTCATAGAACTGAGACATAGGATGAGTGATTACAGACGAGAAGAATGGAATCAAAGAGCACACCTGATTACTCTATGCCACTAACATCACACAAATGAAGCCATCTTTAACTTCTAGATTCACTTTCCTTAATAAATGATAAATCATCTTGTATTTAAAATTCGTTTCTGAGACAGGGATGGTGTGGAAGGACCCCACATCTCAGGTATACGCAATCTTTGTTTAACTGATTCTCATACTGCAGTGTTATGAAGCTTAACTTTGTTTGGAGTCATAAAAATGCCAGTTTGAAAATCGATGGTTCTTAAAATCATATTTTAAGGCACATTTGAATCCTCATGTGTTTTTAAGCCATTTTTTCTAGTTATCAGGTCTATGAGTGCACAGAGAAACTGGCAGACTGGTGACCCTGCACCATTTAAAACTAGAGTCAAAACTTATCATCTTCATTGTTCCTAATTTGCCACTAGAATTGGAGATGAGAGAAAGGAACATGTACTCATGGCTTTCAGACTCTGTGATCCCCTGTGCCATTTCCCCCTCTTCGACTCCTGCGGTTTGCTCGCGGCTTTTCTCCTCACCGTGTGTTTAATCCTCTTAGGGCCCCATTCTCTTGGGCTGCCCCGAACCTCCAGGAACAGAGGAAGGCGTTGGCTCTGATCAGACCGATCGGCAGAAAGACCAACCCGGGCTTGTCCTGCTCAGACTCCACAATCAGAGAAAAGGCTGGAGGAGAGACACTGGGGGTCTTTCAGGCACAAGATAGGGGGGTAGAGACTTGGGGCTGGGCCCTCACACTCCCTGCAGAGCCAGGCCAGCCTGGGGGCTGAGCTCAGAAGCCCCTCTCAGGCTGGAATAAGGTGTTTTTGCAGGCCTTATCAGAAACTTGGCGTTGAAGCAACGGGTTTTAAGGATAAGGATTTCTCGAGCACCCCTTTTATTCAATTTTATTGCAAATAAATCAGAGTGCTTTGGAGTTCCTTGGGTGGTTGGACGGATAGGCAGGGCGATTATGACTCTGGTGGGTGGAGTACAACGGCCCCTTCAAAGCCACAGGAAAGGAAACCCAGGCAGTAAATTAGCCGCAGGCTCAAAGCCCCGCTCAGCCAGCCATTCACACCATCACCCCCCTACACACACACATCACGTGCCCTCGCTGCTCCTTTCTCTGCCCTGCATGTAATCCCTGGAAAAAATAGAAGCCTTTTTGAGATGTGTATAAGAGACAGGTATTCCTTCAGGAGGAGCTCGGAAACAGCAGGCCCAGCACCTGTTTCCTTGTCGCTGTCACTGGCAATGCCGTTTCATGTAGATCCCTTTCTTTGTTGTTAAATATTAATATTTCCTCTACATTTTTATTTCGAACGTCTTCTGCCCTCTATTGATCGTTGATAATGACTTTGATAGAACATAATGGGCCCACATAAAGGATGAGATTATTTAATGTGCTCCAGATGCAGGCAGTTGTCAGGGGAACCGTGCAAGGCTGGGGCCCCTGCAACCCCACCCTCACCTCCCCCACGTGACCAGGGCCCTGGGTCCTGCTCTGATTTCCAGAACCCATTTTCACATCATGGGACAGGGTTGAGATGAGGCAGAGGGTCGGGAGCATTTGTGAGGGTCCACAATGATGCTGTCAAGTTTTATTCAAACCTCCTAGCTATAAATGACACTGTGCACTGTTTATCATCAGGCTGAATGGTCCATTTGGGTCCAAATTATAGTCATAGAACTGAGACATAGGATGAGTGATTACAGACGAGAAGAATGGAATCAAAGAGCACACCTGATTACTCTATGCCACTAACATCACACAAATGAAGCCATCTTTAACTTCTAGATTCACTTTCCTTAATAAATGATAAATCATCTTGTATTTAAAATTCGTTTCTGAGACAGGGATGGTGTGGAAGGACCCCACATCTCAGGTATACGCAATCTTTGTTTAACTGATTCTCATACTGCAGTGTTATGAAGCTTAACTTTGTTTGGAGTCATAAAAATGCCAGTTTGAAAATCGATGGTTCTTAAAATCATATTTTAAGGCACATTTGAATCCTCATGTGTTTTTAAGCCATTTTTTCTAGTTATCAGGTCTATGAGTGCACAGAGAAACTGGCAGACTGGTGACCCTGCACCATTTAAAACTAGAGTCAAAACTTATCATCTTCATTGTTCCTAATTTGCCACTAGAATTGGAGATGAGAGAAAGGAACATGTACTCATGGCTTTCAGACTCTGTGATCCCCTGTGCCATTTCCCCCTCTTCGACTCCTGCGGTTTGCTCGCGGCTTTTCTCCTCACCGTGTGTTTAATCCTCTTAGGGCCCCATTCTCTTGGGCTGCCCCGAACCTCCAGGAACAGAGGAAGGCGTTGGCTCTGATCAGACCGATCGGCAGAAAGACCAACCCGGGCTTGTCCTGCTCAGACTCCACAATCAGAGAAAAGGCTGGAGGAGAGACACTGGGGGTCTTTCAGGCACAAGATAGGGGGGTAGAGACTTGGGGCTGGGCCCTCACACTCCCTGCAGAGCCAGGCCAGCCTGGGGGCTGAGCTCAGAAGCCCCTCTCAGGCTGGAATAAGGTGTTTTTGCAGGCCTTATCAGAAACTTGGCGTTGAAGCAACGGGTTTTAAGGATAAGGATTTCTCGAGCACCCCTTTTATTCAATTTTATTGCAAATAAATCAGAGTGCTTTGGAGTTCCTTGGGTGGTTGGACGGATAGGCAGGGCGATTATGACTCTGGTGGGTGGAGTACAACGGCCCCTTCAAAGCCACAGGAAAGGAAACCCAGGCAGTAAATTAGCCGCAGGCTCAAAGCCCCGCTCAGCCAGCCATTCACACCATCACCCCCCTACACACACACATCACGTGCCCTCGCTGCTCCTTTCTCTGCCCTGCATGTAATCCCTGGAAAAAATAGAAGCCTTTTTGTGTACCGGGGCTGGGGTGGGGGTGGGGACCGGCCAAGCAAATACCCCCCCACCCCCTCCACCCCCACCCAGCATGGATGTGAAGCTGTCCAAGTTGCTAGGGAGATTTTTCAGCCTCTGTGGAAATTCAGGAACTCCTGGAAGGGGGCTTGCCCTCCAGTGATGGGGAGTCTGAGTGGACAGTGGAGCCAGGTGGCCGAGGATTACCCAGCCAGTTACAAAAGGCATCAGGACCTTTGAGTCTGAAAATCAAATTTATGCATTCACTGACCCCACCGCCAAGGAGGGCGCCATGCCACATGAAGGAACCTCTTTTTTTTCACGATGGCAAATGTCTCTTAGTGTGGAAATGTTGCTATGAAGCTTCTGATGTTTTAGCAGCCTTTTCAGAACCCTGGCTGCATAATTACACTTCTCAGGAGCCTGTGAGTGTCGGTCGTATCATCAGGGGGTTGTGGACACTGCAGTCCATCCACCCTTGGCCTGGGATGCCAGGAGAGGTGGGGCAGGGTCATCTCAGAAGGAGGAAGGATGTGGGTGGGCCACGGGTGACCACCCATCCTCCCCAGACACACTGGCTCGCTCGAGAGATGTGTGGACATTCAGTTTATTCACCCGTCCTCTTCTGTCCTGTTTTGTTTCTTTCATCTCAAGGTGCTTATCCCCCGGGGAAGACAACCCATCAGAGTACAGCCTGAAGAACAGTAAACTATTTTAGTATATCGACAAGATGTGCAAATTCTTGCTGGGTGCTTGGCTAGGATTTAGGCCTTCCTGCGCCCTCTGTTCTTCCCAGGTGGCTCAGTGGTAAAGGATCCGCCTGCCAATGCAGGAGACACAAGAGATGTGGGTCCAATCCCTGGGTCAGGAGATGCCCTGGAGGAGGAAATAGCTACCCACTCCAGCATTCTTGCCTGAGAAATTCCATGGACGGAGAAGCCTGGCAGGCTACAGTCCATGGGGTCTCAGAGTCGGATATGACTAAGCAACTGAGCGCACATGCACTTGCCCTTCTGTGTGCGTGGATGAACATGGTTTTGGTGTTAGGAAGACGTTAAATCTTACCAACATTCACCCAAGGGAGACAGCGACAGAGCCTTGTCCTAGAGCTGACCTGCTTGATGCTGTGCCCTTAGGCGACCAGGATACAAGGCTGCACCCCTCTGTACCTGTGCGAACCAGACGGCTCCAGGACCATCACCGGGTGTGACTGAGTTTCAGCCACATGGAGGGAAACGTGTGGGTCTTTAGAAGTTAGATTTTAATGTCCGAGGAGTGGCTGCTCCTGCTTTGTGAACAGCAGGGCGAGGCAGACCCAGGTACCCCACTGACCCCTGAGATGTGCCCCCAGGGAACAGACTTTGTTCTCAGATGATGTCTCCGAGCTCCCGCCCCAGGAATTTTCGTGGACATGTCCCCAGAGGCAGCACTCTTGCTCTGCTGTCTCTCGGTGCCCTGGAAGACCCACTGAAGGCTGGTGTCGTGACAAAGAGCAGGAGGCTCGGGCTGCACGCTCGGGTGGAGCTGTGTCTGCCTGAGCCCCTTCCTGCCGCACCCGAGGGTCTGAGGGGCCCCGAGGGGTGAGGAGGGCACAGGATAGGCCGCCACTCAGGGCACCTGAGGCTGGGGAGGTGACGCAGGATGCAGGTCCTTCCCCTCAGCGATCTCCAGCTGCTCTACGCCGGAATCCAATGTCATCCTGGGAGGCTGGCTCCAGTTTTCATCAAAGGACCGAGAGCTTGGTGGTCTGAGTGACTTCCTCCATGATGGAGGTCCTTGGGCTGGAAACGCAGAGTTCTCGCTTCAGTTCTCTGGGCCTTGTAGCTTAAACCATGAACTAGACGGATGGGTGGGCACTGGTTTCTCAAATCACAGATCCCTATGATTAAACAATTCCAAGAAATGGGCCATTTTTGTTCAAATAAAAGGAAAAAGAGATGATAATAAATTTATCTAACTCATTATGCCAAGAGCATTTTCAGCCTAAAAAGAACTTTTATCAGAAACGCAAATTCTTGATCACCCCCTTCCGCCACTCCCCTCCCTCCCTCAACCAGACCCCAGTTCAGGATTCAAGTCTCCAGATTTTCATCTCCTACTCATCCTTACATAGACGATATGGGTATCTCCTATCCTCTCAGATGTGCAGAGCCTGCACAGTAAGAAATGGCACAGGTGTCCTTTAGTATATATAGGACTTTAGACCTAAGTATAAATTGATTTTCGATCGGCCGTTGCTCTGAGTGGTTTCAGCCTTGTGTCCCCTTCTCAGCAGGAGTAGCCCAAGCCAAGAAGGGGCCCTAACACCTCCCATGGGCAGGGCATGGGGGAGGGGAGGTGGTCCCACTCTTGCCTGACGCCCACAGATCCATCCATGGCGACACCCATCTCCACTCGGCCGCCCCCTCTCAACACCAAGAGACAGATGGTGAGCAGCCCGTGTTTTGCCAGGAGAGCCTCTCAGAGCTCTCAAGGGTGAGGGCTCCCTGGGTGGAGGAGTCTGTGAGAAGCTGGCCTTCAATCTCCAAATAATGAATAGGCTCTAATGTGATTCTAGAAAACCATTCAACCAGGAAAAGTTGGCGCAGATGTGTGGAGCGATTCCCGTCTCATTTACATCCCATCTTCCAATTGCGCTTTCTTAGGAGCCCAGAGATCCCAGTGGCTCTCCCAGTAACTGATTAAAAACTAGTCAGATACTCTGCCCCAAACAGACACTGGTCTTCCTGTGCTTTATACTTATCTTCAAGGCCATGATATAAAATTATCAGATGAAAACAGAACCAGGGACATGGCTATTGCACCACCACGAACTTCTGACCTCTTAGTAAGTATACTGAAAATAGTGGCCTACCCTTATATTAGTTAAAAGAATGCAGTAGATTCTACAAACACATCACTTGGTCCTCATATAACCTTACCAACCAGATGATAAAATAATCCCAAAGTCGTTGCTGAGTCTTCAAAGTTTCCATAGCAACAAGCGCCTCTTATCTGAATCACACAAACTTTGCTGTGGTGAGCGCTCCAGGGCTTCCCTGGTGGCTTCGTGGTAGAGAATCTGCCTGCAATGCAGGTGAAGTGGGTTCGATCCCCAGGTCAGGAAGATCCCCTGGAGAAGGGAATGGTAACCCACTCCAGTAAGTACAAATTTTTAATCGAGACAGGATCCAGACTCAACATTTTTCTTGCACATACTTTATTCTTAGTAAGCACAGAGCTTTTTTGTATAGAGTACATGGTTTTATTAATATTTAGAGCAATCAAAGGATGGATTTATGACCATTTTTATGTAAGAATCTAAAAGGCCATCTTCTCAGTTTTTAGCATCCATCCTCCCAGTGGACCTGGCACCTTTCACCTGCAGGGCACAAGTCCTCACTGGCCTTTATTCTAAAGATACTCTTTCTTCTTTTTTAATTTAAAACAGAAGCATGTTCAAGCATCCAAATGCTCCCTATAAAAGACAAGAGAGTTAGTATTTAGTTTTTCTTTCTGGGTTTTATTAAAATGAAATATGTAGAAGATGACAAACTTGCCTCAAACCCTGACCCCCAAGTAAAACTCTCTCGCCCCTCCTCAGAGAACCACCATCACAGACTCGGTGAGTGGCCCTCCAGTTTATATATTTTACATTTTCAGATGGCATGTGGTAAAGAATCTGCCTACCAGTGCAGGAGATGCAGAAGGCTTGGGTTTGATTCCTGGGTTGGGACGACCCCCTGGAGTGGGAAATGACAGTGCTCTCTAGTATTCTTGCCTGGGAAATCCCATAGACAAGAGGAACGTGGTGGACTACAGTCCACGGGGCTGCAAAGAGTCAGACACGACAGCACACACACGCATAACAAAATTGCCATTTGCCTCTTCTTTCTTTCTTTGTACTTCATGCCTTTGCTGAGACTGTATATTTTCCATTTGTTTCAAACATGTTCAAAATTGCCTGTGGAAGCATTTTTGTGATGGCTGCTGTGAAATCTTTGTTAGATCATTTCAACCTCTGTGTCACCTCAGGGCTAGCCTGCATTAAATTGTCTTTTCTCATTGAAGTTGAGATTTCCCTCGTTCATGGCATGATGAGCAGTTTTCAATTATGTCCTGGATATTTGGGTATTATGTTGGAAAACTCTGGATGTATTTAAGTCTTTTATTATAGCGTGTGTGTGTGTGTGTGTGTGTAATGCTATTGTTGTCATTCAGTTTATTTCTATGTATGTCATAAGCCCCACATTGTTAATATTTTTCCTTTGAGTATTCAATGATCTTTCAAATTTATTAAAAGTAAGAAAAGTGCCTATTATATGGAACATTATTTTTATTATTTCCATCATCCTGCTTTTCTTTGTGTTCAACCACATTTCCATCTGCTAGCCTGTTCTTTCTTCCTGAAAAACTTTCTTCAATATTTCTTGGCAGTGAATTCTTTCAGCTTTTGTTAAAAAGTCTTTGTTCTGTCTTCATTTCTGTAAGATATTTTCACTGGACACAGAACGTTGGGTTTAAAGACATCTCTTGATTTTCCTCAGGCTTGATAAATTTCTGATGAGAAATTGGCTATAATTTTTTTTTCCCTCTATGTAAGTTTTCTTTTGCTGCTGCCTTCAAGATTTTTCTCTTTTATCTTTGGTCTCCAGGGGTTTGATTATGATGTATCTAGGTTTGTTTGTTTTTCTGATTTCCATTTTCCTGAGCTTCTTGCATCTGTAGTTTGTTGATTCTCGAATTTAAAACAATTTTCTTCACATATTTCCTTTGCCCATCCTCTTTCCCTGTCCTCTCCAATCACATGGATTCCAAATTGTCCTACAGCTCTTACATGTTTTGCTTTGTTGATTTGGTCTCTTTGTTCTTTGAGTTTCAGTTGGTTTAATTTCTATTGACCTATCTGTGTTCACTAATTTTTTTTAATTCTGACGTGGCCAGTTTGCTGATAAGTTCATTGAAGGAGTTCTTCTCTGACAGTATGTTCTTTTTTTTTCTTTTTATTTTTTTTTTTATTATTGGCATTGTCATTTGATTCTTTTTATAGTTTCTATCTCTCTGCCAAAATTCTCCATCTGTTCATGCATGTTGTCCATCTGTTGTACTGGATTCTTTAACACATTTGATGTCTTTATTTAAATATTTTACACATTTAGCATCTCATTGATAGTTCCAATATTGAGGTCATTTCTAGATCAAGATCTGTTAACTGTTTATTATCATTGCTACAGCTGAACCTGGTACTGTAGGTGGTAGTCATCATTAGAAAGAAAGAGAGAGAAAGAAAAGCAGTGTAATAGTTAAAAGGGGAGAGATAAATATATCATTATTTTCAGACACTGTGATCGTAGAAAATTCAAAATATCCAACAGAAGCAATGAGAGTTTACCAAAAATCAAAATTTAAAACTCAATGGCACTCTTTGAGCTAGAAAAGAGAAAAAAAAATTAATAAGCTGCCATTCACAATTGTAACAATATCTGTGCAGCATCAGAAACTAACAAATTTTGAATAAAATCTCCTTAGAAAATGTCACAATTTAATTAAATTTTGTAAAAACAGACTTTAAGTAAATGGACAATTAATCATGTTCTTGGATAGAATGACAAATTTTTGACAAATGAATTCTCCCAACACTGTTCTATAATTTTAAAACAACCTCAATCAAATGTCAAAGATGTATTTTAATGTATTTGGTGAACTGGCTCTGAAATATATGTGGCATAATATTCTAATGTTTAATTGTCTATGAAAAGTTAAGTCAACTTTGAAAAAGAAGAGTGGAATTATGTTCCATGAGCTATTAAGATATGCTACACAGGCACATTTTAAAAACTGGATGTCACTCATCAAAGAACATAAATAGGCCAACAGAATGGCATAGAGAGCTCAGACACAGATCCTTGTATTTGGGGAACTTAATATATGACAAAGTAGCAGAACAGGTCATGGGAGAAAAGATGATTAAGTAGCCCAATTAAGGGTCTACTGGTGACCATCTCTCTAAGAGAAGAAAGGCATGCTTTATGGAATTTGCTGGTCTCCATGGTATAAACACTCCATCACAGCCAACCTCAAACCCTCCGGCACTCAGCAGACATGCCTGCTTGGAGCTGCCCCTGCCCAGGGCACAGTGTGCAGCCTTGGGATCCACTGTGACCACGGGCTTGTGTCTCCCAAATTCAAATGCTGGAACTCTGACCCCATGGGATGGTTTTTTGGAGGTAATTAAAAGTAATTAAGAGGTAATTACCTTTGGGAAGTAGTTAGATTTTGGTGGGGGGAGGTCTCATGACGGGACTGATGACCTTGAGCGAATAGACAGGGGAGCTTTCCCCTCCTGTCTGTGATACGAAATCTGCTGGCACCTTGATCTTGGACTCCCAGCCTTCAAAACCCTGAGAAATAATTGGTTGCTGTTTAAGCTGCCCAGCCTGTGGTTTCTCTTACAGCAGTCAAAGCAGAATCCGTCCCCCTTAGAGAAACATGGGTTTTCCCAGATGGTGCTAGTGGTAAAGAACCTGCTTGCCAAAACAAGAGATGTAAGAGACCCAGGTTTGATCCCTAGGTTGGGAAGATCCCCTGGAGAAGGGAATGTCAACCCACTCCAGTATTCTTGCCTGGAGAATTCCATGGACAGAGGAGCCTGGCAGGCTACAATCCACGGGGTCTCAAAGAGTTGGATGCAACTGAAGCGACTTAGCACGAACACACACAAGAGAAATGTGGCGGGGGTGGGGGCAGGTGCTACAGGTCTCATCAAGCAGCTAGAAGAGAGAGCAGACCCTCCGTGTGACAAGGAAGGCAGACCAAGAACATGGACCACCACCCACATGTAGAGCAATGTGCAGGAACAGCCCCACAGCAAATGATGAATCCGTATCCCTTCCCAGCAGCTGGCAGCCCTCAGGTCTGGGAAGCAGAGGCAGAGGAAAATTGGTGATCTGTTGAGGCTCCACTTGAGCTTGGGGAACCTTCTGAAGGAACAGGATACAAGATGGTGAGTTTCGACTTGCTCAGTCTTCCTTATTCCCCAACAAGGGCTTACTCTGGGTCTGCAATTTAGAAGCTGTGTGACCTGGAGTGATCACTTAACCTCTCTGAGACTCAAGTTTCCAGCTGGAAAATGAAGGGACCATACTCACCCTCAGCAATGCGTGTTTCTGAAGCCGACATCCAACCTCACTTGGAATCGTGGTGAGATGCCACTTAATGTGGAAAGGACGAGAAGTCGACCGTAGGAAAGAGATGAGATGATAAACGGTAATCTGAGGGGCACGGTGCACGGAGACAAATGCTGCAACTTGAGCGTGGCCGAGAACATGCACCAGGAAGACAGATACACGCGTCCTGTGTCAGACTCTCAGGGAGACACAGCCAGAGATGTAACGCGTGCGGGGGACGCAGGCGAGGGTGAGCCCCGCCCCCACCCGGCCAGGAGCGTCCCGCTGCCCCGAGAGGAGGTGCATGTCTGACTCTGAGGTTTGCAGAGAGCCACAGGTCCGGAAGCGTGCACAGGATGCCCTCCAGGGAGGAGCCACTGAGAGCATCTCACAGAGGAAACACTCAACGTGGGATCTGAGAGGATAGACAAAGGGCCCTGCGAAGCCTTCTGCTCGTCCAGCTGGACTTCATCGGCCAGACTTCCCATGTGGAGAAGTTTTCAGATTCTAAAGCGGGTTCTGTCAAAGGCCCAAAATACTGGCAAGTCTTAATGGTGTTGAGATCCGTGTATAAAATAAAATCATTCTGAGCTGGGTCTAGTAACAAAGGTAGGTGATCAGTCTGGATAATAGCATTTTGAGCCAAAAAAAAAAAAAAAAGCGATGAAAAAGTCTACAGTCATCAGACACTCTTATCTTTGATGGTTAATATGCTGGCTGTGATGCTATTTCCCCAAAAAGAGCCAGGGAAACTGTCAGACACCAGCCAGCTCCCTGAGTAACTGAAGTGAATGAATTTCTGGTGTTTCCTTAAAAATGGAAATAATGTGGCATTCAGCGAGTTACGGAGCTCTTTTAATGGTCACCTGCCCTATTGGATGTGGGGTTAATACTGCTCATGAGGTTGTCCTGAAGCTGAAATGACAGAACACGGGAAGTCACTCAGCACCGTGTCTGCAAAGCACGAAGTGCTTCGTGAAGGTTGGCCAAGAGAGATGGTTGTTCAGAACTTCCCCTTCTCAAGTCCCTCTCCTGGGAGCAGTTAAACAGAATTTTATTCAAAACTGAACCCTGTCCTAAAATTAGGGATTTTTGAACTGAGAAACCTGAGTCTTGGGGACTTTAAAGCCTGAGTGAATAAGTGGCAAGTGGCAGGATTCTGACCCAGGTTACATGGGTCCACACTCTCCCCACTACCCACAAAATCTCACCTGTGCTTCTGAGTTCACATTGGATAGGTCTACGCTGGTCTGCAGGTGCGGGCAGCCGGGGGTTCCCCTCTAGTGCACAGATGGGGAATTTAATTAGGTGCCCATTGCCCAGTGAACTGGGGAACCTGAGCTTGGATCTATGTTCACTGACTTACAGGCAAGAGTTCTTTCTAAACCAGTGTATATAATACATGCCCTCTCCCACACCAAGTCCACAAGCAAGCCTGCTTTGTCGATTTCTCTCCGAACATCATACTATGCCATTTTCACTCACCTCCTGAAACATGGCCCCCAAACACCCTACCGTGATAGAGGATGCATGAAACGTGATTTACCAAGAAACCCTTGCGATGAGCAGTGATGGTTTTGGCAAGACCATGTCATCAGGAACTGCTGTAAAATGTCTGAGGAAAATTACTGAACTTCTCTTTAGAAAAGATCTGCCAGGATCATCAGCCCATTCTTGCTACAACTTCCCATTTCAAATTTCTACTTTTCTCTAGGACTCTAGAGTCTCAGTCTGTAGGAATGAGACTCAGTTCAGTAGGAAGTGGTTGTTGGATGAAATCCTGAAATGCTCACGCAACGAGCAGTCTCTGATGGAGTCACCATGGCCACTGTGTACCCCTCATTGAGCGGTCTCTGTGGCTGCACTGAGATGGTCGCTTGTAGCCTGTGGATTATGCCATCACCATGGACCACAAACCACGGCCCGTATCCTTCTGCTGCTGTTGCTGATACAAAGTTTAAATTACTGCTCATTTTTAAATCCCTGTAGGATGGCCCTGAGGTGTGGATGCTGCTCATGTATTGGTCTTTTACTCTGTTTTCTTTTGTAGACTGGGGTATCATTGGGTAAACCACTCTTGGCTCCACAATGACTAGAGTGTCCATTAGCTTAACAAGGACCCAGCCTTCTGCTTGTTCTTGTGCTTCTCAGAGGGATGGGTGACCAGTGGTCACATTTCTGCAGTGGGGTTGGACCCTGTGGGAGTTTCCCACAAAACACTGGGGCTCCATCTCTGCTGTGTGCCCACATGTTTCTATTTCCATCCACCTCTACCTCCCTGTTTCCCTGGAAGCTTCTGTGACTTTAGATTTGTTGCCAGTAATTTCTGGAGCTAAGAAGGAAGACAAATGTGGACTCTGTTTTTTTAATTGGTTAATGTATAAAACAACTGGGCTGAGCTCTTTGGTTTGAAAAGAGAGGTCTGTTGGCTCATCAGTGCTTGGGTGAGTACATTCATTAGTTAGCACGTATTTACATTAGTTTCAGCAAAAACACATTTGTTTGTACAAACATGGAGCAGAGTAGGAGAATGTTTACAGTATCCCCACTTGCCAACTCAGAAACAGCTCATCCTGCAGATGCAATGAAGCATCAAGCCCCCGTCTTCCCCTGGAGCACCAGCAGGGAAAGCAGCCAGGGCTCTGCATGGAGAACTCCCTTCTTACAAGGAACCCCCCAGTCGCCCAGTCGCCCCTCCCAAATCGGAGGCACCTCCACCAGCATCCCTGACAGGTGCTTTCACAGCCCTTCCTGAACAGGTTCAAAGACAGAGCCCCTCGCTCCCTGGAGAATGACCACTCTCTGTCTAAACAGCTCTGTTGGAATGTTCTTTGCTATTGATGCGAAGTCTGGATCCTTACAACCTCTTCCTATCTGTTCTAATTCTATCCTCTAGAGCCAAACAAAACAAAGCTCCTTCCTCCTCCAGACAATGGTGCTTCAAACAAGTGGAGGAAACCCTGTCATCTACGCTCTGTGTTTTGTCTCCAGTAAACATTTAATGCTTGAAACATTCCTTTTAAGACATGGCTTCTAGTTCTTTCCCCAACCAGGGTCCCGCCCTGCCCTTGGGCTTGACCTGAAACAGAGGGGACGATGCCCCCTCCCCTGGTATCTCGTTCGCATTGGCTCCCACCCTGGCTGTGGACTTCCTCTGATAGACTGTAAGAACTCCGCTGCTGATGAAAGTCAGAAAGCAACTGTTCTCGAACATCGTGCTTTTACTGTAAGGTCGTGGAAACGTATCTGACCTTCTGGGTCTGCTCCATCAGCGGTTGGGATAGAGACGTGGATTCTGGAGCTAGGTACACTTTCTGTGCCACCACACCTCTCTGCTCCTGCATGGCTAGTGTGGCTGCCCCAGTTTGCCTTTCTCTGGGGCAAAGGTTCTTGGGAAGCAGATGGTGAAGGCCAGATGCCCCCACCTCTCCAAGGGGTGGAGGCAAAGCCTCCCAGGGACTTTGCCAGGAAGCTCGTGTCCCTTCCCAGATGTGAGAACCCTGCCTCAAGGACCAGGCTGCCCCTTGAAGAAAAACACCTGAGATTTCCCTCCTGATTCCTCAGTGGATTTCCTACTCACCAGCCCAGGGGAACCTGCTTATATCCACCGCTCCACTTTCTCAGAATCTTCAGGAGAAAAAAGTTATCTATGAGCTTCCCTGGTAGCTCAGTTGGTAAAGAATTTGCCTGCAATGCAGGAGACTGGGTTCAATCCCTGAATCAGGAAGATCCCCTGGAGAAGGAAATGGCAACCCACTCCAGTATTCTTGCCTGGAGAATCCCATGGACAGAGGAGATTGGTGGGCTACAGTCCATGGGGTCACAAAGAGTCGGACACGATTGAGCAACTAAACCACCAAGGGCTTTGAAGCTGATTCCGGACTGATGTCCACACACACGCCATTAGTTTGGGACATCGCATCCCCCGGGACACCCAGAGCCCAGATGCCGTGTTCTCACTCAGCAGGCCAAGTGCGTCCCCTCCCAGGAGCCCGGCCAGTCTCCCCCTTGATGTTTCAGGGGGAGAGGGGTAAATGCTGTCCAGACCCAAAAAGCAGAAGGGATTACAGTCAGAGATCATTTTGAAGTTTAATGTCTTGGAACATTTTTTCTTTCAAATCTGTTATTTTAAGCGCACGTTGTGATTTAATGACTCTTTTGGGGAGTTCAGTCTGTGGTTGGGGCTCGGGGCCCTGAGGAATGCATGTTTAATTTTTTTTTTCATCCTATAACCAGTATTTCATCTTAGACTAAATAGATGCACATTTTAGAAATCCCACAGAATCACTGAGAGAAACATGCTGTTTATAGAAGTGCGTGCATGTTTGGTCGAACTTAGCTAAAGGGAACAGCCAGAGCTGGTTCCAGAGGCATTTGGGGGCTTCCTTCATCTCCTCCCAGTTCCTCCCGATCTGCATCCTTACAGGACTTACGCGCGTGCCCAGCCCTGTAACTTGTCTGCATACCTGGTGCCACCGTTGATTCTTGTCTCTGTGACATAAAGACCAGGTCCCGTGCTTCTAGACCCACCAGCCAGCACAGGGACAGCTACCTCGCTGCACCGGGTGAACTCTGGCTGAGTTTGGACATATGGGTGAAATTTTCCTCCTCTCTGAAGACATAGTGAAGGGAACTGGCCAGCGAAGTGGAGAGAGTAAGAGAGAACCTTTGCAGTGGGACCTCTGACAAGCAGACGTCCCTCTGCTTATACCTCTCCTGCCCCCTAACTCCTCCAACGGCGGCACAGGAAATTTCCTCAAAACTTCAGCAGCCACCTCCTCACCGCATCCACAGTATCACTGACTCTGCCTAATCCACTGAAAACCAAAAGCAAAAGGAGTCCTAAAATATAATGTGCAATCAACACATGAGATTTAAGAGGGCATGCATTTCTGCTCTTTGTCTTTCAAAAATGTTTGAGAAGTCATAACACAGATATGAGGGCTTCCCTGGTGGCTCAGATGGTAAAGAATCTGTCTGCATTGTGGGAGACCTGGCTTCAATCCCCGGGTTGAGAAGATTCCCCTGGAGATGGGAATGGCAACCCACTTCAGTATTCTTGCCTGGAGGATTCCATGGACAGAGGAGCCTGGTGGACTACAGTCCATGAGGTTGCAAAGAGTCAGACACGATATGACTCAGCTAATGAAGTAATAATGAAATGTATAGTTAGCCTTTCTTTGGGGCCTCTTTCTCTGAAGTTTCTGGCAGCCACAGGGTTTATCCACGCTACACACCATCTGTAATTCAGCACTCAGTTCAGTTCAGTTCAGTCGCTCAGTCGTGTCCGACTCTTTGCGACCCCATGAATCGCAGCACGCCAGGCCTCCCTGTTCATCACCATCTCTCGGAGTTCACTCAGACTCACATCCATTGAGTCAGTGATGCCATCCAGCCATCTCATCCTCGGTCGTCCTCAAGAGCACTGTAGTTATCATAAGATAGCCTTGGTCTACTGAGTGAACCTGACGGGACATTCTTAGCATCCTAGGTGTCCAGGTGGGTCAGCTGGAATGGAACCAGATCATGAAAGATTGTATCCTTGGAAACGATTTTAGGCCACAGAGGGTTACTGAAAGCTTCACACACTGGGTTAACGTGGACTTGTTTGCATCTCAGAAAATTGCTCAGGCAGTGGAGTATATGGTGGTTTGAGAAAGAGAAAAGAAGGTCAGTGAGAAAGCTGCTTCAGTAACCTGTCCCTCCAGCAAACCAGCGGGTCTCCCACTTCTAGATGTCTCAAGTCCTTGGATTTGGGGGCGGGAAGGCAGGAAAAGAGGAAGTGGTGATTTCATATGTTTCTCCAAGTTACAGAAACCATTCCGGGCCCTTCCTGGGGGTCTTGAGTCTTGTGTCAGAGGTGGGGCCCCAGCTTTAATGGGTGCAGCTCTTCCCATCCAGTTGCCCTTGGCAGTCAGTGTAATGCATGGAATGAACAAATCCCCGAAATGTGTGCACACAGAGGGGTCTTAATAGATCAAAATGTAAAACTTCATTATGTTCTCTCTTTAAGGTGCAGCTCAGAATGGCCCCTGGGGAAGGAGTGGGAGTTATTAGGGAACATAGTAAAGTAAGCACACACACCCTGAGAATCAAAACTGTTAGCTGACATTCCCAGTGCTGGGGAGGCTGGAACTTCGTCAGCTGGAATAAGTAATGTGTTACAAGGATATTCCTATTGCGAATTCTTCACTGACTACTAAACTCTTTCCTGCTGCTTAAATTATTTCTCAAAGAAGTCCACTTTATATTGTTCCGAAGAGAAAGAGAAGTTCTGTGGTCAAAGATCTCTCCGAGTGCATTTGTTTACTTCAGAGGTCAGCTGGAGAGACCGGCTTGAGTTTTTACGACACACTCACACAGGCTGCAATTGCTTTAAATCCATCGATGCAATTGCAAGTCAAAAAGGTTTGAGGACAAATTTGTAACTAGAAGTAAAAAAATCTCATGACTCTCCTTAACTTTTTTTTTTTTTTAAGTTCTAAAAAAGTTGGTTTCAAAAATCAGTTGTGTAACTTAGCTTTCACTCTTAGAATTTGAAAGCCCAATTTCGGGGAGGGGGGCGGGGGCGGGAGGACACAGTTGCCTGGAGCTTAATTCAGAGTCTAGAGCCCTCCTGCTCCCGCCTGGGGTTGCTCCCGTTTCGGGCACAGCCCCTGCTGACTCACTCCCTCTAAACTTGAACTAGCAGACTCTGAAGTTAACTGACGGTCTGGTTTGTTTTACCCACAATTCATTTTCGTTTGTTAGCAGAGGAATAATTCCTTTTATCTCTGTCTTCTCTTGACTAATTCAATTAAATCAGCCCTCAAATATACCATGGGATTAGTGAGGTCATATAGCTTTTATTCTTGAATGATGTAAATCCAACTTCCTAATTTCTAATAAAAAGTCTTTTTTTTTTTTTTTTTTTTTATGAAACTTGCCTTTGACTTCCTGATAATTGAAAGAAAAATTCAGATATTGTAAATCATAGTAATTCACACAGAGCTTAAAGGACTATAAAGTCTTAGTCTGTCGTGTCTGACTCTTTGTGACTCCATTGACTATAGCCCACCAGGCTCCTCTGTCCATGGAATTCTCCAGGCAAGAACACTGGAGCAGATTGCCACTTCCTTCTCCAGGGGATCTTCCGACCCAGGGATCAAGCCCACGTCTCTTGCATTGCAGGCAGATTCTTTGCCACTGAGCCAACAGAGGAGCCCCAGAGGACTGTAAGAGCCAGTCCAAAAGGAAAATGTTTGCTGTAAATGAGCTGATGGTGGTACTGACTAAAGCCTTGTCAGAATTGTCAGAATCAGGCTCAGAAAAGACCAGCCCTGGGGATTTTAAAGTTTAAGAAAAATCCTTCAATGGGTTTTGCCTTCTGCCTCTGATCAAACACCCTTCTTCAGGTTGTTGTTTCATGCAGCGGGTGTGGAACTCCTGAGAAAGCAGTGGCGGGGCTGGCGCATTCCTGATGCAGCGTCCACGTGGCTGGGGAATGAGGCCTTGCTTCCCAAGGGCCTCCAGCCCAGCCTCCCAAGTCCCAAGACAATGTGAGCACTGGAGTCCCTTTCTTCTCAGGGGCCCTGTGGGACTGGGATGCTAACAGGCAGGGAGCAGAATCTGTAGAATGAAAGTACTTGGTCCCCAGAGCACCCTCAAACACAGAGGGCATCCAACCCGAGGCCAGGGGTACACCTACAACCTGCTCTCTGAGCCTGAAAAGACCAGCTGAGATCCTGCAGGTGGGCCTGCAGCACCAACTTTGGGTCAAAAACCACTTGGAGCTTCAGGAAACACAGCAGCACAGTGTGTGGGGCTGGAGGGTGGGAGAAATGTAGGTTTGGGACACAAAGGCGAGAAGTGACAAAAGTCACATCACAAAGGGTCCCGCGAGGCCCCTGAGACAGCTGATGCCTCACTTCCCATCAAATTTGGATTAGCCGCCGCAAAGGAGGAAAGAGAACAAATAAAGGAAATCCACAGATAATCCCTAAACCTCCCTCTGCCCTCCCAGTTTAAATTCCTCCTGTGCCAAGTCAGGCCTCCCTTCTGTTGACCAGGGATGATAAAGAGGGACAAGATTAACCAGCCCTCCTATGAGCTCTGTCCTGTGCGAGCACACGGGAAATGGGGAAGGATGGGGGAGCCCCGATTTGCACAAATCTGGAGCTGCAGCCTGCAGGGGCTGGAGAAGGGGGCCCCGACTGCAGGGTGAGGAGCAGAAGAGGATGTGGGTTGCGCTGGGGTGGACATGGAGGGACACGCTGGTGGGAGGGGGTGAGAGTGGGTGAGAGACAACCCAGCCATGGAGCCACAGAGTCAGGAGCCCTTGAACCCAGCCAGAGAGAGAGACGAGACAAGGCAGGGTGCTGCGGAAGTGAGCCATAGGCAGCCGGATGGCATGAGGCTGGGGTCTCACTCTCCCTCCTGTGGACTCCCCCACGATTAAACCCACGGCACTGAGGGGGATGACACCAGCCCAGACTAAAGCCGACTGGCCTGTCACGGCACCTGCTGTGGGGCTGAGGCTGCGAGCCCCACACCCAGGCACACGGAGGGTACTTTCTTCAAGTCTTCAGACACAGAGCCAGTCAGGGTTTCTCGGGGAGCCACCTGGTGAGACGGCAACCCCTGCTTCCTCAGGCCTCCTTGGGGCGTCTCCTCTGTTGAGCAGCTGCGGGGCCCTCTCCCCACTGTGTCACCAAGGAACGTGGTCTCTCGGGCAAGTCCCCTTTCCTCTCTGTCACCTCCTCTGGCTGGCCTCAGCTCACGGGGCTGATGCCTCCAGAGGGACTTGCTTCCCAAGTGATTACAGAAAGAACTCGTCTCAGGGTCTTTTTCTCCTCCCTTCCCTCCTTCCTATACACTTTCCTTTTCTTCATTTTAGATGTACCCTGAAAGAAAGTCCAGCATCCTCTGCTGATCTTCTGGTGTTTTTTAGCCCTTTTCCATTTGGTGTGGGATAGCACCCCTATCCTGGTGCTAAGTCATTTCACTCGTGTCCAGCTTTGTGCAACCCCATGGACTGTAGCCCACCAGGCTCCTCTGTCCATGGAATTCTTCAGGCAAGAATACTGGAGTGAGCTGCCATTTCCTTCTCTGGGGGATCTTTGCAACCCAGGGGTCCAACCCGCATCTCATGTATCCTGCATCGGCAGGTGGGTTTACCACTAGCAACTTCATAAATGTGTTCTGGAAAAAATTTTTAATTTAATTATAAAAATCAGTGAAATAGAGGACAGAGAAGTCTTTTGGACACTAAGAATATTCTACCAACAGAAGCTGTCACAATGGTCACCATGTTATTGAAGAACTGATCTTCTGGGGGCGCAGGACACATTAAGGTCAGATTGGGCCTTAGAGTCCACCTCACTTCAACAGGGCGAATTCCATCCAGATTCCGCCTGGAAAGTGGAAGCCCTGGGAGTGTGTTGTGTGTTTATGACCACCTCAGGCACTCCTCCTCCTGGGGTCTGAAGGGCTTCAGTGTAGACGGGGACCCCAGGGGCTTTTTGCCAGCTGTCAGTAGTTCACACTCTCAGGGTAGCATTGCGTGTCTTCCTTCTGAGAACAGAACAAACCGGCTTGGTTCACTGCTGAGCCCCTAAGCGTTCCTGGTTGAGAGACAGCTCACCCTCCTCTGTCATCTTCAGTCGGAGTACAGAAAACGGGCCCTGCCCCTCCTCATCCTTCCACACCCGGCCAGTCCAGCCCCCACCCGCCAGGCCCGGAGCCCCAAGAGTGAGCAGCAGGGCTGGCTCCTCGTCCAAGAGCAAAGGGGTACCACGACGTGGGCAGTGGCATGTCCCGGCACCCTTCCACGTCCCCACCAGCTTGGGGACCTCCTCCAGCACAGCCTGTCACCTTCCCAGCCCCCTTTCAGAGCCCCAGGCTCCAGGGCCCAGGGCACATGGCCTGAGGCCTGGACTCACCCAGCTGCTCCTAAGGGGGAAGCGACGCCCTGGGAGGACACAGCGCTGGGGCTTCCCGAGGCCTTGCTGTCTCTGGGCCTCAGAGGACGCTGCACATCACATGTGTCTGCACAGGACGCTGGTGTTGGTGACAGCAACCCCACCCAGGAGAGTAGGCAGTTGCCTGGATTTAGGTCCTGTGGTCTCCCCTCCCCTGATCCTGGTCCTCCCCTCCCCCACCCCGCCCCATCCTCTCCCATCTTCTCTTCTCTTTTTTGCGCCAGGACACTGAGTGCAGCGGATCCTCAGAAATAACAAGAAACTGTTGTTTTTATTACTCAGTGGTTTTGGCGAAATGTGGTCACAAGCTCCATGCTGACCCTCTCGCGTGGGTCACTGTCCTCACGTGTCACTAGGAGTCTCCACGATCACTCAGACCAGTGCGGGACCACGCCAGCCCAGAGGCTCCCCGGGTCTGAACACGTCTTCAGGGTGCTCGCCTGGCTTCGGTGGCCCTGGTAGGACTTCTCGTGCAGCACGAGTCGCCTTCCACAGAAGGCATGTGAGATCCAACCATTTTTTAAGTTGCAAGAGAGACTCCCTTCTGCAGATCATCTGTTTTTCAGTAATGTGCAAATTACCAATAAATAATTCCAGATACTTCTTTGCAAGCCCAGCTATAAACAAATGCTCCACAGGCTGAAATGGAAGTTGTTTTCCCTTTGAGGGCTCATTACATTCTGCATGATTGGAAGAGATCAGGGTGGGGAGAAGCCTCCCAGCAGAGTCCCAGAGCATTGTGTCCTCACACAAATAACTGCAGGAAGTCAAACCCAGCACGTCTCTGGGCTGGGACCCTCTCCTCCCAGGGCACGTCTGCTCCAGGCCCTCACCCCGTGGTGCATCTGTGTGCTTGTGAAACCCGTAAGGCGGGTTTATGTGGACTGGTCTTATTTGTTCTTTTAGCCATTGAAAACATTGGCAAACTCAGGATTCCTCTCCTACGAAACAATAGAACATCACACATGAAAACTGCATCTGACCTCTTTGTTCCCAAGATGTGGTTGGGAAACCATATTTCCTAAGTGCTTCAGTAACCAAAGCACAGCCATTTCATAGGACGCTCTGATCATATTCCTGCTGAAATGGTCCTCGAGGGAGAGTTTATGAGAAGTAGGAGAAAAATAAGGAGGGAAGTCTTTGTTGAGCAGATTGCAATGTTCACCACAGTTAACTGTTCATTCTCCTGCAGCCAAATCAAACTCCAGGGTCAGAGTCCGGGCGGCAGTAGGATGTGGGTCAAGTTCTCAGCTGTCTCTGTGTCCCTTTCTGAGGGACGTCTACGGGACCTCCAATTCTCTTACAGCCTCAAGGTCGGTAAGCTTAAAAAAAGACATTAGTTTTACCTTTTTTTCAGTAAGGACTCTTTTTCTATTGAAGGTGAGGTGAAGTCGCTCAGTCGTGTCCGACTCTTTGCGACCCCATAGATTGTAGCCTACCAGGTTCCTCCGTCCATGGGATTTTCCAGGCAAGAGTACTGGAGTGGGTTGCCATTTCCTTCTCCAGAGGATCTTTCCAACCCAGGGATCAAACCCGGAGAAAGAGATTTGATTCTAGACAGTCTGGGTAAATATGGCACATTAGAAGTTAGCTTGGTCTTCCAGTTAATGGCTGGAAATTTGGCCGGTTGAGCACTCCTACAGATAAGATTTACAAAACCTGCACAAAATGCTGTACCCCCTACCCCCAAATCACAGCTAGATGGTGTGTGCTCAGTCGCTTCAGTTGTTATCTGCCTTTTTTCAACCCCATGGACTTTGTAACTCTCCAGGCTTCTCTGTCCATGGGATTCTCCAGGTAAGAACATTGGAGTGAGTTGCCATTTCCTTCTCTAGGGGATCTTCCTGACCCATGGATCAAACTTGGGTCTCCCACATTGCAGGGAGATTCTTCACCATCTGAGCCACCAGGAAAGCCTGTACATGCCATAAGTATGATTTTTAATAAAGCTGATTAAGGAGTAAACAATAGTATTCAACAATGGCAAGAAAACACTAACAGAGAACACTGGTGTGGTATTCTGAGAAAGTTACATGCCCAGTATTTAACTGAGTGTTAAATTGCTTTTTAAGGCATTCACAGCACAATATGTAAAGACCATAATAAGGCATTTTTAGGAACAAGTTCAGAATTTGATTCTAGAATGGTAAACATGAAAGATAAAAACAATTAAACAAATGATGGATCTGTAGGAGGGAGAATTCAAAATAAGATTAATAGTTTGAGGAATGATAACGTGAAAAAGATCAAGGAGATCAAACCAGTGAATCCTAAAGGAGATCAACCTTGAATGGAAGAACTGATGCTGAAGCTGAAGCTCCAATACTTTGGCCACTTGTTGCGAAGAGCTGACTCACTGGAAAAGACCCTGATGCTGGGAAAGATTGAAGGCAAGAGGAGAAAAGGGTGACAGAGAATGAGATGGTTGGATAGCATCACTGACTCAATGGACATGAGTTTGAGCAAACTCTGGGAGATAGTGAGGGACAGGGAGGACTGGCATGCTGCCATCCATGGGGTGGCAAAGAGTTGGACATGACTTAGTGACTGAATAACAAAGTGAAAGAAAAAAAAGTATAACAATGAGAAAATTGAGTATTACTTATTTCACCTAGGTCATACTTGATTAAAAAAGGCACATTGAACAACTAATATTTATTATACCTGTTGATCTGCCTTCAGAATGAAAACAAGGATGCTGGGATTTGTCAGCAGTTCACTGCTTTCACACCTGCTATAGGAAGTACAGGTTTGACTTAGGAACTGAAAAAATAACTTTTAACATTAAGCAGCGATTCAAAAGCCTTTCTCAGAGAGCCTGTGAGGGTAATAACCATAGGATGGTAAAGAAAGAGGTGTCAGCAGAATTCTGACCAGAAATCCCAAAGGATTCTTGTGTCAATAAAGATGTATAGCATGAATCTGAACCAAGAAGATAAGGTCTCAGCTGTGAGGGTGTTAATGTATACTTTTATATGTATAAGAAATGAAGAGATGGGTAGATATGGAATGAAGAAATTAATAGAACAATGTCAAAGGTAGAGAACAGGCAGTAGGCACAAGGTGTCTACTGAAAATTGTTTTGACTTTGCTGTCTTTAAAGGTATTCATGATAAAGTGTTGGGAAAAAGAGAAATTGTATGTGAAATCTACAATGAGTGGCATTCCAGTAAACTATAAGAGAGTTTTTAAAATGAAAATGTTCACATGACTGAAAAGATTCACATACAAAGAATGCCAAACCCAATTTCTATAGAGACAATATTCTGGCCATTAAAGATCAAGCTACAGTATAATCTTAATTAGAGATTTCAAGAAATTGAAAATTGAGCAATAAAACTGCTATTTTCAACTTTCTTCATCGTAACCCAGAATTTTAAAATTTGGAAGAGGAAAAACTAACATACTGTGTGGTTATCAGTGGTGAAAAGTCATCATATAAATGATAGCAATTTATATAATAAAGTTTAAATATTTCATAAAATTTTCTGTGATAGAGACAATTTTTCTCAAATAACTCATTGTGTATATATTGTCACATTTTCAGTTCATCTGAATCTAAGAATTTCTTTAACACTTTTATTGACATTCCAGTTGCTGTTCTCTTGGCAGAGGAATTTCTCCAAATTGAAATTAAAGTCAGTGTAATAACTGCAATGACTCGAGAAAATCTGCTTCATTAAGCATTAATGACAGCAGAACATAAATTACATAAAAATTTCAATTACGAAAATAAAACTAGTAACTCCATTTGAAGGAAGGAAGGCAAGAAAATAAATTTTGGGAAATAAACACACAATAAATGACATAAATGACTTATTAAATACATGAGTCATCACCAGCCTATCAACGGATCACTCAGACATTTATAGTAATAATTAAATTCAATTATCTTTGATATCTTTCCAACCTTCACTTTGCACTTATTTTTCAATTTATATAATATGACTTGAAAAATATGAATTGCCAAAACCAGATTCTAGAAGAAGTAGAAAACCAGAATAGTACTATTTTTAGTAAAGAACTTGAATTTGTAATTAAACACATTCCCCAAAATCTCCAGACCCAGGAGGATTACTGGAAGATTCTTCTCATCAGTCTTACATAAACTTTTCCAGAAAATATAAAAAAGAGCCTACTTCCCTGCTCATTTTATGAACCCAAAAGAACTTATAACAAAATCCAGTGACAAGGACTCTAGAAAGAAAGAAAATTGTAGGCCAGTCATCTTCATAAGCAAAGATCCAAAAGTCTTAAAGTGCTAGAGATTACTTTAAATCATATATACTTATGGTATACAGATGAATATTAGCAGTGTATAAAAATGATCAGCCATCATAAACAGTTGGGTTTGTTCTGGGAAGCAAGGTCAGTTTCACACTTGAAAATGAATCAATGTCATTCACTATGTCAGGAGAATAAAAGAGAAAAAATCAGGATCGTGTAGGTAGATGTATAAAATACATTTTCAAAAGTTCATTACCAATTCATGGAAAAACAAACAACTCCGTGCAAAGCAGAAATCGAAAAGCAATGTGGCATTGTCAGTGCTTTGCCCTCGTCCCAGCTGTGACCCTCCCTCTAGGGTTTTTTCTACCCTGAGAAGACAGTAAGTCAGAAATGCTGGAGGGCTGATGTTTACGACACAGCCTTCACCCCTGCAGATGGGGGCGGGGGGGGTGGTGCGGCAAATACTCCAGATTCCCTGCCCCTCTGAACAGGAAAATGCGGGGTAGGCCCCCACGTCTCTCGGATTCCCCAGGGCCCTGAGCCCCAGCTGACCAGCTGACCTTGCACCGGGAGCTGGTCTTTGTCCATGCAGCTCTCTCTCCTCCCCAAGATACTGCTCCATCAAGTCCAGCCAGCCTGTCTCATTCTGTCTGCTCTGTTCCAGAGACATCCGGCCTCCACCATGGTCCTGCCTGGAGCTGCAGCTGGAAACCTGAGCAGGCAGTGAGCTGGGGTGGTCACGCGCTCACCTCACCACTCCCTTTATGGAAGTCATTGAGGACCACCAAAGGGACACGAGCAGATGCCCCGCCCATGTGAGAGCTGCGGGCATGGGGAGTGTAGATGACACGGCAGCGCCCACTCCACCAGCCCCACCGCGAACATCTCACCACCATCTGGCCATCATCCCAACCCTTAGGGGCTGATCCGGCCCTGAGCCATGGCAGGACTCCTGGGGCTGCACTTGGACTCACCTGGGCATCTGCCCAGGGCAGCTTCTCAGTAGATAAGATGCCCCAACCCTTGGTAAGCAGACCTCTGCCTAGGCTCAGACACCCCCTCCCCAAAGGATAGGGTGTTTTAGGGGAAAGATCCTCGGAATTTGGGAAAAGGTCTATTTCCATTGCACATGATCACATGTTGGAATGAGTCTTTAGATTTCAAACATAAATCACTTCACTCGTGTCCGACTCTGTGCAACCCCATAGACGGCAGCCCACCAGGCTTCCCTGTCCCTGAGATTCTCCAGGCAAGAACACTGGAGTGGGTTGCCATTTCCTTCTCCAATGCATGAAAGTGAAAAGTGAGAGTGAAGTCGCTCAGTCGTGTCCGACTCTTCACGACCCCGTGGACTACAGCCCACCAGGCTCCTCTGTCCATGGGATTTTCCAGGCAGGAGTACTGGAGTGGGGTGCCATTGCCTTCTCCAAAACATGTCTTTAACTTTTTAAAGTGTTAGTTGCTCACTTGTGTCTGACTCTTTGCAACCCTTTGGACTGTAGCCTTCCAGGCCCCTCAGTCCATGGAATTCTCCAGGCAAGAATACTAGAGTGGGTTGCCATTTCCTTCTCCAGGGGGTCTTCCCAACCCAGGGACTGAACCCTGGTCTCCTGCATTGCAGCTGGATTCTTTACCATCTGAGACAGATGATACATATGTGTGTACACACTCCAAGGTATACACACAGAGATGAGTGTACAATTCATTGAATTTTCACTAATGGAACACACCTATACAGTCAACACCAAAATCAAGAAACAACCCTGAAATTTCATTTTCGTCATATTTTGCTTGGTGTTCTGTGTTCTAAGCTGTCAGAAGCTCCCTGAGGACAGGACTGTGTCTTGTGCCTCACCTCTGAGTTTCTAGGGTCCCATCAGAGCCCCCACCCTACATGAGGGCCCTAGCTCGCTAAGTACGTTTGCTGACTGCAGTGGAGGAAGTGGAGCTATGCTCTTATTGGAAAGAAATTGAGCCCCATCTGTAAAACATGAAATCCCTTTCCCCTTCACTGTTAGGAATCTCCTTCTCCCATGTATGTTAATACACAACAGAACTCAGTAAAATTACTGTTATTGACAGTAAATTCAAATAACGGACAACTCAGCCTCTTTCTCTGCACTATACCTGTAAGCTGAGCCACCCGGACCCTCCCACCCTGGCAGTCAGGATGGTGTTAATACCTGTGTGTGTTGGCAGAAAAGACACCAAAGTTGACAAAATCCACGACTCTGGCAAGGTGAGCGACAATGAGAATCTGATTCCCTTCCTCTTGGATGAGGCTGCTTGGGGGCAGCTAGGGTGTGGGCTCCCCGGGCTGAGTGGCCATGATCATGATGTGGCCTCATTAAGCCAGGGGCTCATGACCTTGTCTTTGAGAGACTTGAAAGTGTGACTTCTTTGCTTCCTGCAAATGTGGGGAAAATGTGTTTGGTGATGACATTATCCCAAGTGCTGGACGCTCCCTGAGGTGACCAGGGCCAGAAGCAGGAGAGTATCCTGTTAGTTCCAGAGAAGGGTGGGACCTCTGCCCCCTGCAGAGGAGAAGGGACTTGGAGAAGTGACCAGCCTTACCCCCATCACCTGGTCACTGGAGCAGCTGCCAACTCCTTTACTGTCTTTTCTTTTTTAAAGAAGTTTTATTGAAATATAGTTGATTTACAGTGTAGTGTTAATTTCTGTCATACAACAAAGTGACTCAGTTATATATATTCTTTCCATATTCCTTTACATTGTGGTTTGTCATAGGATATTGAATATAGTTCACTGCGCTATACAGTAGGACCTTGTTGTTTATTCATCCTATATGTAAGAGTTTGCATCTGCTAACCCCAGACTCCCAATCCTTTCCCACTCACCAGGGGTCCTTTGCTTTCATGAAGTCTGTCTTGATTCATGCCCTCCAGAGGAGGAAGGCAGTAGAACCTGGTTTATCTTGTGAAGGCGATGCAGAAAGCCTGGTACAGTTGGGGAAAAAGTGACACCCCTTTATTATCTAAGGAGACAGGAGAGGGCTTCCAGTTGGCACCCCACTGGATCTGGAGGTGCTGCAAGTGGAGCCGGGGGTTGGGAGGAGACGTACTGCCAGGCGGGCGGCTGTGCGATGTGTGAACCATTCCAAACCCTCCGAGCTTCCTGCCAGGGCCCTGGATCCTCAGGCTAGTTGTGGAATTTGGATCTGGGACAATTTGCTCTAAAGGGGGTTTGGCATCAACCAGTCATTATTATTAACAAACACTTGGCGAATGCCAACCACATGCCTAATGCTGGAGCAAAGATTTCCTTTGCTTCTTTTCCTCTTCGGTTAGGTTCCCAAGTCGAGGAGAAGATCCCCAACCCCATTACCCAGAGGAGGCTCTTGCCCAGTCCTCCCAGCCCCACCCTGCCATCTCTGAAGCCCTGGGAACTTTTTCCAAGGGGCTTTTCTCTTCTAAGAGAACATTTCAGAACATCATAAGTGGTGGCTTTAAACTCTTCACCCCCTTATTATCGAGAGAGAACAGATTTTGGAGAGAAATGCACCTCCTGACCCAGCCTTAGTCTAACCTGCTCTTAGGGCTGACTCACCCAGGGGGAGGAGCGGCCGGGCGCTCCTGCTCTGTGGCCTCCATCAGGGCTGCGTCTAAATGATGGTTCTTGAATTACATGGAGGAGTCTTTAAAAATACAGAGCAGGATGAGCTGTGTTTATTTTTAGTGGGCTTTTCCCCGAGCTGTCCACCAGCCTGTTTCCTTGTCTGTGCATGTGGTCTCACATGGGACCCATGAAAAGTGTGGGTCCTCGAAGGAAATCATGCCAGAAAGGTTTGGATAGGGCTCCTCTTTTATTTCCCAGCTGTGGCTCGTGTTTAAGACAATTGGCATTGAGAACGAGACAGTTTGACTCTTTTTATTTTTTAAGCAAGAAGTGGTTCTTCTAAATGACAGTGATTCCCATTGAAGAAGACAGGCTCGGGATTGGAAGAGCATCAGAGGAGAAATCCCAGAAGCAGGGGGCAAGCTAGGGGTTCCAGCACCTTCCCGGTGGGTTTTCAGCTCGGGATCTATGGGCACCTGATAAACACATGTGCAATGAGGCTTAGCTGCAAGCGTACCAAACAAAGGCCAGAGGAAGGTGGAGAGTTCCGGGGACTCTGTCACAAGACCCCTGTTTCTCTCATGGCCCACACACGTCAGCGGGTGTCTAACCTCAGGCTACATATGTGCCCCTATTAATGTCAGGCAAGACGTTACCCTTAGGTGGCTTCCTGGCCAGCCCAAGAAAATGCTGGAAAGTTTACCACTAAAGAATCATTTATTTATCCATCCTTTCGTGAACAAAGCCTTCCTTGGTGCCTGGATCTTGTGTTAGAGCATAATGGCTGGGCTCCGTGTGAGTTGCTGGTACTTCTTACTGCCTGAAGTCTTGGCCACCATCACTGATGAATCACCCTGCTATTTCTTGGAGACCCACGGTGTTGACGACCTCCCCCAGACACCACCATCTTCAGTCCTGGAGTGACCCAGAGACCCAAGGCTGGGCATCCGGCCCTCACAGACACTGGTGCTGCGGTCCTGCTCAGCCTCGACCTGGGGTCTGGTTGGGAGGAAAATGGCAAGTGGTAATGCCTTCCAGATGTCAACAAGATGACGTTACCCCTGCAATTTAACTGCTTGTAATATTGACGGGGTTGCGAGAGGCAGGGAGTAATTAAAGATTTGGAGAAAGCAGAAGTTCAGGTTTAGCAAGTTAATGACATTGGCAGGACACTCCAAAGCCTCAGCCACCTACTCTTTTTGAGAAGAATGTGGTTATAGTGACTGTATTTTATAAACCAAAAATACGGCCTGATGAAGGAATCAAAACCATGCTATAGAAAAACACCACTCTTGACTTTGGAATTTATTTTTTATAAGTCTTAACAAAGGAAAGAAATAAATCTATATACTTATACATTTTAAATGGCCTTTGGAAAAGAATAAAAGTACCTAAGTTTGGGACTCTCCCAGAAAATCTGCCTTATAAATATGCCTCCAGAGAGAAAAATGACTCTTGTTCACTGGGTCGTGTACACAAGTTTGTGCAATTCAGAAGTTTCCATTTTGGCTACATACTTACTCCCTTGATCAAATCATTAAACTCCTCTGGGTCAATTCTCATGTCCATAAAATGATAGAATTACAAAAATTGCTATGGACCTTTTGAAATTCTATGACTCTATACCTGCCTCAAGCATTTCCTTTCAAAGATACTTATGTTTTATTAACAAATTGGTTTAGTGAATGGTAGAAGAACGACTGGAGGGACAGGTGTTCACCACTTCACTTGCTGTGGCCCCTGAGAGCATCATCTGGCGAAGGCAAGGCCACATGCCTTGTGTTCACTGCTGGGTTCTAAGTGGCTAGACAGGAGATGACTATTGAATGGATAGATGGATGGATGGATGGATGGATGGGTGGAGGGATGGATGGATGGATAGGTGGGTGGATGGGTGAATGATGGATGGATGGATAGGTGGATGAATGGATGGATGAATAGGTGGGCGAATGAATAGATGATGGATGGATCGATGGATAAATAGTGGAGAGGTGGTTAGATGTATAGATGGATGGATGAATGCATGGAGGGATGGATGGATGGATGGATAGGTGGGTGGATGGGTGAATGATGGATGGACCGATGGATAAACAGTGGATGGATGGATGAATGGATGGAGGGATAGATGGATAAATGGATACATGGGTAGATGGGTGGATGCATGGATGAAAGGATAGATGGATGGAAGAATGGAAGGAATGATGGATGGATAGATGAGTGGATGGATAGTTGGATGGTTGCAGGATGGATGGGTGGATGCATGAGTGGGAGGATAGATGGATGGGTGGGTGGGAGAATAGATGGATGGATAGGTGTATGGATGGATGTGTCCATATCTATTATTATATATGTTCATTCAGGAAATGGCTTTTCTTTTCTGGAAGAACATATCATTTTATTAAAATATTTTGTAAAGTTTTCAAACTATATCAAAGTAATTACCCTTACAATCTCACAATTTATGCAACAAACTAACATATACTGATATTCATTTCAACATAAGGTGGTGAAAGAAAATTGCAAAGAAAATATAGAATTTATTTTGTGAAACTGAAACATTTTAAACAGCTTTACTGATATATAATTCACACACTGTAAAGTTCACCCAATTAAAGTGCACAATTCAATGATCTTCAATAGATTTATAGGGTGGCTCAACCATCACAATAATTTTAGAACTTTTTTTTCACTCTAATAAACTTTTACTCATCAGCAGTCACCTGCTTTCCCTCCTCACTTCCCCTCCCAACTCCCCATTGTAGACAATGGCTAATTTACTTTCTTTCTCTATAAATTTGCCTATTCTGAACATTTCATTTAAAACAGAATTGAAAAAGCTTAAGGGCATTACCTCAGTTATGATATATCCAATTTCTTATATGGATATTCACATATATCTCCACACTGAAGGAAGCTCACCTAAATATTAAAGTTGATGGTCTTCGATCATTTATACTAATCTTCATTTTCCTGATAATGTGTTAGTTTTCCATCAAAAATTTGTTTTTCTGAATTTTTAAAGTTTTTAGAACATTGAGGTCACATTAATGATGCTGTGAATGATTGTAAAGGGTTCATAGGATCCTTTTTTTTGAGGGAAGGAAGTATGAGAATTAGATTGAGACGTTTCTACTTAATGATGAACACTTCTCTTTCCAAACTGAGCAGTGTTGACTCTTAGGCTGTATTTTCCCGTCTTTTATTATCAATTTTACTTCAACTTATATACAATGTAGTTTGTGAGAGGCTTTGAAATTCTCTCTGGAATAAAGCCCAAGATAAACATAGGGGCTAAAAACACAAAGATTGATGAATTTAATGCCAATGCATTAGTTAGAGATGGACAGGAGAGGAAAACCCTTAGGAACTGAAATCCGTGGTGAAGGACAGTCACTTGCCTTTTCAGATTCACCAACAGGAGAAACGCACACCAGTTTGGAATCTATATTCTTTTCTTGCTTCCTCAGGATCCTCCTTATGTGTAAGGGAACATGTCAGATATGGGAACTCGACAAACTACTTCAGAAACGTGCACAATGTTTATTAAAAATTCAAGGCTTACTGGGTTCAGAGCTCTAGGGGCCACGTCTGGGAATTTATCCATCATTGCTCCCCGGGTACTTTGAGTGGACACAGAAGCTTGGAGCTCCAGAATGGAAGCTGAAGGGAGAGTGAGGGCCTCACAGTCTGATGGACACAGTTTGCCGTCCACTTGCCTCAGGAGGAGGGGGAGTTTATCCATCACTGCTCCCCGGTACCTCGAGTAGACACAGAAGCTCAGGGCCCCAGAATGGAAGTCGAGTGGAGAGCGAGGGCCTCACAGCCTGATGGACACAGGGCCCCTCTGGCCACTTCCCTCAGGAGGAGGCACATGTGGGCCTGGTCACTACAACCTGGATAGTTCCTGGAGAGGCTGCCTGTCCCTCGGCCAGGACCCCGCCTCTATAACTGCTCCCTGCCACCCCCACCATGAGCTCAAAGTCCAAAGATTCGGGAACCCAAGCGACAGGGTTTTCCCAAAGTAGATGATCAGCGTTTTTGTGTAAAAGCCCAGTGGTCTCACCAAGAGACTGCAAATCTGCTCCCTGAGTTCAAGGATGCTGAGATGCCAGAGGAAAGTGAATCGAGGGTATGATTCATGCTCCTGCTCATGGCCCAGGTCCACGGCAGGGCTACCCCGAGGCCAGAACCACTTTTTCTCTGAGGTTCATTTCCAAGGACCACCATCCTCTGCACCAGCTTGCATCTAACCGGGGTCACTCCAGGGTTTTTCTGCCCACAGATGAGGTCTTACCAGGAACCCTGCTTCAGGGGCTTCCCTCATCTCAGGCTTGGTCTTGGAGAGAAATATTTCTTTCCAAGGGGCAAACACAGAACACAGGTAAACATAAGCTGTTTGGGAAAGTGTGAAGTATGAGGTTGTACATTCCTTACAATCTGCTTTATATTTAATGAAGGAAAGTGAAGATGTTTTGGTAAAATTATGGTCCAAGGGGAAAATAATTTGAACTGGACCAGATAGTTTGATAACTTCCACCCTGCTCTTAGGTTTCTGTAGAAAATAAAAGAGCTTCTTTATCAAGAGAAAGAAATCTGAGGGTAGTCTCAGATTGCAAATGCATGAGTGAGGGATGTGTGTGTGTGTGTGTGCGTGTGTGTGTGTGTCTGTGCATGTGTGCATGCCTGTGTGATTCCAAAGATTCTTTCCTGCTTTCATACTTTCCACAACCCATCAATGACTTAGATTATCAACAAGGTTTCCCTCTTTTTTCATGGAAAATAAGTTTTCTGCCAGGCAGATATGATTTATCCTCCTCGGGATGTGGAAAACAAAGAGGCTTCAGAATGTCTTTGCTCTGCTGGCATCCTCCCATCTCCACAAACACCCTTGTCCCCTCCCTGCAAGCAGACCATTTTGTTCCAGTTGCAGCATCGGTGGCAGGCTGTGAGTGTGTGAGTGAGCTGCGTGTCTGTGGATGTCATGTATGTGTCTATGTGGGGTGTGTGTAAGTACATGGGTGAGAGTGTGTGTGAATATTTGTGCATATATGAATGTGTGTGAGTGTTCTGTCAGCATCCTAAAATTCATAAGGTCTAGGAAACCAAGCTGTCCTGGTGTTTTCAGGTGCTGGCTACTTATTCAATGCACCAAGATTTAGTCTTTCTAATCCACTCTTGGGTGCTGGCAGCCTAGGGAGCTGGAAGAAATGGATGAGGGTCTAGTCACAAACCTAGTATTTAGAAATTGGGTCCCTGGCCAGCCCCCCACAGCTGTCGCTGACAGATCCCCGACTGGCGGGCCCCTTTGGAGCTGCAAGTCCTGCATCACCCCTGAAGTTCCAACCTCACTGTTGTTTCTGGTGACCTGGTCTCGGGCCCAAGACTACATAATGGGGTCACCTGGAACCCAGATTGTTCATTCCCAGGAGAAATTCTGTGTGTTCCCATGGATGGGCGCTGCTCCCACCACTTTGGATAAAACTTCATAGAGTATAAGTTTTCACATTCACAGAAGGGTTTATTGGATGGATTAATCCTAAGTGTTTGATCCATTTTCAAAACTAGTTTGCCAGCCACTCTCATGACATGTACCACGAGAGGGATGCAGCCCAGCCAAAGTGACCCAGCACCTTCTCCTTCTATCCTTGATTCACTTTCCTCCAACATCTCAGCATCCTTGAACTCAGGGTGCAAATTCCCAACGGTGTGGGTGCAGAGCCAGCCTGCGATCTTGTGAGCCGGTGCCCTGGGACGGGGGCTTGCTCAGGGTCTCTGCCACAGACATCTGCACCGGGATCTCCAAAGGGCACCTGAAGGCGGCCAGGCCAGGCTGCCCTCCACCCTCAGACACTTCCAAGAGGGCGGCTACCATCACAAGCTGCTTCACCACTTCCTTCTCTTACTGGAAATGATCCCGCCTCCCTCTCGGACTCTCTGCCTCAGGGGGCTGGCGGCCAAGTCCCTCACTGAGGGCCCTTGTCCGGCCAGGCGGGCACACAAGGCAAGACAGAGTGGGGAGAGAAGGCTGGGCTCCCGAGAGACCCCAGTGATGTGGGCACCTGGCTGGGGATGTGGCCGCAGTGGTAATGAGGGTGAGAGAAGGGGCCTGTGGCTCCCCAGAGGACACCCCCCCCCACCCCCGGCTGGGAGTGACTGCCTCCTTGTCTCTTCCCCGCCATCCACCTCATCCCAGCCTTTTCCTTTTCCGAGAGCCAGCTGAGCAGATTCACTTTTGTAGTCAGTCTCCCTGACGTGCCGCACAGAGGGAAGGGGAGCCCAACACCACCAGCGCTCCTTGCCAGGCGCCTCTGCTCCGCGGTGTCTCCAGAACAGTCCACCGTCTGGTTGTCCCACTTCCTCCCCCATCAGCTCACAGGTGGAAGAGAGCCAGCTGAGCAGGTTCACTTTTGTAGTCAGTCTCCCTGACGTGCCGCACAGAGGGAAGGGGAGCCCAACACCACCAGCGCTCCTTGCCAGGCGCCTCTGCTCCGCGGTGTCTCCAGAACAGTCCACCGTCTGGTTGTCCCACTTCCTCCCCCATCAGCTCACAGGTGGAGAGTCACTGGGCCCTTGTGTGTTGTCACAGAGCTGGCAGGGTCCTTTCCATGTGGCAGGTCAGGTGTGGATAGTGGTCCTTGGTCTCGGAGAGGGTCACATGCCCAGGGGCCCCTGGTCTGCAGACAGCATCCCCAGATGGGTGGTGGTCGCTGTTTTGGCCTCCATGAACCTACTCTACAGACCAGGTGGTCCTGGTAAACCTCCACCTGAGGACAGCATCTGAGTGACTTCTCAGCCACCTCTCCTGCCTCCTCTCCGGGGCCGCCGGAGCCATGGCCTCCCCTTCCTGGGTCCTCTGAACACCTGACGCGTCTGTGGTGGCCTGTGCGGCTGAGCAAAGGCCCCAGGGCTTCCTGGCTGACGGGCTGATTTTCTTGGCATTTTCTTTGTTGTTTCTTCCTCCCGTTCCCATGGGAAGGTGGGAGCTGGGCTGGGTTCCCTGGCACCCACACGGCTGCCGCCCCAGGACCTGAGCAGGAGACAGAGGCTCAGTTCCAGGTCAGGAACGAAGGGCCCATCCCGGAGGCCAGCTGTAAGGGAAGACCTTTTCCAGACCACACTCCTGCCCTCCTTATACCTGGTTCCCATCCTGGGTAATGCAGGGCCGTTGCTAAAGGCTGGTCCAGCACTGGGCTGGCAGGTGCTGCCCTGGAACTGGGTACCCAGACCTCGGCCCAATGTCACTTGTTCTCCCATGGGGATGCATGCTAAGTCACTTCAGTCATGTCCGACTCTTTGTGACTCCATGGACTGTAGCCCGCCAGGCTCCTCTGTCCATGGGATTCTCCAGACAAAAAGACTGGAGTGGGTGGCCATTCCCTCCTCCAGGGGATCTTCCCGACCCAGGGATTGAACCCAGATCTCCTGCATTGCAGGCAGATTCTTAAGCAACTGAGCCTTGTCATAGGGCAATTCAGATGTTTTAAAATTCTTTAAAACAAGTGATTTTTCTAGATTTACACTGAGATTAAAGTAGACTTCTGAAAGCTTCTCACAGAATGGAACCATTCTCCCGGGGAATATTTCCATAGCTTGAGAACCCAGAGAATTTGGGTTAGTGTGTCATTTCCACCAGGGGCATCTCCCTTCTCTCTCTGGAATCAAAGGGGCTTGCCGACACCGTGGAGCAGGATGGAGCCTTGATGCTGCAGGGCAGAGAGCGTATGCCCTTCACGGAGAGCATCTTGCTTCCCGGGGAGTCAGCTGCCATGCCAATCTGCCCCTCCACCTCCCTCACGTTCTCTACCCCACTGACTCATCTGGGAAGAAAGTCTCTCTTTTGATTGACCCCAATATGGGTTAATTAAACTAGAATCCAACCGCTCATCACATTAGCCTTGGAGATATGCCTTTCCTCCACGTTTGTACTGGTATGATTATTTCTAGGTTCTTGGCAAAGCGGGGACACCCTCACCAATATCCTTAAAATTCACGCAGTTTATAACCCCGTTTTTACACAAGGCATGTGCAAACGCCACTGGTGTCCCTATTGTCTGTGTGGAGCATGGGTCTCTTACACACACACCTCTCATGAATCCTCCCTCAAGAGAACCTTGTAGGCAGTGGGAACTGACATTTGTTTTCCCCTCCTGTGTGTCACTCGCTTCAGCTGCTCCAGTTTTCATCCCTTCTAATCCTCACTCAGTCCTGCAAGGGCCAAATAATTTTCCTGGTTTACGTTACAGAAGTGCTGGGAGTCACCAAGGCTTAGCTAAAGCCAGACAGGTGCTGACAGACCAAGTCAAAGTTCAGTGAAACCTCAACACTTCCACCTCCTAGTTCAGAAATTTCCAGCTACTCTTCCAGAAGCAGAACTAAGAAATCCAGCAATGCAGGAACAGGCCATGAGGCAGAAGCTCAGAACCGGGAAGACGGCCCTCGTACCCGGGGGTCAGTTCAGTTCAGTTCAGTCGCTCAGTCGTGTCCGACTCTTTGCGACCCCATGAATCCAAAACAAAGTTCAGCAAAAAGACCATAATGATAAACATCATAAACGCAATGGGGCAGGTGTTTCAATGATTCTATATCATCCTTTTTCCGAACAAGCATCTAGTAGGCACCAAAACAGAAATGTTCATTTGGATCTATGTAGAGTTGCTTGTTGGGTGTCTTTAAGCAGTGGCATTGTATTAATTACTATTCTATTCCCTTCAAACCCAAACTTCGTTAGACAAAAATAAAATTCATTAGCATGAACTAGCCCTACTGTGTTTTTTTGAGCCCACCTTAATATTGTCATTGGCTGTGTCCTCATGTCTCTGAGGTCAGAAACACAGCCTCTTTCTCTCACAGTCTGGAGGTCAGTGGCTGGTTCCACCACCACTGGGCATCACCCAGGGCCATGGGCACCCAGGAGGGGTCTGTCCCCAGTCTGCCCCTTGGTCAGTGTGGCCTGGCCTGCCTGGAATCCATCGAGACTCGGGGACACTACAGGAACCCTTTCAACTCTACCCAGCATTTTCAAGGACGGCTGATGAGATGCGAGGGTGACTCTGGGGACAGTTAAAGAGATGAAAGGAAGCTGCTCAGATTAAATAAGATTTAGGAAATAAAAGGATTAGCAGGACACAAAAGCTAGACTTACCCGTTTATTTAGCCAGCACAATGTGGCATGCAGGGAAGCAGGACATCCAGAAAGAGATAAAAGAGGCTCACTCAGGGGGTTTCGCAGGGCGTCAGGGATGAGCAAGGCCCCCTCCCGAAAGCCTGGCAAATCTTCTGATAATTGAAAACGAATCAGAAAAGGATCCTTCCCCATGGCTAATTCTGGCGTCTCCACCAAGTAATAAGAAAAGATACAATGAGCAGCCATCTCCCGGACTGGGGGTTGGGTGCAAAGAAGCTTAGGACGCAGAAAGCCCATTTTATGGCAAAGTCTTATCCACAGATCGTTTCTATCAAGAGCAACAAAGCAAAGGTTAAAATTAGGGGGGTGGTGAGGGGTCGATATCATTTGTGGGAAGTAAAAATCTCCAGGATCCTGTCTTCTGACAGCTTAGGTGTCACGAGTGGTAAATAACCTGCAGGAGATGTAAGAGACTCGGGTTCAATCTCTGGGTCAGAAAGATCCACTGGAGGAGAGCATGTTAACCCACTCCAGTATCCTTGCCTGGGAAACCCCATGGACGGAGGAGCCTGGCAGGCTACAGTCCATGGGATCTCAAAAAGTCAGACAATACTGAGCGACTTAGCAGCACAGCACAGCGCCACCACTGGTCCCTACTCCGCAAGGTGATAACCCCAAGACCAAACCCTCTGTGTCACTTACACGACTACCACTCACACATCTGCAGCCAGGCCGCCCAGGTGCTGGTGACTGGGAGGTGCTGGGAGGATGTCCTTAAACATCTACTTCCCTGGTTGAACTCACCTCTCTCAGTAATGCCAGTGATTTGAATCCTGGTTCCCTCCTGGGGGTGGTCACGGGAGGAGGGTGTGGTTCTGAGCCTCCTTCATACCTGCTATGCCCAGAATCCTTGGGGGGAGGGGGTGGCTATCTCCCTGATCTGGTGTCTTCTAATCCCTGGATCACTGTGCTTGTTAAAATAAACATCCCCTGAGGTTGTCCATGCAGAGTCTGCTCCAGTGCGAGGCTACAAAACCTGCCACTGGGAACCAACCTCAAGAGGTATAATTGGTGGACATGACCCATCTGCTCATCGGACTTTTTTGAGGCACCTGTTGGCTACCTGGTGTCCACCAGAGCTGGGAGGGGGTGATTAAGACACAGTCTTGGCCCTGGAGGAGCTCACGGTTCAGGACAAGGCAACCACACAAACAACTGGAATTAAAGCTGGTGATAACCCCAAGACCAAACTCTCTGTGTCACTTACATGACTGCCACTCACACATCTGCAGCCAACTGGGAGGATGTCCTTAAACATCCACTTCGCAAGAAGCAAGTTTGGGAGAGCAGATTTGGGAACTTCTGAACGTTCGCAAGGAAACAGCGAGGGAAGGACTTTTCTCGGGAGGAGGATTGTGGCGTGTGGGGTCATGGAGGCAGGTGGGAATCTGGCACGTTGAGAAAACCACAAGCAAAGTTGAAAGGCTTGTAACCCAGAGTGAAGCGAAGCGGGAGAGGGAGGGAGGAGGGGATCTTACTCCAGCCCCAGACAGGGAGACCTGACGGAGGTGACATGTCTGCCTGAGACTAGCAGCTCCATACAGGTGGAGCAGGGGGCAGAGGCGAGGATCTGCCACACGTTACCTGCTGTCACAGTGATAAGGGCCACCTTGAACTTCATGTGTCACGACTCCTGTGAGTCCATTTATAGAACTCACTTCCCATAGATCGTATTTTTCACTGGAAATAGCATATTTTCATAAAGACTTCAAACAGGATAACGCAAAGCTAGAACAATAAAGGCAACCCTAAATTTTATTTTTAGAAAGCCATATAGCCGAACTAATTTTTAAGAGAAAATAAAAGAAAGGACCTCAGCCTTGGGAACTGAGAGAGCTAAGTTATTTACCATTTTTCGACTGTTCAATTTCCGCTGATAGAAACAGGAAGGAAGCTGTAAAGGGCCTGTCCATTGAAAAGAGACCAAAGTAAGAATGCAAATAAATACTGCGGCCCAGTGGTTATGGTAAGTGACGAGCTCCAAGGGTTTCCACATCCTCTCCAGGGAAAAGAATGTTTTATGCTAATTTTTCGATGGTGATTGATGGCACTTAACCTAATACGTAGATCCCAATGAGAAAATAAAAATTTCCTCGCAGAAGATATTTTTCCACTCTATGCCAGTTCCAAGGCCTCAGAAGCTTAAAGAGGCAGAAGTGTTTTTGTTCCAGTCAAACTTGATTGAGTCTTAAATCATCATAATGAGATTTTCAGCGGTAACAGCATGTTCTCCGCTTCTATTTTCCTTGTTTCTGAGGCTTCCATGCAAGTCTGGTTCTGGTTGTGGGGAGAGTGAGGCCGTGTTATTTTCTCTGGGAGAGACAAGGAGATACCCTGGGGTCTGGGGCTTGTTGAATGTGTCCTTTGTTAATCGGCACTGAGTGTCCACGGGACATCAGCAAAGCTCCGCGGGAAGCCAGCAGCGGTGCGTGGACCGGTCTGTCACGCCAGGCCAGTGTGGCAGCGCCATCAAGACAGCTGTTCCTGTTTGGCTTCTCACTTCAAAGGCTCCCGCCTTCCTGAACATGCATCCCGAGTTTTATTTTCCAGGGCTGCAAACCACCCCGTCCCTAAGGGCACAAAAGGTCAAGCTTTCATCCCAGGCTGAGAGGAATATGCACTTGGATCCTTTCTTTTTTTGTTTTCCTTCAGGGAAGTCATAAAACCCGCTTTGATAATTAGTAAACAGCCAGCATGTTCCCAACACTCATAAAACATAAAGGCGACATGAAAACCCAGCTCTGCTTTCAAGTTTTGAGCAGGCTCCCGTTTTGGGGGTTCCATCCTTCCCCCAAACGCAAGTGCATCATCCAAGCCTCACTGCTCGGTCCTGAGAGGAGCGGAACCAGGGTCAAGTTTCTGTCCCTGGTCTTCAAGGTCAGTTCCCTGAAGGTGGAGGAGAATCAGCCTGGCCTGTGACTGACCAGAGGCCACAGTCACAGCTGAGAAAGTTGCTGAACGTTTCATTAGATAGTGGAGCTCCATTTTTCTCTCTCTCTCTCTTTCTGGTAAACTCAGTAACATCACTCAGAGCACGTAGGAGAATTTTTAAGCTGTTTCGAATTACTTTAAATTTCTCAACGCAGCCTCTTCATTAACTCAAGGAAATTAAAATATTAGCAGCCAAATTTGAATCCCTACTATGTGGCTGCCCGCTGCCAAGCAGGCAAGCTGATCACCTGTCTATCCACTCAGCCTAATGACCCCAAAATGAGCAGAAATCTCCTACGGCCTCGTCTGCATGACATTCAGCTGAGAAAGCCTTGGCTGTGGCAGTGAGGCCACTTATGGGCCACTCGATGAAGAATTTACACACAGATTAAAACAAACTGAAAGGAAATAAGGAAACTAGAGCAGAATGATGTGCAGGTATCATTTTCGTTCTTAGAATTGTTGTTAATATGTTTATATTATTCCTACAAAAAATAAGGAGTCCTTGGTTGAATATGCCAAAATAGGATCTTGACACAGCATTTTTGGGACATGAAATAATCCCCCTGTGCACTCAGCTCCAGAGTCGACTCGGGGTCCCCTCCGTGTGGTGCCCCCACAGCATCAACCACAGCAATGGTTCCCCTGGCATCCCCTGAATTGAGTTTACTCCAAAAATCCATTTCACTTGGGCTTCACTTCTGTTCACCTCTCAACACTCTCCTGTTGTCTTTAACCCTGTAGGCAAGGTGCTCACAGTCTAAGGGAAGAGTTCTAGGAACAGAAATTCGGGGGCTTCGTTTTATTTTTATTTATTTCATTGAGATACAATTGACAAATATTAGTTTCAGCTGTATGACATAATGGCTTGATATCTGTATTCACCGTGAATTGGTCACCATAGTAAATTTAGTTAGCATCCATCACCACACACAACTCACGGAAAGTGTTTTTCTTATGATGAAGACTTGTAAGATTTACCCTTGTAGCGACCCACTGTGCATTAAGTCCCCAGGACTCACTCATCCTATAACTGGAAGTTGTGCCCTTTGACCCCATCACCCCATTTCACCCTCTCCCTCCCCCCACCTCTGGCTGCTGCCCCCAATCTGTTCCCATATGTATGAGTCCAGTTTTTAGTTTTTAAGAGTCCACATATAAGTGATAGCATGTGGTGTTTGTCTTTTTCTGTCTCATTTACTCCACTTAGTGTTTTCATCTCTAGGTTTAGACATGTCACAAAGGCGGGATCTCATTCTTTCTGTGTCCAGTATGACTTCTCTGTGGTCTCTTGTCCTGTCCATGTGGCTGGAAGTGAAGGGACACGAGGTTGAGGGATGAGGGACACAGATCCGCAAGTCTCCTTGTGGAGGAAGGCTGCTGGAAACCTCCACAGGATCTAGGAGAGAACTGAGATCTGATGGTGCTAATACCGTCTTTGGGGTTATTTGTCACAATGGCCAACATTTGTCACCCTTCTAAATCATGACAATTCTAGATCTGTCTGGAGAGTCTCCCCACTTACAGTCTGATCTCGTCTATTTTCTTTTCTTTTCTTTTTGCCACTCTGTGTAGCATGTGGGATCTTAGTTCCCCAGTCAGGATTGAACTCACGCTCCCTGCAGAAATGTGGAGTCTTAACCACTGGACCACCAGTGAAGCTCCAACTCTGTTTTCATAAAGAAATAAACCCTATGTCCCTTTGGACGACATTAATTCGCTTTCCCAATCTCAGTTCTTACATCTGCAGAGAAAAGAAAAATCGTAAGATTCTCTAAAATGTTGCAAACAACACATGGCCTGACACACTTGTGTTGCCAACTTCATCTTGTCTGTGAAAACCCAAAGAACTCTAACTGAATTCCAAATGTCTTGGTTTGGAACTGATTTCCCCTCATGTTGTTCCCTTTGCCCGAATGCCTTTTCCCTCCCTCTGCCGGGCACAACCCACACACTCCAGGTCCCGCTCAAGGGTCCAGCTTTCTCTGCTGTGTCTCTGGGCCTCTCTCAAGGTTCATCCTCCTCCACTCTGTTGTGGCGAAGCTTGTCTGTGACTTCCCAACCAGCCAAGTCTTCTTTTCAGTCTTTTTTCTGTTTGCCTCTTTAGCGTTTGTTAGTACTGAAAATTCCCTCTTTATTCAAAAAAGAAAAGATCTCTCCTTTTCATATGAGAGTCCCTTCTCCTTTTGATACGCTGGGTACCTTTTCACCCTCCTTCTCAGCCCCTTGCCTGGCTCCACCCATGCCCCTCATAGATATTAATGTTTTCAGGATCATCTCCTCTCACTTTACCAGCTCACTGAAGACTCATCGTTCCCCTTAGTTAAAGAGCAGCAAGCCCATGACTGGGCTGGGTCTCCAGCTGACCTCTCCCCTGGGCCCTATTTCCGATCGTCCACTGGGAAGCTCGACCTGGACCTCCTGGTGCTGCACACACAGCCCAGTCTCCTTGCTCCCCAGCCTGCTCGGCCTCCTGCCACTTTTGGTGCAGCAGCACCGTCCCCATCTGATAGCTGCCCAAGCCAGGGTCCTCCAGGTTCCTGTTCTTCTCCTCCCCTTCTTCATCTTCCACATACCAGTTACCACTGGCGCCCACTAGAATTTCCTTGGTGTCAAGAAAAGAACAGCCCACATGTTGACTCACCTGCTGTTAGTCTGTTAGTCGCTCAGTCGTGCCCGACTCTTTGCTGACCCCATGGACTGTAGCCCACCAGGCTCCTCTGTCCATGGGATAGCCCAGGCGAGAAAACTGGAGTGGGTTGTCATTTCCTCCTTCAGGAGCTCTTCTTGGCCCAGGGATCTAACCGGGGTCCCCCACATTACAGGCAAATTCTTTACTGTCTGAGCTACCAGGGAAGCCTTGCATCGATTCACTTAATCTCTCTGAACCTTCTATCTGTAAAACAGGGATAATNATAGCCCAGGCGAGAAAACTGGAGTGGGTTGTCATTTCCTCCTTCAGGAGCTCTTCTTGGCCCAGGGATCTAACCGGGGTCCCCCACATTACAGGCAAATTCTTTACTGTCTGAGCTACCAGGGAAGCCTTGCATCGATTCACTTAATCTCTCTGAACCTTCTATCTGTAAAACAGGGATAATAATTAGTGTGAATTTCTCATGAGTGTTGCAAACAGTAAATGAGAAAATGTGTAGAAAATGTCTAGTGGGAGGCAGACCAGATACAAGTTTCAGTTTCGTGTTTTCCCTAAAAACCCACTTTCCCACTGCCTCGGCTCAGGACTTCGTCACCTCTCACCTGGGTTATTGTGGTGGCCCCGGCCTCGACATCCCACCTTCCCCTGACCACATCCTACCCATCCTGCTCAGAGTTTGCAAGGTGAAAAGTCCAGAGACTCAAGTCAGCTTTGAGAAGGGGCGTTTCGGCAGGGATGCCAACAGCTCTTGGGCCGGCAATGACGCTGGACTGTGTCCAGGCCTAAGCAGACTCCAACCCACTCCCCTCCTTCTGGCCCCCAAATCTTGAATCTAGGGAAATGTAATAAAATAGTGGGTTTGGTCTCTATACATGTTTAATACTAAGGGAAGAATCCCTAGGTCCCAGGAATGAGAGGCTCAGATTCAGAGCAGTCAGTAAGAGATGAACCAGGAGTGTCTACCCAGAAGTTTCCAGGGGTCTCCCTCCTGCAAGACAGGCATGGGGTCGGAAGAACCCGCCCATGAGGGAAGTGGAATCTGCCTGCATGAAGCTCCTGCCTCAGTTCTTAAAGGGCTGAGAAAAGGGGGACAGAGTCCTGCCCCTGGGCCTGGAAGAGCCACCAGCGGCTGGCCACCCTCCCGGTGGACACAGCCCAGGATCTGCCCGGGGTGCTCAGAGCCGAAACTCTGCCTCCAAGGGCTGCATCCCCAGGCAGGGCTGAAGTGAGCACAGTGCTTTACCCTGGGTCACACCAGATGCCCAGGTCACCTGTGTGTCCCTCAAGCATAGCATCTGCCAGAGCTGCATTCTCAGGGTGACAACATGAGGGCCGTGACTGCCTGGGTGACTGGGCGCCTCCTTTCTGGGCCAGAGCTTCTCCAGGGCAGACTGCAGCTCACCCGTCCTGTGTGCCCCGGGCCAAGCTCACCCCTACAACACGGGCAAGACTCGGTGCTACCTGCCCTTGACCTGTGAGTCCAGCCTTCTGCCTGGTTTGTCACCACAAGTGAGTCCACAGGGGTTCTGGACACCAAGTCCCAGCCTCCCTGATGGACAGATGGGGAACCTGATGCATGGCTGGGGAGGGAGCCTAACCAGGTCCTGGGCCTGGAGGGGGATGGAAGCCTCCCCCAGCATCCAGCAGGTAGGAGGAGTCTGTCCACATCGGTTGCATCCAAAGGGCAGAGCTGGAGGAGACCCCACCCCTGTCCCAGGCTCCTGTGCACCAGAATGGGGGAGTGGACATCCCCGTATGCCATCAACTCTGGAGGAATGAGCACCCCCAGACCCACCACTGCAGGCTCCCTGTGTTCTTTACTGCATCTCCCTCAGTGCAACCTGGGTCCCCAGGAAAGATCTGGCCCCCAGGCTTTGGAGTTTGTGTCTGAGGCTCTCCTGACCCCAGTGGCATGGGCAGGGAAAGAACAGGGTCCCCTGGGCCCGTTCAGATGACCAGCCATGACCCTGACCTGCCTGAGCCCATCCACCATGCTGGACCGGGCTCACAGGAAGCCCCTGGTATCTCTCAAGCAGGAGCCTGCAAAATTCCTCCCAGGACTGATAAACTCCTGTTTGGTTTGGATCAGAGGAAAATGGGGTACTCAGGATAATAGGGACAGACAGGGAGGCAATGGGACTCCATAATGGGAGCAAAGGAGAATTATTGCTGGGAACCTGTTGGGGGACAGCCCTGGGACCAGGAACTCGGGGGTGGGGGCATGGGCTCAGCCAGCCTCCCTCCCCCAGGCCTGGGTTGGGGTCAGTGCTGTGCTGGGGCTGCAAGAGGACCACCAGGGCAAGTCAAGAAATCAGACCCCCTTAGGGCTTGGAGGACCCCAGGGTGGCTGCTCCCAGGGACAGGTGCCCCTTCTCCACGTGAGTGGCAACAAGAGAGTCCCCGAAGGGAAGAAGGAAGCAGGTGGTGGCTGTGCTGCAGAAGTCCCACCCTCCCTCACAATAGGGCGACGAGAGCATCTGTTTTGGGGATGGCAGGTATGCTGGAGACCTGAGACATGGGGTCAGAACAGGTGCCCCTTCTCCACGTGAGTGGCAACAAGAGAGTCCCCGAAGGGAAGAAGGAAGCAGGTGGTGGCTGTGCTGCAAAAGTCCCACCCTCCCTCACAATAGGGCGACGAGAGCATCTGTTTTGGGGATGGCAGGTATGCTGGAGACCTGAGACATGGGGTCAGTCCCTGGGTTGGGAAGATCCCCTGGAGGAGGACATAGCAACCCACTCCAGTATTCTTGCCTGGAAAATCCCATGGACAGAGGAGCCTGTCAGGCTACAGTCCACAGGGTCGCAAAGAGTCAGACACGACTGAAGTGACGTAGCACGCACACACATGGTGGAGAGCCCTTTGTTCCCAGCGACGCATATTGGACCAACTCAGAAGACTTTGTTTTGTTGAGTGAGGGATGAAGTTGAGACAGAAAGCAGAGGATGTTGGGGAGGGGGGCAGGTTTCAGGGCCAGGCCAGGGCCCAGTAAGAGGAGAAACAGCTGGTGGGGAGAGAAGCTTTGGGATCAAAGAGATGTCTGTGGGAAGTTTCAGCTACTCCAAGCGGTGGACTGTGACTTTTCCTTTGCCCCTCTCCAAGAAACTTTCCTGAAAGTTCAGGGAAATATTCATTTCTTCCTCAGGCTCTGCAGGATGGTGGCTTTGGACCCTGGTTGGTGTGGGGTGAGAGCCGACTTTCCTGTGGCCTGCCCCAGCTGGGTTCTGCTCTTAAACAAATTGTTTCGATGGAACTTCCCATGCCAGGCCTTCGACAGAAGTGCCAACTTGGCCAGATTAAAGGAAAATGGTTTCTTCCCTTATCTCCACTCCCAGAACTCTGCCACTGTAGTTAAAACACGATGATTTATTAACAATTTAATGCAGTATGGTACTTCTTGAGAAATTTTGTACTTTGTTTCTCATGGTGGCAGACCCGTTAGGGAAGAATAGAACTAAAAACAAAAAATAGAAGTTGTTAGGCACGGCCTAGGAAAATAAAAACAAAAGTGGGCTTTTTTAATCCCCAAATTCTAGGCTCACTGAGGATACTTAATCCAGATTATCCCAGAGTGAATGCAGGAATGGACTTGGGTCACCCACTGGTGCTGTAGGAGGCCTGTTTGGGTCTGTGTATAATTGGGATAGGGCTTCCCAAGTGACTCAGTTGCAAAGAATCCACCTGCAAAGCAGGAGATGCAGGCTTGATCTCTGGGTCAGGAAGATCTCCTGGAGAAGGGAATGTCAACCCACTCCAGTATTCTTGCCTGGAAAATTCCATGGACAGAGGAGCCTGGCAGGCAATAGTCCATGGGGTTGCAGAGACGGACACAACTTAACTAAACCATCACCACCACCACCACCATCACTGGGATGAATTTTTCACTGATAACCCAGACATAACCCTGGGTCACAGGAAATTATTCTTCTAAAAGAGTCACTCTCAACAAAACCACCGCTTCTCTCTGGGATTCTGTGGATAATTCTGCCCACAGTATCAAGGAAGACATTGAACAAAAAGTCCGGAGAGGGATGAGTGCTCAAAAGTCCCTGGTCTCAGAAAGAGATCTGTGTCCACCAGGGGATGGATCCCTCTGCCTGGAAAGAAGCTTTGAGACCACAGGATGGAGGTGGCTAGGAAGGGCACAGCTTTGTTACAGAACCTTAGAACGCTAAGCTGGAGGACAGACCCCTTAGAGTTTGAGGGAGGTCATCCTGGTGACAAATAGAAGAAATATTGTTTACTACAATAGGTTATAAACATATGGGGCAAATTATACTGAGGATGTCAGGGTAACTTGTAAATAGATTCAAAACGGATTTAGACGCATTCGTGCATAATAGACCTTAGTAGTAGATCTTGAGGACAGATTCTGTTGGGCTCATTACTCCTTTCAGACTAATGAAAAAGAATAGGAAAATGGTGAGATTAGAACTATAACATTCAAGCAACACACGTTGCCCCTCACCTGGGTCAGAGACAAGCTTGGGTGTGAGGGATCACTGACCTGACTTTCCATGGCATTTATTAGATCCTTATCTTTTAATATCTTGGAGTCAAAAGCCTTGGGGTGTGTCTACACTGAATGGGATTAAGTGAATTTAGGAGGCAATGGAAGTATTGGTCAGAAAATGGTTGATGTTTCTGGGAGAAAAGTGGCTTTATCAATACTAAATAATTTGTGAATGCAGACGACCTCTCCCATTCAGACAACCCAGTTAAGTCAATCCTGGCATCTATTCAACCTTAAATTAGTACATATGGCCCCGACTTGTGCCCATTAGACATGTATTAGGACCAGCCACTGTCAGCTGATTTTGCCCCAGAGACAGGAGGAGGGCTGGGATTTAAACCCCCTCAAGTAGAAATGCTTCCCAAGTGACTCAGTGGTAGAGAATCTGCCTGCCGTGCAGGAGACACAGGAGACCTGGGTTCAATCCCTGGGTCAGGAAGATGCCCTGGAGGAGGGCATGGCAACCCACTCGAGTGTTCATGCCTAAAGAATTCCATGGGCAGAGGAGCCTGGCAGAATACAGTCGGTGGGGTCACACAGAGTCGGACATGACTGAGAAACTAAAGCATGCAGCAAGCAGAAATGCAAGCGAGCAACGCTGTCCTCAGCCACAAAGAGCAGCGTTCCCTCAATTGGAGACAGTGGAGCATCCTTTCAACGGTCTGGAGTGGTTCAGACACTTAGGGGCTTGGACAAGAGGTCCCAGGAGGGATGATGACCCAGGAGGACACACAGCAAGGGGTGCAGAGGTGAAGGCCAGGCCCACCCTCGGGACTCCCATCTGGTCTGGCACTAAACCGTGTTCACACTTTGACGATTAGCTTGTTTGAATGTGGGATAAAGGGCAGTGGGCCTTGATACCTGGGATGAAAGCTATTTTATTCCAGGATTTTATTGAAAATGCTAACATTAAAAGAAAGCATCTGCGTTTACAATTTGAAGGATGTTTGGGCGTCGAGCATTTGGAGCGCTGTATTCAGGGACATGTCAGGAAGCAGATGACTGAGATGAAGAGTGGCAGTACCCACCTCAAGAAATCAAAAGACGTGCCCTCCCTTCCCCAACAGAGAAGGCTTCCCTGGGGGAGGGGACACCTGCCCGCGTGCCCTGCTCTCAGTTGTTAGTGGCTTCTGTCTCTGTGGCCAGCAGACTTCTGACCATCCCAGTCTTCCTCCTTGATTTTGTTCAAGGAGGTTGGAGAAACATAGTACAGGGTCAGCATTCCATTTTTCTGATATTTTTAAAACCCGGTACTCGTGACCTTTGTGCAATTACAGACCCCTCCAGCCGCCTCTGCTGGGGAATCTGTTGCCAACCCAATGAACTTTCAATCTCATTTGAGCTTGACCCACATCATGAACCACACTTTATGTCACCACCCAGGACACACATAGACATTCACACACATAACTGAAATGCAAGTTCCCTGAAATAAAACTCAGCCGGACCACCTGAGCCATGTGGATATTCTCTGTTCTAGGGACTTATTTTGGTAAATGCTGGTCACCATGCTCTCAGAGCTTCCTGACCCACAAGTGGTTTACCTACAGGGGAGAACCTGGGTAAGCATGAGTCCCGGAGTAGGACGCACTGAGCCTTTGGACCAAGTTCAAGGGCACCACCCCTCTGCTTGCTCCTGGGGGTGCTGGGGAGACGCAGGGTCTTGAAATGTGTCATCGGCATTGGCCAGCCTCCAGCGGAGGTTTCTGGACCCTGGTTTCTCTGCTAGGACTGCTGAGGAAAGAGGCTTCTTTCCAGGCAAAGGATGGACAAGCATGGCCCGCCAAGAGCCAGCGAAGGTTCTGCATTATCAACCCACCCAGGCGCCGTCCTCACTCTGTAGGGGAGGCCTGTTGACGATCCGGTTTGGAATTCTGTTCCTCTAATTATTCCAGTTGACTGAGGCACCCACGTCTTTTCATTTTCCTCCTGAAACGACTGGTTCTGAAAGCTGAGGTTTCACATCGGAAAGATAATGAGAACCTTCATGACTCTGGGATGAGATGCAGGAAAGGCACTGGTGGGCCACTCCCTGGAGACCAGGAGAGGCGACTCCCGGAGGACGTGGGCTTTCTGAAACAGCCCGAGCCACCGCGAGGCACATTTATTCGGATTCTCTTTTTCCCGTCTTTTCTGAGAAGTGCCATTTGCCTCTGAGTCTCAGAATCGTGGAGACAAGGAGAAAGGCTTGAGGGGAGCAGTGACTTCTGGAGCCACGAGGTCACTGCCCGGAATGAAAAGTTTGCCGTCAGATAAGTAGCACTGGGGGAAAGAGGCCAGGAAGAGCAAGCCGCGGTCTTCCTAGATGTCACCAAAAGAAAACCAGACAAGTGTTAGCTTTGGGCCTTGCGGGAACCCAGACAACCAGGTGAGACATTGAAAATCCACGCTGTGTAGCTATTTTGAATTTGTGATACTGGACAGCCAGCTTGTCTGATGTTTTCCCCTGAAACCTCATAGAGAACAAAGTCTTATCTCCACGCTTGTGCAGACACGTTGGAAATTGTCTTCGATAGGATCTTCTGGGGGACTTTCATGGAGGAAAGTAAACTGTGCTCCATTACTTCAAAAATGCTGATTTTAAAACTTCTCTCTCTCTCTTTTTTTTTTTTTTTTTTGGTATGATGCCCAGATACAACTTTCCATATTCCCTGTTTTTTAAAGAAATTTCTGAATTCACAGTGCAGCCGATTGAAACCTGTGGTCTTCATTCATGGGTGTTTTGGGTCAAAAGGAAACTAGCTGGCGGAGAAGACCAGGGTCTCGGCTCTGGGCGAGAGGATGGCCACGGAGCAGCAGGAGCCCCCAGTTGATCGGGGGCTTGCTAAGCCCCCAGTTGATCGGACTCCCCCGAGCTTCATCCCGCGGGAGGGAGCCACTCCTTCTGGGCGAGAACAAAAAGAGCAGGAGTTACGTCTGTGACCTTGAAGACAGTCAGAGAGTCCTGTCCATTTTCAAACCCTTAATACCACCTTTCCAAGCCATACGGATGGTCAGAAACCATACGCTGGCATTATTAATAGATTAGAAAAAGAACAGAAAATGAAGAAGAAATGAAAAAGAACAGCAAACTTAGTTCTCCTTCACTCTCTCCAAGTCCACTGACAAATGCACTGTTTCTCCTTGACTTGCCCACGCACCCAGGGAGGGTGTTTCCAGGCCAGCAGGTCAGGACTGGCCCTGCCATCAAAGGGCGCTCTGTCCAGTGGCTGCAGCTGGACCAAGTCAGGTCCGTGCGGTCAGGAAGCGGCTTCTGCAAACTCCATCCGCTCTCTCTCCAGGCACCTCTGCGGCTGACTGAGGGCATCCTTGCAGGCTCCTGGTGGTCACCTCTAACCTTGAGGGCAGCCGCCTCCCACCCTGAAGGCACACACCCCCCAGCCCATCCCCACGACCCCTTGAGAACCTCCCACACTCACGCCAGTCAATCCTCCAGCTTGAAAGAGAAAGAAGTGAGCCACTCTCTCTCTCTGGGGTGTCAGCAGAGTGGCGGGAACACTGCACCATTGACAGCCCTCACGCCACGTGATCCCCTGCAGCCTGCATGGTTTTTGAAAGACAGATCAGAGGTGCAGCCAAGACTTCATCCCTCTGCCAAATTCCTCAGCTATAGTTGTCAGTGAGAGGAGACGGTTTTGAAACTGGTGCAGAAGAGTTTAACCATCGTATTTCTACATTATATCAAAATATCTGTTTACATTTATTAATATGTACATACTCTCAGTATAGATTATTTGCAGTTGGAACATGCTTTAGTCTCCAAAAAGCCAGAGAAGTTCTACCCTAGGAAAGCTGGACACATTCTTAGAGGGCAAAAGCATGCTCATGAACTTGAGCCTGCCTTGACCTTGTTGTTGTAGGGCCGCAGAGCCTGCAGACACTGGCCAGCGGGGCAGAGCTGCCCACCTCCAAGGCCAGGGCTTCAGTATGCTTTGCGGGGCTTGTCGTGACCTGTCGCATGACAGAGAGTCTGTTTGCAGCTTTGCTCCCAAGCAGGAAGCACTGCTTGCTGCAAACAAGACCTAGAATGTCCCATGTGGCTAAGGAAAAGCAGAAGACAGGAACTGGCCTCGGAAGCCACGGTGGCACAATGGGAAAAAGATTGGCACACAACCTAGAGGACTTCGGTGTGGGGCGACAAGTGGAAGCGATGTCCCCAGGGTTCTGTCTTCATGGTCTGGGCGGACCCAGGCTCTGCACCTGTTAAAATCTGCCCAGGTGATTCCTGTGTGCAGCCTGGTCGAGAACTGCTGGTTTAGAGAAAATGGATGTTGCTCAGTCATGTCCAACCTTTTTCGACCCCCTGAACTGTAACCCTCCAGGCTTCTCTGTCCATGGAATTCTCTAGGCAAGAATACTGGAGTGAGTTCCCATTCCCTTCTCCAGGGGATCTTCCCCATCCAGGGATCGAACCCAGGTCTCCTGCATTGCAGGCAGATTCCTTACCATCTGAACTACCAGGGGTTTAGAGAAAAGTGGTGAATAAAACAGACTTCCTGCCCTGAAGAGGCTCAGTCACTCTTAACAAACCCTTTTGCTGCCTTCAAAGGGCCCTGAGCTCCTCATTGTTAATACAAGAAAAACAAACCCCAGACTGTCCCGAATTGCCATTTCTCACCAGTTTGGCAAATATCCTAAGATTTGGGGAAAAGTGGGATGCTCATATACTGAAGGTGAAAGTGTAAGGATGACACAACCCCACGCTGGGCAGTTTGGAAATACCTGGCAAAATTTCCAGTGCTCACACTCTTTGACCCAGCAGTTCTGCCTCTGGGAATCTACACTTCAGAACAAGCTGCACACACACAAAATGGCATGTTTACAAAGCTAGTCATTGCAACACTCTTTGCAGTGGTCCAAAGACACTGGAAACACCCCAGTATCCATCCACATGAGGCGAGGTAAATGAATTATGATGCTCTACACACTGAAATACTATGTGGCTGTGAAAAACGATTCTTATAAAAATCTTTTGGCACAGGATATTATTTAATTAACATGAAACAATATACATCAGCGTTGACAAAGAAGTTGGTGTATTAAGCCCGTTCACTAGCTGCCAAATTCCCCATCATTGGAGCATCCTCATCTCTCAGACAAGGACAGAAGATGGGAGAACAATCCCCCTTTGGTTCCTTCTCCATAATCACGCGGCAGCCCCCCAGGAAACCCACAGTGATCATCACGTTGATGACCAAGCAGCTTTTACATCATGGGCCTTTTTCAGCTTCAAGTCAGCTTATGTCCTAATGTTGTACGTGTGAGTCATATGCTGAGCCCTCCTGCTGGGTTTGGGAGCCTTTGTCCTGATCCCTTGAAGTACAGCTCTTTCATGAATAGGTCATGCTGTACTTCCTGTCAGTAAAGGGGTCACTTCTAACTTCCTGTAGAGCTCACTTTTCTATGGCCAGAAAGTCAAAGACATTCTGCAAAACCCTCTCCTGATAAGTAAGTAATTGGATGGATGGATGGATGAATGGATGGGTAGATGGGTAAATGGATGGGTGGATGGATGGATGGAAAGATGGAAGGATAGGGGGATGCTGGTCTTCAGTAGCCTCTACCTCTATACACCAGAACCCTAGAAACTTCAGAATCTTTGTGGGTACGGATGTGAAAGTTGGACTGTGAAGAAGGCTGAGCACCAAAGAATTGATGCGTTTGAACTGTGGTGTTGAAGAAGACTCTTGAGAGTCCCTTGGACTGCAAGGAGATCCAACCAGTCCATTCTGAAGGAGATCAGCCCTGGGATTTCTTTGGAAGGAATGATGCTAAAGTTGAAACTCCAGTACTTTAGCCACCTCATGCGAAGAGCTGACTCATTGGGAAAGACTCTGATGCTGGGAGGGATTGGGGGCAGGAGGAGAAGGGGACGACAGAGGATGAGATGGCTGGATGGCATCACTGACTCGATGGAGGTGAGTCTGAGTGAACTCTGGGAGTTGGTGATGGACAGGGAGGTTTGGTGTGCTGCGATTCATGGGGTTGCAAAGAGTTGGACACGACTGAGCAACTGAACTGAACTGAACTGAGAGGCTATGACTCAAGAGTTTAGAGTTAAGACCAGTTGTCTCTCCAAATGGTCAACTGTGCTCCCCAACCAAATGACAAGGAGCCCCACTGAGAAATGTATGTTACCAGGCACAAGCTAAACCATGCACACCACTTTCTCATAAATATGGAACAATCAGGGGAAAAGATCAAATAATGAATGATCTCATGCAACATTGATCTTTTTCATTTAGAACTATTGAAAAGTCTAATTTGAAATTTAGTTTGGTTAGGTTTCATCTGCATCTTCAGTCTGAGATAATATTTTCGTGGAAGGTACAATTTTTTCTCATTTTCCCCTCCCCTCTGGCATGATCTTGGACACTTTGCCTGACTTTTTCAGGTTATAGGCATCGCCTGCTCGGCACCATTTAGGACTGGTCTGTGGTTGGTTGACAGCGTGCCTGCGTGGGGTTTCTCAAAAGCGCAGCGTTTGGAGCCAGAGTGACAGCTCTGCTCATTCAAGCAGGAAGCCCGGCCAACTGGCAATGACCCCCTGCCAATAGAATATTAATACGAAGAAGCAGTCTTTTTATCATCTAAGGTATCTGTAGCAGATTCTCTGAGGCACTTTCTCCCCTGCCTCATTCATTCATACTGTGTGGACTACACTGAATTCCATCTGCTCATAGCCCTGGAGGGAGAAGCCATGCTGGCCTTCATCCAGTGAGTCTTGGCAGCTCCCACTGTACGTCGCTATTTGATGAAGGATTTGGCATGTGCACCGAGGTAAGCCTTTCTGTGGCGTTATCCAGAATGAGCTTCCTAGTAGAAGGCGCTCCCCTCAAAGGTTCTTCACAAAGACACTGCCACAGTGCTCACTGTGGGTAGAAGTTGCATGTGTAACCTGCTCTCTTTATCCCGTGGACATGGCAGCATTCCACTAACTCCTCAGTGTCTCACAGGCAGGGTTGGACCTCCTGGATGAGGGGGTGGACATCCACAGAAATTCTGCAGGAGCCAGAGAGTAGCTTGGCAGCAGCTGCTGTCGGCAGTAGTAGACAGTGGAAGAACCTACAGGAAGAAGCAGAAATTCCGTATCTACTTCCCCAGCCTGCCCAGACTTTAGATCGGCCATCATGATGGGAGGAGAGGAAAAGGGACTTGACCAGCTGCTGGCCACGGCGAGGCTGCAAGGAAGGCTGGGGAGCCTTTGGGGAAGCAGAGGGCTGTTGAGTGATATGCAAGGTCACAGGATTCTGCTTAAGAGGCTACAGTGAGCTTTCAGGACTCTGCTGGCTCCAGAGCCCTTCAGGCAGCCGCGCAAGATCCGGCTCATGGCCATGGAGCCCTGAGTGCTGGGGAGGACACCAGCTTCCCTGTGCAAGACCCTTAAAGAGGCGGTGCCAGAAGACAGACCCCCAAGTCTGGCCTGAAACACCAAGGGACTGGCTCCACTTCCTGCCCCCACCCACCTTCACTGCCAGTGCCCGAGTGCTTCCTCTGTTTCATTAAGATGAGTGCATCATCAGAGACTGTCTTTACCGTCAGGGATGACCTTCCCTTCTGCAAACGAAGGCTCATGGGAGAGCATCTCAGTCCAAGGGGATGCAAGTGGAAGAAGCACACTGCCCAGAAAATAAGAACTTTCTGGTGGGGTTTGCCCAAATCTAATAACACTTTCCAGGCTTCCCTGGCGGCTCTGTGATAAAGAATCTGCCTGCAATGCAGGAGACAATGCAAGAGACCAAGGTTCGATGGGTGGGAAAGATCCCCTGAAGGAGGGCATGACTATCCACTCCAGTATTCTTGCCTGGAGAATCCCATGGACAGAGAAGCCTGGTGGGCTACAGTCTATAGGGTCACAAAGAATCAGACATAATTGAAGCAACTTAGCATGCATGTACCCAATAACACCTTCCATTCCCTGGGCAGGTGAGATCAGATACCCCCTCAACTACCAAGGGAAGGAGGCCCTCAGCCCTGGCCCTGGCTCCCCTCCCTACCCCCAGCTGTCCTGTGGTTATTCTAAAGCAGACCACTGGGCCCCATAAGATCCTAGCTCCTGGCTGGAATGTCGGCCACTGGCCTTGCCTTTTGACTCCACAGGAGCTGAAGAGAGAAAACAAACACTGCATTTAAAATGTTCTGGTGGATTTTCATAAATGTTTTAATTCACTTTTTCCTCTCTTAGCACCATCTCCCTTCAGTTCAGTTCAGTCACTCAGTCATGTCTGATTCTTTGTGACCCCAGAGACTGCGACATGCCAGCCTTCCCTGTCTATCACTAACTCCCGGAGCTTACTCAAACTCCTGTTCATCAAGTCAGTGATGCCATCCAACTATCTCATCCTCAATGATCCCCTTCTCCTCCTGCCTTCAATCTTTCCCAACATCAGGGTCTTTTCCAATGAGTCAGTTCTTCGCATCAGATGGCCAAAGTATTGGAGTTTCAGCTTCAGCATCAGTCCTTCCAATGAATATTCAGAACTGATTTCCTTTAGGATGGACCGGTTGGATCTCCTTGCAGTTCAAGGGACTCTCAAGAGTCTTCTCCAACACCACAGTTCAAAAGTATCAATTCTTCGGCGCTCATCTTTCTTTATAGTCCAACTCTCACATCCATACGTGACCACTGGAAAAACTATAGCTTTGACTAGATGGACCTATGTTGGCAGTAATGTCTCTGCTTTTTAATACACTGTCTAGGTTGGAGTGAGCATCTTTTAATTACATGGCTGCAGTCAGCATCTGCAGTGATTTTGGAGCCCCCAAAATAAAGCCTCTCACTGTTTGCATTGTTTCCCCATCTATTTGCCGTGAAGATGGGACCAGATGCCATGATTTTAGTTTTCTGAATGTTGAGTTTTAAGCCAACTTTTTCACTCTCCTCTTCACTTTCATCAAGAGGCTCTTTAGTTCTTCTTCAGTTTCTGCCATAAGGTAGTATCATCTGCATATTTGAAGTTATGAAATTTCTCCCAGCAATCTTGATTCCAGTTTGTGCTTCATCCAGCCCAGCATTTCATATGATATACTCTGCATATAAGTTAAATAAGCAGGGTGACAATATACAGCCTCGATGTACTCCTTTCCCAGTTTGGAACTAGTCTGTTGTTCCTTGTCCAGTTCTAACTGTTGCTTCTTGACCTGCATACATATTTCTCAGGAGGCAGGTCAGGTGGTCTGGTATTCCCATCTCTTGAATTTTCCACAGTTTGTTGTGATCCACACAGTCAAAGGCTTTGGCATAGTCAATAAAGCACAAGGAGATGTTTTTCTGGAACTCTCTTGCTTTTTCTCCTTTACCTCACATACTGGTAAAGGAGACATGGTAGAGGAAAAGAAAAAGTTTTGTTTTGAAATTGTGTTTTTGATTCTCCATCCATGAATAAGGATGTTTTCAAAGTCTGGACAGATGGTTCAAGCTTCCAAAACCTCCACACTTACATCATCTCTATTTTTGGAGTCACGTTGGAAATAGCTAGCAGGAAGAAAAAATAGTTGAAATCAGGGAGATCCCAGAAAATCCAGGATGTATGGTCAACGAATCTCTGGTTTTTGCAGCGGCAAGCCCTAGCACCAAGGGCATGGGGAGGGGGGACTTCTCTGTACCTGTCAGCGCTCTGAGGACCATCTCCATCAACCATCTCTGGGTCTCTCTCCAGCTCCCTGCCTTTGTCTTTCCCCTCATTCTCTGTCCCATGGAAGTTTTTTCTAGTTAAATTGCTAAACTTTATTCTTTTTAAAATTGAGGCATAAGGGACATGTGTTGTATTCGTTTCTGGTGTATGACATAATAATTCAGTATTTGTATATTTTGCAATATGATCACCATAACAGTCTAGTTAATAGCCATCACCTCACATAATTGCAGAACTTTTTTTCTTCCTTGTGATGAGAACTTTAAAAATCTACTTTGACAGCAGCTCCCAAATTTGCAAAAGAGTATTACTGACTAGAGTCACGGTACTGATGCTGCACATCACAGCCCCGGGACTGACTTACTCATAACTGCAAGTTCGTACCTTTTGATCTCCTTCAGGTCACCCACCCCCTACTCCAGCCTCTGACCACCACCAATCTGTTCTCTACATGAATTAGTTTTTTTTTTTTTTTTTCTGTTTTAGATTTCACAAATAAGTGAGATTATATGGCATTTGTCTTTCTCAGACTAATTTCACTTAGCATAATGCACTCAAGGTGCATTATTGTGATCTGTGTCACAAATGGTAGGGTTTTGTTCTTTTAGAGAGCTAAATAATATTCTCCTGTATATGTATACCGCAATTTCTCTATCCATTATACCCATTGATGGATACTTCAGTTTTTCCCATGTCTTAGCTATTAAAATAGTGCTGCCATGAACATGAAGGTGCAGGTATCTTTTCAAGTTAGTGCTTTCATTTGCTTCTGATAAACACCCAGAAGCTGAACTGCTGGATCCTGTGGCAGTTCTGGGCTTCCCCCGTGGCTCAGCGGTAAAGAATCTGCCCACAATGCAGGAGACACAAGAGACACGAGTTCAATCCCTGGGTTGGGTGATCCCATGAAGGAGGGCATGGCAACCCACTCTAGCATTCATGTCTGGAGAATCCCATGGACAGAGAAGCCTGGCGGGCTACAGTCCATAGAGTTGCAAAGAGTTGGACATGACTGAAATGACTCAGCACAAACATGGTAGTTCTGCTTTTAATTTTTTGAAAAATCTCTGTACTCTTTTCTACAATGGCTGCACCAAATTACATTCCCATCAGCAGTGCACGAGGGCTACCTTTTCTTCACATCTTCACCAAAACTTGTTATCGCTTGTCTTTTTTATAATAGCCATTCTGACAGGTGTGAGGTGACACCTCCTTGTAGTTTTTGTTTGCATTTCTGTGTCGATTAGTGATGCTGAGTATCTTTTCATGTAACTCTTGCATATCTGTATATCTTCTTTGGAAAAATATCTATTCAGATCCTCTGTATTTTAATTGGGTTGTTGTTTTTTTGTTTGTTTGTTTTTGTTTTTTTGCTATTGAGTTGGTGAGTTCTTCATATTTTTGGATATTAACCCTTATGAGATACGTGACCTGCAAATACTTTCTCCCACTCATTAGGCTGCCTTTTCATTCTGTCGATGGTTTCCTTTCCTCTGCAGAAGTTGTTTAGGGTCCCACTTGTTGAATTTTGAACTCCTGGAAGTATGGGATTTCAGTACCACCAGTGACAGTCAGTCCAGCACTGACCAGCTGGAGACTTGGTGCATTTTACATCAGTTATGCAAAACTTTGCTTCCCTGGCACATAGTAAATCCTCAGTAAACCTCAACTGTTATCCATTTCAGTCTTTCTGCAGATTCTGAACCAAATGAAAAGTAGGCACTGGGCATCAGGTAGAAACCCAAACAAAGATAAAACAGAGATCAAAGCACATTTCCCAACTCCATTTTCTTCAGCTGAGACTTTGGGAAACATCGAAGGGGAGAACTGGGGCTGTGGAGTGGTGCTTGCCCACCACACAAGGATGCTGTGACCTGCCCTGCACCTGCCAGAGGACAGAGCTCCCAGGTGCCCGAGAGGGAGAGAGCTCATAGGTCAGGCAACCCCAGGTTCATCTACTGTCTGGAAACACACATGACAGGGGAGGCTTGTAGCCAGAGGTAGATTCAAGGTGAGGAGAGACAGAGAGAGTTAAGCCATGCATCCTCCTGGGGTGGAGGGGACCCTCCTCTGGCCATGGGATTCTCCAGACAATGTACTGATGGTGAGAATGTAAACTGGTGCGGCCGTTGTGGAAAAGAGTACAGAGATTTCTCAAAAAATTAAAAGTAGAACTACCATGTGTGTGCTGAGTCATTTACGTCATGTCCCCCTCTTTGCGACTCTATGGACTATAGCCCCAGGCTCCCCTGTTCATGGGATTTACCTCCCTCTGTGGGTGAGCAGGGCCCAGGAGGGGAAGAGGCCCCTTCTGCTGGGGCCTGGGTTTATAGTTTATTGTCCTCCTGGCAGAGGACAAGTACACCACGGTCTCTGTTACAAAGAGAGGCTCCTCACATGAACATGAGCGCCCCGGACACATGTGTGCCGGGATGCATGTGACCCCAGGTGCCCTGGTGTCGTCCAGCCACAGGTAGAGTCTCCGCGTTTCTCATCTGATGTCTCTGAAACCCTACACCTCCCTCCAGAGAGCTTACACTGTTTTCTTCAGCTGATTTTTCTCTTTCAAAACAGAAGTACCTTCAAAGGACTGCCCTCCCACTGGGAGAAATACTCCCAAGGGCCCTAGGCTCTGAAAAACAGAAAATGCTCCAAACACCCCAGTGTTAGGCCTCCGAGAGCTTCTTCTCGGGGTGGGAGGGGGTTGGAGGGCAGGCAGGGGGCCAGGGGTGCCTTCAAAGGATGTCCCATCTGGAAAGGGCAGGGCACGGGGGTGTTTGGACAACCCTGGGCACAGGAAATGTGAGTTCTTCAAAAACAAACAAAAACAAAGCAGGCAACAAGAGGAAACTGCGTGATGATCCAGAGCGACCTGAGTGGAGCCACATGTGTCTTCCGGGGAACAGAGCCTGAGCCTGTTTTGTGCACAGCTGAGCCCTCCCGGCCCTGGGCTCATACAGGCAGCTCTGGACAGACCCCGCAGGCTCCCATCAGTGCCCCGGGGCCACGGCGCTTGGTCCTTCTGCAGGAGCCCCTCCTTCGCTTGGCCCCTTGCCATGTGACCTACAGGAGGAGTTTCCCCACCACCGGGCAAGCAGTGCCAAGCCAGAGGAGGATGTGGGCTGGAGAGGGAGAGGCAGAAGGTGGGCATCGGCCCCACCAGTGTGCAGTGAGCCTGAACCACCTCCTGTGAGGCCGGCTCCTCCCAGCGTGGACCCTCCTCCCCATCTGAGGACTGCTCTCTGCAGGAACCCCCAGTCCCAGCTGCCTCTGAACTGAGGGACAACCTTTAACAAGGCGGAGAAGAGGGGAACGTTAACTCTCAGCCCGGGCCTGAGGCTCCTGTCTGTGGCTGCTCTGTCCCAGGGGAATGAAAGGTAGGATTACAGACCGTTCACTGCCAGGGACCCAAACAGGCCATCCCGGCCATGCTATAGACAAGCACTGAGGTCTGACTCTGGGGGAAGGATGCTGTGACCTGCCCTGCACCTGCCAGAGGACAGAGCTCCCAGGTGCCCGAGAGGGAGAGAGCTCATAGGTCAGGCAACCCCAGGTTCATCTACTGTCTGGAAACACACATGACAGGGGAGGCTTGTAGCCAGAGGTAGATTCAAGGTGAGGAGAGACAGAGAGAGTTAAGCCATGCATCCTCCTGGGGTGGAGGGGACCCTCCTCTGGCCATGGGATTCTCCAGACAATGTACTGATGGTGAGAATGTAAACTGGTGCGGCCGTTGTGGAAAAGAGTACAGAGATTTCTCAAAAAATTAAAAGTAGAACTACCATGTGTGTGCTGAGTCATTTACGTCATGTCCCCCTCTTTGCAACTCTATGGACTATAGCCCCAGGCTCCCCTGTTCATGGGATTTACCTCCCTCTGTGGGTGAGCAGGGCCCAGGAGGGGAAGAGGCCCCTTCTGCTGGGGCCTGGGTTTATAGTTTATTGTCCTCCTGGCAGAGGACAAGTACACCACGGTCTCTGTTACAAAGAGAGGCTCCTCACATGAACATGAGCGCCCCGGACACATGTGTGCCGGGATGCATGTGACCCCAGGTGCCCTGGTGTCGTCCAGCCACAGGTAGAGTCTCCGCGTTTCTCATCTGATGTCTCTGAAACCCTACACCTCCCTCCAGAGAGCTTACACTGTTTTCTTCAGCTGATTTTTCTCTTTCAAAACAGAAGTACCTTCAAAGGACTGCCCTCCCACTGGGAGAAATACTCCCAAGGGCCCTAGGCTCTGAAAAACAGAAAATGCTCCAAACACCCCAGTGTTAGGCCTCCGAGAGCTTCTTCTCGGGGTGGGAGGGGGTTGGAGGGCAGGCAGGGGGCCAGGGGTGCCTTCAAAGGATGTCCCATCTGGAAAGGGCAGGGCACGGGGGTGTTTGGACAACCCTGGGCACAGGAAATGTGAGTTCTTCAAAAACAAACAAAAACAAAGCAGGCAACAAGAGGAAACTGCGTGATGATCCAGAGCGACCTGAGTGGAGCCACATGTGTCTTCCGGGGAACAGAGCCTGAGCCTGTTTTGTGCACAGCTGAGCCCTCCCGGCCCTGGGCTCATACAGGCAGCTCTGGACAGACCCCGCAGGCTCCCATCAGTGCCCCGGGGCCACGGCGCTTGGTCCTTCTGCAGGAGCCCCTCCTTTGCTTGGCCCCTTGCCATGTGACCTACAGGAGGAGTTTCCCCACCACCGGGCAAGCAGTGCCAAGCCAGAGGAGGATGTGGGCTGGAGAGGGAGAGGCAGAAGGTGGGCATCGGCCCCACCAGTGTGCAGTGAGCCTGAACCACCTCCTGTGAGGCCGGCTCCTCCCAGCGTGGACCCTCCTCCCCATCTGAGGACTGCTCTCTGCAGGAACCCCCAGTCCCAGCTGCCTCTGAACTGAGGGACAACCTTTAACAAGGCGGAGAAGAGGGGAACGTTAACTCTCAGCCCGGGCCTGAGGCTCCTGTCTGTGGCTGCTCTGTCCCAGGGGAATGAAAGGTAGGATTACAGACCGTTCACTGCCAGGGACCCAAACAGGCCATCCCGGCCATGCTATAGACAAGCACTGAGGTCTGACTCTGGGGGCTGTGGCCCCATCACCCTGACTCTCCCAGGCCTCTCACGGCAGCTGTGGTCAGCCGTGCCATCCTCCATTCTGTCCGTAACATTCGGACCATCGAAACAGTGCACATGGGTCCCTTCTGGTTGGGTGAGAGCTCACCCAGGTCCCCTGCACACAGAGTATAATAAATAATAAACAGGTCTTAACTGGCAGACGCTACAAACTACAGAAAGCTCACCAGACATCCCGACCAGGCCAGACCTGCCCTTCTTGGAAAACCTTCTCTTGGAACCCTCAAAAGCGTTCTCCGATGCTCCCCAGATGGTTGTGCAAGGAGCCAAGAGAGCTGAGCCTGGGGGGGAGCAGCGGCCAGAAGGCGCCAGCCGAGCGAGCCCCAGGCCTCGGAACTAGCTGTGCTCTGCAGGGCCTTCAGCCAAGGGAGACTTTTTGGAATGTGGACACAGGACACACGGAACACTGTTAATGGGAGGGCGAGTCAGCGCAGTTCATGGAAAAACATTTTAAGGAGAAGAGCATTTGGCAATTTCCCTGAGTGGGAAACAAGCCAAGAGAAATTAAACAGGGGACCCCAGGGGCAGGCGCCAGCACGCAGGGGTCAGCTACGTCCTCATGGGCTGAACCAGAGGGTGACGCACAGTGACTGTAGGGTTCCAGAAGGTGGTCTGCATGGAGTTTTACCTTGCTAATGGTGACCTTTCCAAATCCTAACAACTGACTGCTCATCAGGAGCTTCAGCAGTCTGACAAAGGTGATGGATGTCACCTTAGAATAATGTTTTTACCTGCATGAAATTAGACTCATAAGATCATAAAAGGACCAGTTATGTTGATAATTGCTCTTCAATGTAATTGATTTCCCTTGTAATCTTTGTTGTTGTTTAGTCACTAAGTCGTGTCTGACTTTTCTGTGACCCCAGGAACTGTAGCCCGCCAGGCTCCTCTGTCCATGGGATTCTCCAAGCAAGAATACTGGAGTGGGTGGCCATTTCCTCCTCCAGGAGATATTCCCGACCCAGGGATCGAATCCACATATCTTATATTTCCTACATTGCTGGCAGATTCTTTACCACTGACCCACAAGCACATTAAGTAACCAGGTCTCCCAACAGACCTCATGTCAATTATAATTTTGAGGATAGGAGGAGTGGAGGTATTTCAGGACATTTGCAAAAACGGAACTGCCATATGAAATTACCTTAATTCTATGGTGGTAAAAAAATCACAGATCTTGTTGACAACAGCTGTCTATCAACTACATCTGACAATGAAGGAGAGGCTAGATGTCAGACAGGGATTAGTGGAAGTCAGGATGGGGTTCTGCCGTCTGAGTTCATGACCCCCAAAGGGAGGGGGACCTGAGTTCAGAGCCCCCACTTGCGTGTCATCCCCTCTGCACACACTGATGACCACCCCATCCCCCAGCACTCAGAGGGGGATACAGAAGTGGGATCAGGTGGTTCCTTTTGGGGTGATGGCACATTGTACTTATCACTCCCACTGCCCTCCTAAGAGGCAGTCAAAGCCCGCCCCGATGAGTATCCATCCAGGCAGCCAAATGCCTGAAACAAGCTCAGTAAACACTGTCCTTAAGAGAGCGAAGTGGGGAATGGACCTTGGGGGCCAGTGGGCAGTTTGCCGCACGCCTTCGGTCACGAGATTTCACATGATGAAAAGTTCACAGTAGCTGAAGTCCTCTGCAGGGTCTGAAGGCGATTTGCTTTCTTTGTTTGGAAAATACTTGCTGCTAGTATTTTGCAAGGGTTTAGCTGATGGCTCAGTGGTAAAGAATCCACCTGCCAATGCAGGAGATGCAGTTTCATTCCTTGGTCAGAAAGATCCCCTGAAAAAGATAATGGCAACTCACTCCAGTATCCTTGCCTAGAGAATCCCATGAACAGAGGAGATTGACAGGCTACAGTCCATGGGGTCACAAAGAGTTAGACAAAACTTAGCGACTAAACAACACAACAATATTTCTCAGACTCACTAATTATCGAAATAGATCTCTGTGGCTCTAGATGCTGCAAAATAAAGCACTGTTGTGGACACAGGAGAATCTAACAGGGGTCTCAGTGGGTTTTCTGTCCGCCAACTGCCTCTCTGAGCTGAGAAAACGCTGCTCCCAGTGTCTGGTGCCCGTAGCTCTGGTCCACACTTTACCGAATGATTTTTATTGTTGTAGCTGGTGGTCAAACTCTTTTTAAAAATTCCTTCAGAGGTTAAAGCGTCTGCGTGCAATGCGGGAAACCCGGGTTCGATCCCTGGGTTGGGAAAAACCCCTGAAGAAGGAAATGGCAACCCATTCCAGTATTTTTGCCTGGAGAATCCCATGGACAGAGGAGCTTGGTAAGCTACAGTCCACAGAGTCACAAAGAGTCGGACACGACTGAGTGACTTCACTTTCACTTTTCAGAGAAGAAATGCTCTTTTCACGGATTGAGGAAGTTCAGAGCACAAAGCGTGACAGTCTCAAGGAAGCCGCCCACTCCCCCCAGCCCTCTCCACGCACCCTTCCATCACAGCTACGTGTTGGGTCACCCCGTGTGTGGGACAGCACCACACACTTTGGGCTCCAGAGTCATCATGAGGGGTTGCTTCTCAGGGGCTCTAAGATGACCCGACCTCCCCCTGATAGGTGGGAGGTCTTCCTGAAGCATGGTGTAATCCCCTCTGGAGCCAGTTATGTTATCTTTCAATCTGTTCCATCACCCCTCAACTTGACCTGCGCCTTAGGAAATATCACACCATGTTCTCCTCCACACATCTGGAAATAAGAGACCGTCTGTGTCCAGATTACTGAAGAAAGCAAGAGGTGTTTGCATCTCTCCAGCCATGATGTGACCAGACCAGTGAGGAGAGAGACAGCCAAGGACAGGTTAAGGTTGGAGACAGTGACCTCTGACTGCCCTTCACAGCCAACGTGGAGAAGCTGGGAGAGGCTTTATTAAGATAACCCACAGATTTCCATGCAAAATAAGCCAATCATAACTTAAGCGTATGCCTGAAACAAATGAGCTTTGGAGGATTGTATGCATGCTCTGTCACTAGGTCAGGTACAACTCTTTACAACACCATGGACTGTAGCACACCAGGCTCAGACTCTGTCCATAGGATTTTCCAGGTAAGATTATATATCCATTTCTGCTGTCTCTCTAGAGACTGGAATGAGCTCACTGTGGACAGCATCCACCAGAAGCTCTAAACCCTACGAACAAAACTGGGTCACGCTGTAGACACTCCGAGACCTTCCACTGAGCAGAGTTCTTCTAATTGAGTTGGTCTGCCAAACAGCCCTCCAAGCTCAGTCTCTGGTTCTGCGTGGCCTGTCTCCTCATCCCTCGCCTCTGCTGTGGGTTCCCGTAAAGGGAATTCTTCCCACACTTCACAAAGGATTCCAGCCAAAGATCCAGTTTTCCCGCTGTGAGGTCCGACGTCATCTTCAGAGCTTGGCCCCGAATTGACTGGGAGTGTTAGGTTCCAAGTGCATAAGTGCAATATCCTCTGTGCCTCGTCTGGAAGTCACTGCTATGCAGTGTCTTTCCAATGCCACCTCCCTGGGGACTCTGCCGGTGAGCCCCTTGGAACCCATTTTCAGGCCCATTTTCAAGATGTTGGACGTCAGAATCCAGATCTATGATTGAGGCTTAGAGAAGGCAAGATTTTAGATGTCTGATTGACTTCATTTTTATTTTTAAATACCATATTGGAAAAAGTTATTAATTCCTGGTTCAAAGCATGTAATAATGATTCCTGGGGTTATAATAGTAATAATATGACCACCCTTTATTAAGCATTAACTCTTGTGCTAAACATCACATGTGCTTTGTAATCAATGAACACTCGTAGGTACCATTATGTCCATTTTATAGATGAGAAAACTAAGGCTAGAGTGTAAATGGTTTACCTGGGGTTTCACAGCTTACCAACAGCAGAGCCAGGATTCCTGTCCTAGGTGTGAGGCCCCTGCTCCATGCATTTTGCTGTGTATATCTCATAGGTATCTGCACCAACCCCCTCGGTAGGTTTACAGCTTGCGGAAGCAGAGGGCGGCCCAGGTCAGTCCTGGCTGAAGGCAGTGGTCCATCTCCCTCTGCCTGGTCGAGGGGGATGTCAGGAAGATGTCTTTGGAGGTTGAAGGCAAATAAGGCAAGTCGCTTTGCCTAAACCAGTGCCCAGATTAAGTCAGCACTCAACACTAGAGACGTGATCATTTTATTAGTCTTTTTATCACTTCCTCCCCCAGGCAACCCCCAATCCCAGCCAGGGCCATGTGTAAAGAAGCCTGGCCCACCGCAAAGAACACATGCCCACCCACGCTCTCCTCGGAGCTTTGCAGTCTGTCTCTCACTGCGTTTCTGGAGTCAGCACGCCAGGGTTCCAGGGCACGAAGTTGAATGCAAGTGGGTTGTAACCCAGAGTCACGGGAGGACAGAGACATGGACAACTTTGTCTGCTGGAGCCCTGGTCCTGGCCTCCTGTGAGGATAACACCTGTCAGCCTCTAAGTGACACCTGTCAGACCCTGGCTCTCTGAGCTGGATGGCTGTGGTCCACTGGGCTGGACTATGGCGGGGGGTGACAGCTTTTACAGGCCATTGAAAACTGTCCCTGTGGCATCAGCCTACAGAGTCAAAGCTTAAGTCAAATTCCAAAACCACCTTTTATAGGAAATAGAAGCTGTAGGAAAGAGGACATTCAGAGGCTGTCTTTTTTAATTTATTTATTTTTAACTGAAGGATAATTGCTTCATTGTGTTGTGTTGCCCTATATGTAAAATAGATAGCCAGTGGGAATTTGCTGTATGACTCGGGGAACGCAACCCGGGGCTCTGTGACAACCTAGAGGGGAGGCAGGTGGGAGGAAGTTTCTGGAGGGAGAGGACATATGTACACCTATGGCTGATGAATGTTGATGTATGGCAAAGGCTATCTTTTAAAAAGAGTAGTTAAGTCATTCGCTGTGAAAACAAGAGATCAGCAAAACCCGTGTCCAACAGGTACTCTCCCAACTTCCATTTCTCTCCATCTTTCCTCTCTCTTTCCTCCTGTCTATGGAAGCAGAGCAGAGCCGGCCAGGCCTGTGAGATGCTGCGTGCATGCAACGGTGGCTACAGGACCCTGCCTGCCAGAGCCAGCAGTCTGAGAAGCCACCCACATGCTATTGCCTTAACAGGAACCAACAACTGTGTTGTTTTTATGAGCAAACCTAAATCAGGCCGAGGACTTCAGGTCCAGTTTGGGGGCCCCCAGACCTGGTTCTCTATGGAGCGTAGTAAGTGATAATTTGTAGTTGACAGAGCCAAGGACTTCCACACGCTCGGGGCCGGCAGGGACTGCAGGGCGGTCCCGCCGCGGCCCACTTGGGTCACTCTCTGGGAAGCAATGCCAGGCCAGGGACTGCATTGAATGCCTGCCCATTCCCGCCCCTCGAGTGTCACCCAGCACATTTGCTTCTTTTATTCCTCTTGGAAGAGGACTCAGGTCCACGTCTCCATGCTTCCCCAGTGTCGGGTGGGTTGGGAGCTGCGGAAACTGGGCCAGGTTAGCCCTTGTTGTAGGAGGGACCCCGACACACAGGACCCACGGGGGCATGGTAAGCTGTGACCTCAGACCCAGTCAGCCGCCACGAGCCTGCGGCATCTGGGCCCCAAAGCAGCAAAGGAAGGCGAGTTAACACAGGGCCCCAGGGGTGCTGAGGCTCTCAGATCACTCACTGGGGCAGAGGGTGTCGGGGGGAGGGGTCTGGGCAGAATGGATGGAATCGCAGCTCCAGAAAAAGGTCATCGTGTTTCCCAGAGAACCTGGAGAAAATTCCACTTCCCAGTCTGACACCAGAGCAGAGGCGTGGCTTTCAATTCAGGAGGGGAGGGGTGGGGAGGGTTTGAAACAACGCAGGTCATGTACTGGTGGGGCGGACAGGACCCTGTCATCTGGCCGCACCAGGAGGTCAAGTGCCCAGAAAGGCTCCCTCTTGCCCAGGGCATCCATCTGGCCACCAGTCCAGGGACCCCTCACAGGCGCCTCTCCCCCACCTTCGACCAACCCGCATGCCGGGTGCAGAGCTCTTGCTTATGAAACCATTTGAACATAGCCAGATGTGGGCGTGCAGCCAGTTTTTACATGATTCAGGCTGGGCTCTGCTCAAGATGGTACAACTTAAAGGAGCCTTAGAAGTTGTCCTTTCATCTCCCCTCCACAGCCTCCCCACCCCCCGCATCCTTTCCTGTATCCTTTCCTGCCTCCTTCCCCCTATCCCAGCAGCAAGCCCATGCTGGCACCTATTCATGTGGGCTGGACATCCATGCACCAGGCACAGAGGACCAGACCCAGGCTGGTGTTTCCCAGTGCCCGCCCCCATTGTCCAAACCCCCTCCAGCAAAGCTGTCACACACACACCTCCCCGCCTCTCCCCGGAGCTGTCAGCTTTTGGATACCCAGATGGGAAGTTCAGGAATGTGAGAGGGGAGGATGAGAAGCCTGCATGGTGGGAGCAGGCCCGTTTTATTCCCATCATCAAAAGCAATCTTTCATAATTTAAAGTCACTCCTCATGCAGGAAGATCAAAGCCCTGCTCTGAGCCCTGTTCAGGGCTGCGGGGGACTAACACATTCATCCTTCAAGTCGGGGCTGAGATGGGACTTTCCCGATGATTGAGAGGGGTCATGGATTCTGGGAATTTTAATTTCCGTGTGTTGTCATTAGAGGGAGTGGGTCACACTGGTTTTCACGAGGGTTCAAATCCTGCGTGCTTTTGTCATCTGGGTCACATCTGAAAAGGCCAGAGGGTGGTGGGAACCGCAGCTTGACTCAGAGACACAGACTGGAATCATGTGTTCTGGGAGCTTCGGGGCAGGAGAATCACTCTGTTCTCTGTCTCTCAGTCTCTCAGTGTCTATCTCTGGCTCTCTGGCTCTCTGTGTTTCTCTTGCTCACACACACACACACACACACACACACACACTACAGTTGGCTCAGCCTCCCCCAGTTATAATAGAACCAATAGATGTTTCTTATAAAATAAAAACTAAATTTAAAAATGCACTGGGAAAACTTTAAAAAAATCAATAGACATTCCCGCTTTGCCTCCTTGTTGAATTCCTCTAACTGGACACGGCCAGAGGCCCCACCACCCACACATGGGAATCAGGGAGGCCTTGGCTTCACGTTGGGCTGGGGAAGACAGGCTTCAAACAGGACTTCAGAGTTAGTATTTGTGAGCAATCTCCCAGCACCTTCCGCTGGTTGTGAAGTTCTCTCCAAGTTATCTCACTCCTGATAAATAACTGGGCCGATAAGGAACCATGTTGGTTTCCCTCAGCTTTGCCAAGATTAAAGCCAGTTCTTTACTGTCTCAAAACCCACACACACTTTAAGTGACTGAAAAGTGTCCAGAAAGATTTTATTTCGGTCTGTGTTTTGAAGCACATCTTTCTGAATATCTGGTCTTTTCCTGTGGTCATGTATGGATGTGAGAGTTGGACTGTGAAGAAGGCTGAGCACCAAAGAATTGATGCTTTTGAAATGTGGTGTTGGAGAAGACTCTTGAGAGTCCCTTGGACTGCAAGGAGATCCAACCAGTCCATTCTGAAGGAGATCAGCCCCGGGATTTCTTTGGAAGGAATGATGCTAAAGCTGAAACTCCGGTACTTTGGCCACCTCATGCAAAGAGTTGACCCATTGGAAAAGACTCTGATGCTGGGAGGGATTGGGGACAGGAGAAGAAGGGGACGACAGAGGATGAGATGGCTGGATGGCATCACTGACTCGATGGACGTGAGTCTGAGTGAATTCCGGGAGTTGGTGATGGACAGGGGGGCCTGGTGTGCTGCGATTCATGGGGTCGCAGAGTCGGACACGACTTAGTGACTGAACTGAACTGAACTGAAGGGGCCTAGAAGCAGGATGGACAGGGCTTCGTCCCCAACCCCAGAATTTCTGGACTGACAAGAAGCAGGAAGGCTGAGAACCAGCCACAGGACCTGGGTTTGGCCTGATTCTGAAGACCAGTTTCTGTGAGGAGTGAAAGTGAAAGTTGCTCAGTCATGTCCAACTTATTGTGACCTCATGGACTATATGGTCCATGGAATTCTCCAGGCCAGAATACTGGAGTGAGTAGCCTTTCCCCTCTCCAGAGGATCTTTCCAACCCAAGAAACGAACCCAGCTCTCCCTCATTGCAGGCAGATTCTTTACCAGCTGAACCGCAAGGGAAACCCAAGAATACTGGAGTGAGTAGCCTATCCTTCTCCAGGGGATCTTCCTAACCCAGGAATCATACTGGGGTCTCTTGTACTGCAGGCGGATTCTTTACCAGCTGAGCTATGCGCATTGAGATGTGCTTAAATCCAGTCTAACCCCATCCCTGGTGCCAACCACACCCAGCAAACAGAAAGGAGAAAACCACAATCTTGTTCAGTAGTCTGCCCTCAGACCAGCCTTGATCAGAGCTCTGGGTGCCATGTCGAAAAACCAAGATGGCCATTCCGTGTTGAGAAAAACATTGCCTTGGTCAAATTTAAACTGTTTACAGATTCAAGTTCACCTAGGACAGGGCCATGGCCATGAACAGACATTAGGATAAGGCACTTCACGCAAGTCTCATTTGCCCCTTCAGGCAGCTGGTGGGGAAATGGGTGTGGTGGTCTCCCACCTTCCACCCCGCCTCTGAAGCCCAGCTGACTCCTTGGGCACATGTGTGTGTGCCCCTAGGATCTGGGGGCCCTGCTTTCTGACTCCACCTCTGGCTTTTCCAAAATCATTCCTCAATAAAATATCAGGGAAATTCCAGTCTCCTCCAGATGCAGTGAGTGTTTCTTCATCCCTTCTCGCCACATGGTTCTCCTTGAAGGAAGAGCTCAGCCTTGATTCCTGGCTTAGGTGGTGTCTGGTTCAGTCCTGTGTTGACCTGCGGAGGGAGGCTGGACTACAGCCTCCTTGAGAGAATATGCAGACTCCTTTTTGAGAGAAGCAGACCTTTAAGCATCTCTGATGGATGATGTGCTAGAAGAAGCCAAGGGAAGTGACGATAACCCCTGGACGGGGTAGGATTGCACGTAAAGTACGTGACATGCCTAGCTCACAGGAAACAACCAACAAAAGGTGACTTTTGTCATCCTCTGCCTTTAAATATCAGAGGCAGCAGCATGTTATGGTTACTCAACTTTGGGGGTTAACTTTGTTTTACCAGAATTTTCTAGCTGTTTCCCACGACCATGTGGAAGACGTGTCTAAAACATGTGCAGGCATTTATTTTCCTCCCACAGAACTGAACTAGCTGCATTTTCTGCGATGATGAAGCATCTTGCTGAGCCCTGGGCAGCGATTAGGGGCAGAAGCCTCAGCCGTGCAGCCTCAGTGGTGGGCACCGCAGTCGGCGTTTGGGTTCAGCCAGCCTCTGGTCTTAGAGCCCTTCGCCGGGGTCCACCGTCCACATGTCACAGCAGATTGGGAAGCCTGCTGGGGTTGGTGGTGCTCCTAGTGGAAGGTCGGCTTCTAGAGAATCTGAGTTTTGCTTGCTCTTTGTTTGGGATGCTCATTTGTCTTCCCCAGGCGAGGAAAGTCAGGTCAATGGCAGGCACCCAGCTGAACCCAAGGCCGGGCTGGCCCTTTGTCATCAGACCGATGTAATGTCAGAACTCCCTACATTTATCTGCCTCCCCAGATTCATTTACAACGCTGAGTGCTTTCTAAGGAAAGGGAAGCAGAGAGGAGATGGGAGGTGAGAAGTGAGCCCAGGTTTTTCTTATTAAGTCCTTAGGCAGGTTTAGGGGAATCACTCACAGATTCTAGGCATGGAGAGTTGCGTTTACTTTGGCCCCATGCGGTTCTGCGGGAGGAGACGTGGTCTGAAGCGGGACGAGTATAGACCTTGCACCCCATACCCTGCAAAGCTTGGCAACAGCTCCCGTGGGTGCTGCAAACACCACCGGACTTCACCGGTTGACGGCAGTCTGATGAGTTCAGCGTAAGTGAGTCAGAGACATACGGACTGCATTTCCCCGAGAAAATAGATCACTTTAAAAATGAAGGGGCAAAGTGCTTGGGAAAATGCACTATGGACTCTGTCAAGGCCAAGAAGGATGCAGACTGCTTTGGATCCTCTCTAAACACCAGATGTGAGCAGGCATCCCAGGGCAAGCATTCTCCAGGGGTGCCTGGGCACCCAATCCCGCTAATGTCCCGGCCTGGGAACTTGACCAAGAAGACAGGCATCCGGGAGCCTTCAGAGGTCAGGAAAGTGGTTTCTGCCCAAAAGGATACACACACAAGACAGTGAGGCCAACCTACTGAAGTCAGAATCTTCTCCCAGAAAACCAGTCCCATCTGCCTTGTTTTTTCCACCTTCTGAGTTGAAAGCTATCAAACGGGAGAATCACCTGAGTTCCTTCCATCAGTGTATTTTGTCTTTTATCATGGATTTGTATTTACAGTTCACAGAAATAGATTGGCTTCTATTTTCAGCAAAGATGAGAGAGCATAGTTTGAAGAAGGGGCTATTCCACACAAATATGAGTGAAATGCCTTCAGCCCAGTGGTCCAAAATGCTTTATGTGTAGAACAAACACAGAGATGAAATGTGCACTTGATCATCTCAGAACTCAGAAGGGAAGGGTGTTCCAACACCTTAATAAATCTGAAATGAAAACCCACGTCAGAGAATGGACAGGCTTTTTTGGATGATTGAAAAGAAGCAACCAAGCCGTGCATAGCCTTGAACCCTTGAGCCCCTCAACATGTAAGGAGAGAAATGGGGGAGAACAGGGTTGCACTCTGGGGTATTGGGAAGGTCAGCTCTTCCTCAGGAAAACTGCGCAGTTCAGAGACAAGTGGGAAATTTCAAGGAAAAAAAGCGCCCCCTCCCCAGTCTCTGTCTCAATGCAATAACCCTAAAAGTCCCGGCAGGACACAAACCACATGTTGCTGTGGATAAATATTAAGAAGCATCTGAGGGTGAAGGTTTAATTACACTTGACAGAGCTGCACTCCTCACTCTCCAGACAGGAAATCCCCAACGATTAAGTGCACTCGACCTCAACGGGCCTGACGTGGCCTTTCAGGACAGTGGAGCCGAGCACGCTCCATTCATTTCAGGCTAACAGGAGAGCCTGAACCCAAAGGCTTTGTGACGTGGTTCCTGGACATGGGGGGCCAGGTGAACGCCACTCCCATGCCCTCAGGGGCACTAAATAAAAGAATTAAATCTGTTCCAGGCCAAGCCTCCTTGAGCCTCTGCCTGGGAGTGTTTAAGGCAACTAGTTAATGAGATGAACTGAGCCGAGCTTTCTCCCGATGATCTGAGATGGCCTCTGTTCTCTAAGCAGGGTGGAGGGGATGTGAGTCCAGTCCCAGGCAGAGTTGAAGAAACCAGAACATGCCTTCTTTTTAGCACCTGCTTCCTGTAAAGACACAGTATCTCCTGCACTCCTTTGAAAGTGAAAGTAAAACTGTTAGCTGCTCAGTTGTATCCAACTCGTTGGAGACCCCATAGACTATAGCGTGCCAGGCTCCTCTGTCCATGGAATTCTCTAGACATGGATACCGAAGTAGGTTGCCGTTTCCTTCTCCAGGGGGATCTTCCCAACCCAGGGATCGAGCCTGGCCTGGGTCTCCTGCATTGCAGGCAGATTCTTTACCATCTGAGCCACTGGGGAAGCCCACTTAAAGGAACACTTCTTTAAGGCTTGGTAAATATCAAAACACAATTTGTGACTAAAACCCATGTAAGTTGTTAGAGGCCATCTGGCTCCCCCTCCTCGATAATCGCTGAAGTAGAATTTTAGCCCTTTTTTGTTAATGGTTTTCACTCCATCTGTTTTCAACGTGTGTCCATCTATCCTAGACCCACATCATCAGTATTTACTGAGGACCAGCCCACGAAGCTATGTACTAAGTATTAGGGAGACCAAGTGGAATAAACTATGGTCCTTGCCCTGGAGAAGGATAATAGACGGCTGTAACTGCAGCAGTTCTGCGGGGAAGGCGTGTCTGAGGGAGTCAGGGGCCCACTTGTCCCACAGGCAGGGGGTGAGCTGTCAGGGAAGATGTTCCCTCTCTCCAACTCCCATCCAAACCCTCTTACCAACTCTTCATTCAGATGAAGATAAAAATCACAAAGGTTCTCTAAATCGTTGAATCTTAAACATCTTAACTCTTTAGTCCAGTTTCACAATGCAGAAAATTGAAGGCAGTGAAGACCACTTGTCCTGGGTCACGGTTGCTCATAAGAGGGACAAGAGAGCTGGGTGCAAACACCTACCAGCTTGAGTGCTTATCCGTCCACCTGTGAGAAGCAGGAGGGTAGGTGGGGGCTCAAAGTGATCATGCCAAGAGAAAGACACTCTGGACCCATAAAAGCACAGCGATCATGCCTAACTGTGGAGGAAACAACAGATTTACCTGCAGGGAAGGAGGTCCAAAAACAGCTACAAAGTGAGGGGAATATGTGACACATTTATGCAGCAAAGGTGCAAAAAGAACAATGGTTTCTCTCATCTTCCTGCTCCGTGCCACATTTCCTGGGAGGGAGCCTGGCACTAATTCCGGAGTCTGTCTAGACTCAGGTTGGAAACCAGGCTCAGTCCTGGAGAGACGCACATGTATTCCCAACAGAGCAAGGATGCAGATTCACTGTTTCTCCCAGAAAATACTCTAAAGAGAGGAAAAATGGTCTTGGGGGCCTGCATAAATGGAGAAAATGACTCTCCTTTATCCTTACAATGAACATTTGAGTCGTTTCCTGTTGTGGCTACTTCAGACAAAGCTGCAGAAAACAGCCACGTCCTGGACACACGTTTCTCTTGAGTCACTTGACTCAGGAGTGGAAAGGCTGATCTGGACCAGAAAGAGGGTGTATGTGCCCAGCGTGCACCCCTAGGCACCTCGGGTTCCATCTCCCATGGGATGGAGTCTCCAGTGTGTCATAAAGAAAGCTTACAACACATGGCCATATACCTGCTGGTGTACATATACATCCATATTTACATCATACATATATATAACGTGTATACATACATGTGGAGAATCAAATCATCGTTTCCTCTGTTCACTAGAAAATGTTTTGTTAGTGATGGCAAAAGGCATTTTCAATTCTGAATTAAACATACTAATTTCCTAGAAAACTCTCAGAGGCTCTGACATGAGTCTGTTGCTGGTGATTCATCTGTTCCTGGTTGGCTTTTAGTTCCTGAGTTTGCTCATTCAACTATTGATGAACAACAAATGTCTTGGCTTTCTTAATTAAGTCTTCATTTATGAAAGCCCATCCAGGTGGTTTCAATATAGACATCGAGTAAAGAAGACCCTCTGTGACCCTGCAAACTGACATCCAAGATTCACAGGCCTGATGGTGAATACAAAGGTGGTGGGTGGGGCCCCTTGATGAGGCCTTCTCCCTGGGTGCAAAGTTGTTTTCAGTATTTTAGGTTTTCTCTTTGTATTTTCTATTATTTATTAAGTTAGTTAATTCCCTGACCAGGGATCACACCCATGCCCCCCGCAGTGGAAGCTTGGAGCCCTGACCATTGGACCACCAGGGAAGTCCTTCTCTCTTTCCTAAGGTGGTGAGATGGGAAAGAGATGGAGAGGCTGAGGCCTGGCTGAGGACTAGTCCCGCCTTCCTTCCTCTGAGTCTGGGAAGATCCGACACTCAGTGCCAAGTCCAGCTCCCTCCTCCCTCACAGCGGCGTTTAATTGTGTCTGAAGTTCTGCAAAGAACTGGAATCCAGGGCACCTCTGCTGAAAAAAGAAGCACAGAGCATCAAAGACGATGGACCTGAGAATAAACCGCGGATCTGATGGTATGTGGAAACTTTTTATTGGTTCCATACCCAGCATTGTCAGGGCTCCATCAGGTGAGTAATGAAAGAAGACAGACACGTCGCCCAGAGAGAACTGATGCGCAAAGCGGCCCAAGTGTCTCCCACCACCTTGCCCCCACACTGGTATTCTCTTCCATAGGCCTTAATTAATCAAATTAAAAGAGTATGTGTTTTGCAGAAAGAGACTCACAAACTTAGAAAATGAATTTATGGTTGCCTGGGGGAAGGGATAGTTAGGGGATTTGGGAAAGGCAAGGACACACTGCTATGTTTAAAATGGATGACCAACCAGGACCTACAGTATAGTACAGGGAACCCTGATGAGTGTTATGTGGCAGCCTGGATGGGAGGGGAGTTTGCGGGAGAATTGATCTATGAATACATATAACTGAGTCCCTTCACTGTTCACCTGAAACTATCAGCTATACCCCAATACAAAATAAAAAGGTTAAAGTTAAAAAAAAAGTATGAGTTTGGTTTCTCTGCTGAACTAAGTGAAATGATTGCTGACATGATTATAGTTCCCAAAAGGTTTCTTATAGCAGACCTTTCCATACCAATATACATGAAAGGAAATCTGGTCGGTTTGTTTTTAAAATGTGTGTATGCCCTCACTGAATGCTGCTTGCTTATTACAATTTTTGTTTCCAAAGAAAGTGTAGGACCCTAGATGAGAAGAGACAGCAGAGTAAGAGCAAAAAAGTGATTATACGGCCTCCTGGGCTCACAACAGGACCATCGCTTCTCAGCGAAGCCAGCTCATAGTCCCGAGAATCGGGCAGTTCGGTCTGCTTAACAGGCCCATCAGTGGTTTGTGACAGTTTGAAATAATAGGAATAACAATAATAACGCCCTTGCAATTCTAATCCTCTGGTTGAGGTATCAATCTCTACACTTTGTTGTCACTATTGGAATCTGCCCTCCCCTCTTCCCCTGTGGGCAACATCTCCCCCACAAAGACGCAGAACGACCGGCACCAAACACTTGGAGCCCTTCATTTAGAAGAGACAATGTGGGTGAGGATCCTCCAGGGCACCCGTGCTTTCCAGAGCCACTGCATCTGGTCACGCCAATAGCAAACCTGTAGGAAGCACCACTGTGCACGGTGGACCCCGGCGCTGGGAAGCCAGCCCGTGCCTTAGGCTGTAGTCGTGCAGACAGACACGAGGGGACCCAGCCACACGGAGGCTGGAGTAAGTGTAGGGCTTGTCCAGGGGAGGCCAAGCTAGTTCTATAGGAGACTACTGGACCATGACAAACCAGGCAATAGGTTTCTGTTCTTAAGCCTCTGCATTTAAGACTGGTTGAGCAACCAGTTGGAAAACTCAGGGTAAGCCTTCTGGTCCCACCCAGGCAGAGTTAATCTCAGGGTCTCCCTTCCTGGAACTTTGTTCTTTTCGTTAAGCAAAGCCCTAAAGTATCATGTAACAGGAAGTGGGCTGTCAGCTTGTCTGCCCCATTCCCATCTCACAGAACCAAACTCCTACATGGGCTGCAAAGCCTCTGGGTGTGAAATGAACCAGGCAATGAACAAGGGGCTGCCTGTTTCCTCAGTGTTTCTCTCTGAGCGCAAGTGTAGAAGGAGTGTCTTTAAACCGGAGCCTTCTCCTCCATCCCTGCCCCACTCCCCACCTAGAAGCTCAGAGACTCATCTGATCATTATAACTCTTGGTTTCCTTGCGATAATTTACTACACTAGACGAAGGCCCTGGGAGCTCTTTTATAAATTCTGGTGGCTTAATTGACAGGTGCAACATGTCAGGATGCTACTTGGACAACCAATTGGAAACAAACAGAATATGTGCATCAAACAGAAGCTTGAAATAAATGTTTGAATAGATTATGAACATAGACTGCTCTAAAACTGTTTACAGTACCCAAGATGAGGTCCAGGGAATCCTTTGAGGAATTAGCTTTTTGAGTTTTTTCCAAACATTTCGATGTTCCCTTTTCCTTTCGTTGAGGCATTAGTTTCCCACCTTTGGTGTAAGATTTAAAAGCCCTGGTGGTCCTGCTTCTTTCCGTGTGTACAGAACAAACAGTGAGTCATTGTGGAGCTGGCGTGTCCAGGCAAAATCTGAAGACAGATCAGGTAGGGGTTTGAGTGTGCATGTGTGTATGTGTGTATGTGTGTATTTGTGGGCCAATTCAGACAATTAACATTCTTTCTCCTGCTATAGAAAATGAATATTACTTACATCTTGAAACATTTTCTTCCCAGAAAAGCCAAAGAAAAAGAAAATAAACGCTTTGTTAAAGACTGTTAGTGTGGTGTGTTGGGTGGTGCAAATTATCTTTTTTCACTTCATTCTTTGGAGAATAATAAAAATTGAGATTATTGCAGTAAAGAATGTATCCCTCTGATTTCTCCTACTGTTTGAACTACATAAAATAATCCATAGTTCAGGGCTTTGTGGTTATCTTGTTGCATTTGTTTCTTAATAAGGGTATTATTTTGCTAATATTTTGACATACTTGTTTCTGTAGACACTGGCTCATCTTTGCCCACTGCTTTGTGTGATCCATTTAAGTAACACTTATGATGGCAAGGATAATGTTGATAAATGTAAGAGCCAGGCAAAGTACCGAGGGCCTTTCACATGGTGTCACACCTGAAGATAACAAGTTTCTCACATGGGTTTTATTTTTCTCCATTTACAGGTGGGAAACAACATTTCTGAGAAGATGAATGACTTTCTCGAAGTCACCTAAAAGGCAGAGTTCCATCCTGGAGCTACGATTTCCCTCACTTCCTCTAGTGCCTAAGAAAATTCATCCACATTCCATGGTTTCAACCTCTATAGAAATATGCTGGTGACTTCAGCCCGGATAGCTCTGCAAACTTTAGACACACATATCCAACAGCAGCCAGCTGGATGTCTCCTCTTGCTCACTGCAAAGATTTGGGTTCATCACCAATACTACTTATTCTTCTGTGTTCTCTGTGTAGCTGACTTCACCTTAAGCCCAGAGAGAAAGATTGTTAGATTTTAAAAATGTATACATGGACTATAGCCTGCCAGTTTCCTCTGTCCACGGGACTCTCCAGGCAAGAATACTGGAGTGGGGTGCCATACCCTTCTCCAGGGGATCTTCCCGTCCCAGGGATCAAACCCACGTCTGATTCATGTCTCCTGCATTGGCAGGTAGGTTCTTTACCACTAGCGCCACCTGGGAAGCCCATACATTTATAAGTTTGTGTCAAATATTGCATGGGACATCCTGATACTAAAAGCATCCATTCCTTATTTACCTGAAATGCAGGTGTCACTGGGTGTCTGTCTGTCTGACCAATGGTCCCACCAGAGGGCCAGCCTCAAATCCCCTCAACCTCACATCTGCGGCATCCATCACCTCCTGCTTCTCGAAAACACCTCCTCCCCGCTGTCTTCCCCCAACAGCTGCTGCCCCAGCTCAGGCCTCACCATCTCCAGTGTGGGAGAGTGTTTCCAGCTTGTTCTTTCTGTTTATCACACCATTGGTTCAAACAAAGGAACAGCGTAGCAGAGTCAAAACCTCAACCTAGTCTGTTACCCCCAAAGCTTGGGGCATCCTCATGCCACACAGTGAAAGGCATTTTACCTTCTAATGAGTCGGAGTCCCTTTCTGTCACCAAATGGAGAGCGAGCACGGCTTACTTCCAGAATGATGGTCCTGGAGCTGGTCCCCAAACTCATCAGGCCCCTGCTTACCTCCACACCCATGGGTGCTCTGCTCTCAGCCCGTGCCCTGCTCTCGGCTCTGCCTACAGATATCCCAGGCACCCTTCAACATTCAGCCAACATTCAGTCATCGTGCGGAAGACTCTGAGGTGCCCCCCACCCCCACTCTCTGTTCCAGAGTGTTCTGTATGGTTTGGGGACTGAGACTGTTGAAGGTCAGTCTCCCTGCTGGACTAAAACCTGTCCGGGGTTCTTGCGCAGCTTGTTCACAACTCGGGTGCCTCATAGGTTTTGTTAAAGGAATTTTATACTTTCTGACCCTTTGAACAACTGGTCAGATCACTCCTTTCCCTGTGCTGTTAAATGACTAAGTATCAACGCACTTTGATCTCTGCCTTTTTTTTCTTCTTACTTTAAGTAAGCAGTTTTCACTGTTTGGTCTTTACCTCCCAGTGAAAGTCATAAGAACATTCTAAAAAGAAGCCTCTGTCACTCTTTCCACCATTGGCCACCTGCCCACCTGTCACCAGTTGACATTGGACTGGATGAAGCTGGGAAAACGACTGTCTGCACCACGGGATCCCCAGTGTTCAGCCATGGTTGTCCACACCGACACTTGGAAAAGCACGAGGGAGGAGGGAGCCAGGAAGGAGGCTTGCACACACCCCTGTCTGTCTTTGATGTGCGGTCTTGGCTCTGCTCCATCCCCACCCAGGCTGGCGGGAGCGCAGCTGGTCACCACGTGCAGCGGGCAGCGTGGGGTTGAGGGGGCGCCTCCCCTGAGCCAAGTGTAGATCCCACCAAGGAGTGGAAAATCCACCTCCTTGACTAACGGGGGGAGGGCTGGTGGCCCTGTCATCCCCCACCCCCACCCCGCCACCCCCAGTAAACTGGAAATTCTGGATTTGAATCCTCCATCCTCCATCCACCCATTAGCAGCAGTGACCCTGAGCGAGTTCCCCTTCTCCCGGGGGAGCTGCACCACCAGGTCAGTCCCTGGGGCTCGAGGGCTGCTGTGAGGACAGAGGACTAAACCACACAGAGAATCCTCACAAGAAAATCCCACAGCACCCACGAGGCTAGCTGCCCGCTGGCTCCCAGCTCTACCCACGGGAACGCAGAAAACAACACGCAATTCACTCACAAGGGCCTCGTCCACGTCAGGGCGCCTGCAAGCTTCTTCCTGCTCAGTGAATGACATCTGTCCCCTCGGCATCTGAGAACCCAGCGCCTGAGGACGGAGAGGCCCCAAGGATGGAGAGGCCCCTGAAGAGGCCTGGGGAGTGGACCCTCAGGGAGCTTGGCTGCTGCGCCCCACCCTGCTCGTCTGTCCAGACCAACAGCGGGACTCTCACCCATGATCCCCAACATCAAACGGTCCCTCCAGCCTTTGCACTAAGTGGCTTCAGGAGCCCAGCTGTTTCTGGAAGAGAACCTTGTTGCCCCCCTTTTCCAGGTTTTGACTCCCTGGTGGTTGTCTAGGAGACACACCAGATGGTTGTCTAGGTGACACACCAGGTGGGGGTGGTGGGCACAGGGATGCTCGGGTCGGGGGGCGGGGGAGAGAGGAGTGAGCGGACACAGCCGCATCCTGCATCCCCCACATCTTGCACCCAGGTTGCCTGTCTGACAGCTGCCGCCAGAGTACTGGACACACTGGTCCTTCACTAACCCTTGGGGTCTCAGGAGAGAGAGAAGAACGCAGGCCTCTCAGCACAGGACACTCTTGCTAATCTTTAGGCCTAATCCACTGAGAGCCTGGCTTTCAAGTCCCATTTACAGCAACAGAGACCAGGACCAAGGCAAGTAAGCCCCCTACTTGAGGGGCTCAGCCTCACTGGCCAGGACTGACCCCTTCAGGCTCGTCTGTGGCACTGCTTGTCCTGTTGGGATGTGTGCTCTATCCTTGGGAACACAGTGAGGGAGCTGTGATCCTGAGAGCTGGGGTCCTCCCGCGTTCCCTCCAGCAGCGGAACAGGCGCTGCTGACCACCGCAGCTCCATCACAAGCAGCTCAGAGGCCCTGCAGCAGAAGTAAGTATTGATTCTACTGGGGCCTCTGGTCCTTTTCCACCAATGAGGGCAGCCAAGAGTCTCTCAGGCCAATGGGGGTGAAAGGGCAGAAAACTCATAGGCTCCCCCCTACTCCCACCCGCTAAAAACAAACCGTCGGCCCTGGGCTGAGAGTTTCGGCCAGATGTTCATTCAGACACAGAAGGCAAACAATACCCTGCACACAGCCCTTCCGGACAGGCCCAGAGCTGGTCCCCCTGTGGCCAGACAGGGCCGCCAAAAAAATGGATTGATAAATAAATAAAAGGAAAATAAACCTGCAGAGTCATTATTTCCAAAGACATAATAGAACACGGACATTGGAGACATTAACTCACAGGGAAGAGAAATAGATATTTAAGTCATTTCCTCTTGGTCCCACCTGAATTTAAAATTGCTCTCCACTTTAAGAACTCAAGTAGTTTTAAGAAAATATAATTAATATTTCAGACACTTTAAGTGAACAGAGGGCTTGCCTTCTCTTCTAAGGATATGGGAGTTGGCATCAACACTTCTTTTCCCAACTTCCCTTGCAAAAATAAAACGTGCTGACAAGTGTGTGTGTGTCTCTGTATGTGTGTGTATGTGTGTGTGCATGTGTGTCTGTATAGGTGTGTGCACGTGTGTCTTGTGTGTGTGTGTGTATGTGAGCAGCCATATCTTTTCTCCTACCACGAAGTCTATAAGTTGCTCGGTCTCTTGAACTGAAGCGGAAACTCTGACATGTCATCACAACGTACAGGGTTGCATCTACACACAGACGTGTCCTGCTTTAAACACATGTGGATGTTTCTACAGCTGCTGTGGGACACTGAGAAAGACTGTAGCCTCTCTGGGCCCATTTCATTATACACAAAACAAGACCACTGCAGGAGACGGTGGTGAAATCCACTCGCTTATTGAGTTCTGTGAGGCTGTAAAAGTCTGATTCACCAATCAGCTACTTCTTTTTGGAAGAATTCACAGTCATAGCCACATCCCAACACACGTGTGGACTGATGATTCAGCCTCCCCAAAACCCCACCAACACTTCACATTTTTAGGAACATGTGGACAGCAGAACTTCCTGAGGACCATCGAGACTCCCCAGCAAAAGAAAGGGCCATTGAAACTGAACATGCAGGCTTGTTTATAAACAGGAGGCCCTGAGCCCCAGACCGTTCCTGCTGACCTGTCTCCTCTGCCTGGCACCTGCCTCGAGAGGTATATGGGGCGGCATTCACGGCTGGTGAGGGGCCGCCCCCAAGGCCCAGGTGAGGAACAGACACAAGCACACATCCACTGGCCCAACTCTCGGCCGGCTGGTGTCCTTTCATGAAAGTTCATTGCTCTCTGGGGGGATTAAAGCATTTCGTATAAATCCTGTTTATGTTTTCCCAGGAGTGTGTTTAAAGCGCTCAGACACAAGTCCGTGTGCCTGGACTCTTAATCTCACTGCAGAGATAAAAGGAGCGTTTTCTTTTGAAGTGAGCGGCAGCAGCTCTGTGAGCCTGCCGGGTCTCCTGGAAGGGCTGGCGGAGCATGGGGTGAGGACCCGGAGGAGGAACCAGGTCAGGAAGGCCTTCCCCTGCTTCAACCACTCTGGGGTCTGACACCCTCTGCTGGGTTTCTGGGGGTTCTGAGTCAGGCCAGGAGCCATGGGGGACACCCAGGGCTGGACCCTCCTGAAACCTGCCCAGGCCAGCCAGGAACCTTATGTCCTTCACAAGCACCCCATCCTGGATACCCAAGGCTCAAATCCTGGTTCTGGGAACCTACTTGTTAAATGTGCATCAAGATATAAGTTGAGGGCTGTTCTATGAATCATTTGGTGGGGGAGGGTTTGGCCATACCATGCAGCTTTCAGGATCCTTGTTACCCAGCCAGGGATCAAACCCGGGCCCTTGATAGTGAAAGCACAGAGTCTTAACCACTTGGACCACCAGCGAAGTCCCTTAGGTATCATTTTGATGCAAGGATTCAGTGACTCAAATGCCCCAGTAGAGGCCTGCCCTGTGGAGGGGCAGCCTGGACAAGACAGCTACAAAGGCTCTGGTCCCCGGAAGGTCCTCATAGGTTCCGGAACTTTCCAAGCCCAAAGGTCCCACTTGAATGATGAGTCTGCCCGTTCTGTGTAGTGGCGGCTATGCCTGGGATACACTGATTAGACAGATATGTGCTGACTGTCGGGACAGAAAGCTGCCATGAACTCAGTAATGTTCAGCTGGGTTTGTATGTATCAATCACAACAGTATCGACATGCATTTGAGATGAAGTCTGAGAAATACCATTTGTCCCACCTCCAAGTGGAAGAAATGGATTTAGGAGCCACATTCCAGCATTCAAAGGACACCTGCTCTCACCGTTCACGTCCATCACATCCGGGGTGTTAGCACCAGAGAACTGCCTCCATGAGACAGCCGGATTGCGACCCTCTGAGACAGAAACACCTTAGACGTGAGTTACATTTCAGACGCTATTCTGAGTGCTTTGTTCTTCCTGACATGAATTTTTGTCCTGCCAGAGATTAATATGAGAAAGTGCACATTTGTTTGCTTTTTCAAATACAAAAGATACTCCTAATGTGTTTCCATTAGGAACTGGACACCGGCCAGGTGAGATGACCGAGGTGTTACCATGACTCCTCCCATAAGAATGAACATTCATAAGTGGGGACAAGCACAGGCCATAATGGGACCAGAACAGACCTGGCATGTCACACAGGAAATGGTGGCAGATTTAGCCAAACAGCCAAACACCACTAATGGTGTCCGGCTGGTTTACTCAGTGATGACTGAGCCGGGAACTGCCCGGTAACGTGATCAGTGATCGCAGCCAGGGGCCAGGTCCAGGGAGACCCTGCAGCCACGGCGACCCATGCCCAGATCTAGAGGGATCTTGCCTGGCTGATTTGCATCACAACCAGGAAAATCTGAAAATCTGTTGCCACAGACAGAGGAAAACTCCCCTGTAGATGCCCCCTGTCAACTCAGGATAAGAACAGGCTTTCCTGTGTAAGGTGACCCGGTGGAACTGGGGGCCTAGGAGGAGCAACCGTTCTGCACACACGGACGTATGGAGAGTTGTTGGGGCCCGGGGAGGAACCCCAGGCCCCCGGTGGAGACCAGTTGCTTCCATTCTGCATCTAAGCACCTGGCGCTGCTGGGCCCGAGGAGTCCTTGTCCCTGCCAGCCTCGTGCAGGGGAGGGGCCTCTCCTGATATAAGGTCAGTGCTTGGATCTGCGGTGAGGACTTACTCAGTGTCCCAGACCCACACAGCCAGCCCCTGCAGGGTAGTGCTGATATTCAAAAGCATGAAGTTTCAACGTTGGGACTGTACTGGTGTGTTGGGGTGGGGGGGGGAGGTGAGGGGAGGTGGGGGCGGGGGCGGTTGCTGCAGGCTTGGTGGCCTAAGAGCAGCAGGTGACAGTGAAGGGGGAGAGAAGGGGGACCAAGACCCCTGAAGTGGGAGGGAGGAGCGTTCTGGTCCTCACTCACCTCGGGGTTACCTTGACGACCGTGTAGACACATCCTCCAGGGTGGCCCTGCAGGGACCCTGAGGGTGTTCACCTGGGAACCGTGGAGGAGCGGGCCTGGTGAGGTGATGCAGGGAGAGAAAAGGACGCTCCCAGTAGTTGTGAAGGACCAGGGGTGAGAGGTGCCAATCCCACTCTGGGATCTGGGGCCAGCCCAGGATGACGGCCACTCCAGGAGAAGCAGACCAAGCCCCATGGAGAGGGGCCCAAGGATCCAAACTGAGAAAATCTACTTTAAATCTCCCACGACTTGTCGGGAGCCTGAGCTCTGCTTCCCAGCACCAGCGGTGGCCAACAGTCAGGCACGTGCCAAACACTTCACTTGTGTAGCCCTGCCCTACAGGCTCTTTATTTCACAGATGAGGAAATGGAGACTGGGAAAGTCATGTAACTTGCTCAAGGTCATGAGGCTCTGAGAGACGGACCACAGGTCCAGTGGGGGACCTTCAGGTCCTATGTCCTTCCTCACTGGAAAATACCAATAGTTCCCTGATTCTCAGATTCAGATATAATGCCAGGTATGAACTTCAGCTCAGATCACCTCAAATTCTGAACCTGGCTCTGAACCTTCAGGAAGTGGAGAAGCACACAGCAAGTTGAAGGTGTTTTGAGGCTACACGATGGGGCTACATCAGACAGACACAAACCAGGAGCTATACAATGTTGAGAACTGCCTGGGAGTCCGGTGGTTGGGACTTTGTCCTTTCACTGCCAAGAGCCTGTGTTCTATCCCTGATCAGGGAACTAAGATCCTGCAGGCTGCAAGGTGCCGCTGGGGGAGAAAAAAGTTGTCAACCGTCCTACTGGGAAGGTGTAACCACCAAGCCAGAATGAACAGAATCGTCAGTGAAGGACACAGAACCGCAAGAAAATTCATGAGAATAGGAGTTTTTCCTAATCTAGGAAACCCTGTATGTTTGTGGATACTTTTCCAAAGGCAGGTTATGGAAACCTCGTTAGCTGAGTCACGTAGCATGGAACCAGACAAAAAGTCCGCAAGCACTGGGCGCCGTCTCTCTCACTCTGGACAAAATGACCTAACTGTCCCTTCGCCTCCCATTGTGAGGAGTCTCCTCATTTTTCCAAACAGAACTCTTCAGTCAGTTTATCATCCTTTCCTCCCTTTTGGGTTCATACAAAGTATGAGGCTGGAGTATTGTGACAGCCTAGAAAATCCAAACACTTGCTGGACTGAATTATCCTGAAGTATTTCTATTTTCTGGCAATACAGGAAGAAGCAATTTTTTAAAAACCCAAAGCATGTGTGAAAACAATCTCGTGAAAATATCCTTAATGGTACATAGCAAACTGGGGGGAAAAAAAAAAAAAGAAAATGCTCTACGCCAATTTTGAAAATAATGTAGTTGGAATAGAACTCAAGGCATCCAGTGAAAGCTGCAGAAGCCAAAGTTCCATTATTTCAGAAATACTGTTTCTCTGCGGCTTCCTAGTCCCATGCAGCTGGTTATTCAGATTCTAGGGACAGATGGTTCTGAGAAGAAATACCCTGCTTATGATATGAGGGGCTTTGCTGACTGGCCATCAGCTACACCACTGAGGCTGAGTTCCTGGGCGCATGCGGCCCTCACACGTGCTCCCCCTCCCTCCTGCTCCCCCTCTGGCATGGAGTCTCAGAGCACATGGGGCCATGGTTTAGTAGAGAAGGAAAATTCAGAATCAGTCAAGGGAGCCGGCCTTGGGTATCTGCTGTCTGTCCATCTTGGGGGAGCCACTGAACGGCAGCATCCTCTCTGGAAGATGAGCACAGTGCCAGCACCACCGCATGTAGCCTCCCCGAGTCTTGCCAGAGACGGCTTCCCCGTCCACTCAGTCTTCCCAGTGTCCACAGGAACATTCCAACCACTATGTGTGTGTTAAGTGTTATTCGCTCAGTCGTGTCCAACTCTTTGCAACCCCTTGGATGGTAGCCCACCAGGTTTTCCTCCATTCACGGGATTCTCCAGGCAAGAATACTGGAGTGGGTTGCCATGCCCTTCTCCAGGGGCTCTTCCCAACCCAGGGGTCGAACTCAAGTCTCCTGCATTGCAGGCGGACTCTTTACCATCTGAGTCACCAGAGAAGCTCCCAACCACCATGGGAATTAGTCAAACATCAAGTGGCCAAGGGGCACTTGGAGACGCTGGCTCTGTTTCTCACTGCAGGCGTCTCCCACAGGCCCCAGCTGTGCCAGTGTTTGTCCTTCCCAGGGTAACCTTGGTTACCAGCACAATGCGCCTTCTGGGGCTCCTTCCTGGCCCCTGCCTGATGGGTGGTGCCTGGCCCCTGCTCCTCAGGATGTCCTCTGACCCCACCCATCACCTGGGGGCTGCTGTCCCTCCAGGCCCAGCCAAGGTACCTCCATCCCTCTGAGGCCACCCAGTTCAGGATGATGACGACAGACATGCCCACCGTGCTTCTGCCTGAAATTCACAAAGCGCGGAAACACAAAGGTTTCCAAGCTCATGTGGCAGCAAAACCTGCCCTGAATGGCCATGAAGCTATTCACAGTCTCTGTGTCTCCTACTTAGTATGGTACACGCCACGTGCACCTTATCTCCTTTCTGAAATATGAGGAGTTCAGAATTCTGAGATGCACCTGGCCCTGGGGCTTTCATCAGGGAGCCTGGACCCATGTGAAGGGCACTCACGTGGATATAGCTGGTGCCGGGCAAGACAAAGAGCACAGTGACACAAAACAAGTGGTTCGGCCATTTGATTCCTAGGGCTTTGGCTTTACTTCTTTGATTCGGGGAAGGCACTGAAGATTTCTGAGCCACAGAAAAACAGAATCTTAGGGATGGGGGAGCCTGGTGGGCTGCCATCTATGGGGTTGCACAGAGTTGGACATGACTGAAGCAACTTAGCAGCAGCAGCAGCACACCTGGGATTACTCTGCTCTGAAGTACCTCCTATGACTAGGAGGAGGCACTGCTCAGCGGGGTGTTGACCATCCAGGGGCCCTGCCCTTAGGCACGTTCCCAGGACAGGGTTCAGGGCCAGGAAGCAACAGAAATTGCACCTGCCAATCCTGGGGGTGGGGGCGTGGGGGGGGTGTGGAGGCAGAGTGGGCAGAAGGCTGAGCCCAGTGGCCAGACCAGGGCCTGAAACTGCTCAGCGGGGTGTTGACCATCCAGGGGCCCTGCCCTTAGGCACGTTCCCAGGACAGGGTTCAGGGCCAGGAAGCAACAGAAATTGCACCTGCCAATCCCGGGGGTGGGGGCGTGGGGGGGGTGTGGAGGCAGAGTGGGCAGAAGGCTGAGCCCAGTGGCCAGACCAGGGCCTGAGAGCAGGGCCGGCTCAGGAACAAGTGCCTGGACCCAGGGTGGCAGGCCGTCGTGGCCCTCTCTGGTCTCTGGGTTCATTGGGTGAATGTGGGGCATACTTGCCTGCCTCCCATGCTTCTGGCTCCCTGTGCTGTGTTCAAGCAGACAATATCCCAGAAGAAGAAACAACCCGAGAGTTGGGCTTCTGAGGCCTGTGCTTGGCTGAGACCCGAGGCTGCCCGGTGTCTGGCTCAGGAGCAGCTTCAGGGCTCCCAGGGGCTGGCCCTGACCCCAGCTAGTACTCACCCTCGGCCTGCACGCAGCATGGCTGCAGGGGCTCAGGGGCAGTGAGCAGGGCACACACGGGCCTGGCACCAGCTCTCAGCCTGCAAACAAGCAAACTCCAGGGTGACCTCACTCCTGCAAGGACCCTGCAAGGGCAAGGACAGGGCCTGGGAGCTGGAGAGACTGGAGTGTTAGCTTCCAAGGGCAGTCAGGAAGCAGAGGGAATGGAGAGTCCCATTCCATCGGTCAGTGCCCAGAAGTCGGAGCCAGGCCAGCAGCATGGAATCGTTGGCAGCCTGAGGAGCCAGACTTGAGAGCCCAGAGTCCACGGCAACGGGTCTCAAAATTGTCCCAGAGTCTGTGTGGACCCTTAAAACCGGGAAGGCTGGAGTTAGCAGAGGTCAGTTGACCCCCATCTCAAGAGCAGACAAAGGCAGAGTGCACACATGAAGCAGGGCCCTGGGCTTCGTCCTCATTGTTGGGTCTCCAGATTTACACTTTTCAAACACTTTAGAAGAAAAAATGCCCAGAAAGGTCAATGGTGCCGAGTTAGTGACTACCACCAATGCCCTCAGGACTGACGCTGAAGTTAAAGCCCGAATACTTTGGCTACTTGATGTGAAGAGCCGACTCACTGGAAAAGACTCTGATGCTGGGGAAGTTTGCAGGCAAGAGGAGACGGGGACGACAGAGGATGAGATGGTTGGATGGCATCACTGACTCAATGGATGTGAGTTTGAGCAAACTCCGGGAGACGGTGAAGGACAGCGAAGCCTGGCCTGCTGCAGTCCATGTGGTCACAAAGAGCTGAACATGACTTGGCAACTGAATAACAACAATAGTTGCCCTTGACATGGATCCCAGACTGGTCCTCTTCAGGTTTCTGTTACGTCTTCAAAAGCCCAATCTTCCTGCTCATCTAGGATATTAAAAAAAAAAAAAAAATACACCCAAAGAACATTCTTTCAAGTGCTCTGCCACTACAGCGAGATGATTATTACCCTGGCGATTAATTACTGTTATGGCTCCTGGTGGCACGAGCTCTGCCTTTTCCCGGGTGCCGTCCAACACCACACCCACCAGCTGCAAGATGTCCACCCCTGATCTGAGCAGGAGACACTAGAGCAGCAGGTGTGAGTGGCGCTGAGCGTGTTGAGAACAGGTGAGGATAAAGGGCAGGGGGCAGGCTCCACCCTGGCTAGATTGGGGTGCCTTCTGCCCATAGACTCTGAATGTGCATGCGCATGCGTGCTAAGTCACTTCCCCCAGGGAAGCAGCCCTATATGGACTCTTTGGGACCCCATAGACTGTAACCCACCAGATTCCTCCATCCATGGGATTCTCCAGACAGGAATACTGGAGTGGGCTGCCATTCCCTTCTCCAGGGGATCTTCCCAACCCGGGGATGAAACCCAGGTCTCCTGTGTTTTCAGGCAGATTCTTTACTGCCTGAGTCACCAGGGAAGCATAAGTGCCTCTCAGTTCAGTTACATGACCACAGGAAAAACCATAGCCTTGACTAGATGGACCTTAGTCGGCAAAGTAATGTCTCTGCTTTTGAATATGCTATCTAGGTTTGTCATAACTTTTCTTCCAAGGAGTAAGCGTCTTTTAATTTCATGGCTGCAGTCATCTTCTGCAGTGATTTTGGAGCCCAAAAAATAAAGTCTGACACTGTTTCCACTGTTTCCCGTTTCCCCATCTATTTCCCATGAAGTGATGGGACCCTATATATCCTTTAATAAAATCCACACCCACAGGGAACGAATGACAGAGACCTGCCTGGAGCCAGAAGCCAGCAGGAGCTGCTGCTGCTGCTGCTGCTAAGTCGCTTCAGTCATGTCCAATTCTCTGTGACCCATGAACTGGAGCCCACCAACCTCCTCTGTCCATGGGATTTTCCAGACAGAAATACTAGAATGGGTTGCCATTCCCTCACCAGGGAATCTTCCCCACCCAGGGATTGAACCCGCATCTCTTGAAGTCTCCTGCGTTGGCAGGTGGGTTCTTTATCACTAGTGCCACCTGGGAAGCCCAGCCAGTAGGTGACCTCTCTCTAATTTCAATAAACATACCTGTTCTCCGGGGTGGGCGGGGCCGGGCGCGATGGGCAGGGCCGGCAGGCAGGTGGGCTCCCTGCTTCTCTGTGCCTGCATGGAGCCCAGCCCGTTGGCATCAGCCTACCAGCACGGACCCTGGGGGCGGTGTGCGGGGCGCTAGGGCGGCAGGAGAGCCCCAGACATCGCTTCTCCAGCAGTAAATTCCATAATTACAGGTCACCGAATGGGCGTCCCTTTGAAGTAGGGGACTTTCTTGATGTTTCTGCAGCGGATACAATTTGGCTGAGATATCAAATGTAGATAGCAAAAATTTAATTAACAAATCAAAGCCTTTATCTGGAGTTTTCAGAACTGTGGCCAACAGTTTTCTTGATCTCCAGAGCGCCTGTCAGGGCTGAGAAGAAAGCAGCGCCTTTGTAGTACAGAAAACGTCCAGCTTCTCCTGAAGATTACCCTTGCAGATAAGGCTCCTCTCAACTGCCTGCCCTTGAGAAGAGGTCCTGAGGCCCCTCTGCAGAGGGGCTGCATTTCTGCTTGCCCTCTGACTCCTGGCTCTGAATAACCCCCTGTCTCAGAGCCCAGGGTGTCCTCCCAACAAGCCAGGCTGGGGATGGCTGGTCTCCCATGGACAAAACGCACTGGACTGAAAATGGAGTCATTCTTTGTGCTGTGGACTCAGCCTCAGGAGCCGCAGAGACAAAGCACAGATGAAGTAAGATGGATGGACCACAGGAAATGGTCTACTTCTGCATCAGCCTTTCAACACGTTAATGAGGGAAACAGCCAACGCTGCCATCCACCAAGGGTACAGATGGAGACGCTGAGACCCCGGGTAGGCAGAGAGTACCCAGACAGAGCTCCTGTAAACAAACCAAGATTCAAGGCAACGTGTAATTAAAACACAGAAGTCAACTGTGTGGGAGTATATACTATATATGTACCTACATACACATAGTAAAATTATCAAGGTGGAATCTCTCGAGTGTGATCAAAGGTGTTTTTCAAGACAGAGCTCCTGTAAATAAACCAAGATTCAAGGCAACGTGTAATTAAAACACAGAAGTCAACTGTGTGGGAGTATATACTATATATGTACCTACATACACATAGTAAAATTATCAAGGTGGAATCTCTCGAGTGTGATCAAAGGTGTTTTTCCCCCCTCCCTCCAGTTTTTGTGTTTTGCTCTAGCTTTCAGGTTTTCTAAAATAAACATGTACATTTATAATAACAAATTATTACAGCAGTTAATTGAGCTCCCAAAGGCAGAGAGAGGGCACCGGGGGCTGGTGCCCAGCACAGATCAGCCTTGGTTTCCAGGTGATTGAACTAGATGGGGTTGAACCAGATGGAGTGAAGGAAGGATAGAGCTCATCCAGGACTGTGCACAGAGGCTATGAGGAGGGTCTGAAAGGGGAAGCAGGGAGCCCTCTCTAGGACTACCTGTAAAGACACGCAGAGGCTGACCAGAGGACACTTAGGCATTATCCCCAGCTGTCACTCCCTTTTCCTGTGTCCAAGGGAGGAGCATGACCTATAGAGTCCTGGCTCTCGTCCTCTGTTCCATCAGCTATCCCATCGCTCACGCCAGCCCTGTGTTTGGAGAAGAGGGAATGGGAAGGAAGCTGAGGCAGAGAGAGGGGGCCTTGGACCTGGAGCAGCGTCAGCAGTGTTCATTTATTCAGTAGCTTCCACAGCGAGTGCAGCTCACAGGCTGCGTCTAGTTGAGCCACAGCTTGGATCAGATTGGATGGGAGACAGCAGACACGGGCAGGCTGTGGAGGAGGGGTGGGAGCTGAGGAAGTTAAAATGGCCCGTCAGAAAGCAGTACAACTCAAGGACCTTTATTACTGTGTGGCAGTAGATGCCTCTCCAGGTCTGGGGACGATTCAGCCAAGCTGCCGTCCAGGACAGCGTGTCCTTGAAGTCAAGGGCCTGAGCGTGCTGAGCCCACTGTCTGAAGCCACCAGGGGAGGCTCGCCTGGAAAAGTCGGAGGCTGCTGCCCAATGGGGTCCCCTCCAGCCTCCATGCTGGAACTCCATCCCACTCCTCCACCATCCATCCCCCAAGAAGGTTTCTGTTTCACTCACCAGAATGTTCCATTTCTGCCCATAAATATCATCGAAGATGCATTTGACAATTAAAGCTGTTTATTATTGTCAAAGTTTCTCTTCTAGGCAATCATCATGTTGGAAAAACAAATGAAAATGTCTGCAGTACTCTGCAGGTGGGTGCAAGTCATCAGAGAAACCACAAGAAGATGCCATCTTTCTAAAGGTGTCATCAGAAAAACCATAAGAAGATGCCATCTGCTTTAAAGCATCACAGAGTTTTCAACCATGCTTGCTCATCCCATGGTTGAAAGAGAAAGAACTTTTAAGGGTTTCAAAAAGCAGTGACATCACAGCCTTTAATTTATCTTTACAATTCCCTGGGTCTACAGTGTGTTAAACGTGTATTAAACAGGAGAGGCTTCTCCTGGCCAGCCTGTTTTTCATGAGCCTGCCTCACTGGACACTTGCTTAGGAACCAGCTGTGAGAGGAGCAGCGTGGGGCCAGGTCTGTAGGCTTCTTCTTGAGCTGCTCTCCGCTAAGCATGTACTCACTTCAGTGAGAATTTGACGAATATGATCTGGGAAGAAAGAACCTGGCATTTAGGCTACACACCCTGAAGGGAGATAGCCAAAATCTCATGGGTCCCTGCTAATTTGTTCATGTGATTAATGAACCAATCAATACTTATTAACTGTAGTTACTGAACAATTGATGCTTTTGAACTATGGTGTTGGAGAAAACTCTTGAGAGCCCCTTGGACTAAAAGGAGATCCAACCAGTCCATTCTGAAGAAGATCAGACCTGGGATTTCTTTGGAAGGAATGATGCTAAAGCTGAAACTCCAGTACTTTGGCCACCTCATGCAAAGAGTTGACTCATTTGAAAAGACTCTGATGCTGGGAGGGACTGGGGGCAGGAGGAGAAGGGGACAACAGAGGATGAGATGGCTGGATGGCATCATGCACTCGATGGACGTGAGTCTGAGTGAACTCCGGGAGTTGGTGATGGACAGGGAGGCCTAGCGTGCTGCGATTCATGGGGTCACAAAGAGTGGGACACGACTGAACGAGTAAACTGAACTTACTGACTGTTTGGGGGGCACCTACTCTGTGGCCAGCACTGTGCTGAACTCCTCTTGCATCCTCAGAGCACCCCTGAGAAGTAGAAACCATCACCCCACCCCAACCCCCCAAGAAACGATAATGAACAGACCAGGAGTTGACTCCCGGTCTCTTTTATCACAGGCCTTCCCTTGTGGCTCAGACAGTAAAGAATCTGCCTGCAATGCAAGAGACCCAGGTTTGACCCCTGGGTCGGAAAGATCCCCTGAAGAAGGGAATGGCTACCCTCTCCTGTATTCTTGCCTGGAGAATCCCAGAGACAGAGGAGCCTGGTAGGTTACAGTCCATGGAGTCGCAAAGAATCAGACACAACTGAGTAGCTAACACTTTTACTTTTTCTTTTAGCTTGCTCCTTGGAAGAGACGCTACAACAAACATAGACAGCAGTAATAAAAAGCAGAGACAGCATTTTGCCGACAAAAGTCCATTGTAAGTCAAAGCTATGACAGGTCACGTACGGATGTGAGTTGGACCATAAAGAAGACTGAGAGCTGAAGAACTGATGCTTCCAACTGTGGTGCTCAAAGAGACTCTTGAGAGTCCCTTGGACTGCACAGAGATCAAACCAGTCAGTCCTAAAGGAAATCAACCCTTAATATTCACTGGAAGGACTGATGCTGAAGCTGAAGTGCCAGTACTCTGGCCACTGGTGGGAAGAGCCAACTCATTGGAAAAGACCCTGATTCTGGGAAAGATTGAAGGCAGGAGAAGGGGGAGACAGAGGGTGAGATGGTTGGATGGTATCACTGACTCGATGGACATGAGTTTAAGCAAGCTCTGGGAGATGCTGACAGACAGGGAAGCCTGACATGCTGCAGTCCATTGGGTCACAAAGAGTTGGACATGACTGAGCAACTTAGCTTACATTCATGATTTCCTCGGGTGGAGGCAGGCTCTCCATTCCTGGGGGAGCTGGTTTTATGTTTCTCGGGAATGTGATCCTGAAACGAGCTCTGTTCCCCAGATCAATACTTTATGAGGCTGAAATCTGCAGATGAAAGGGGTTGGCGAGGCTGTGATGCTGCCTGCCAGGAAATCTGTGAAAACTATTTTCATCTTTACTAAGAGGTAAAGTATTTGTGCCTTTAATAAGCATGGCGACTGAGACATGAGTACGCGTATAAATAGCTGCACCAGAAATGTGCTCACACACCTCTTAAATAAGAGGAATGTGAGGCCTTCCAAGCACCTCTCGGATCCCCCAGCCCACGGTGGGTGGAGTCAGAGCTGCCACCATGAACCTCTGGACAGTCTGCCTCTTCCGTAGCCGTGAGGTCTCGGAGCGGGAAGCCCTGCCCTTCTTCTGTCCTGACCACCCTCTCCCACGGCCCCCATGACAGCCATGGCTATTTCAGACAGGCAGCAGCAGTGGCTCACGCACACAGAGCTGTGGGTTTCCCACCACAGGTCAGCTGCACCAGGGGTCTCGGGGCAGGGGGCAGGCATCACATGGAGCTGACCTCATAGCAGCAGGAGCACCGCCTGTCCACGCAAGACTCCCCCAGGGTCTTCTGAGCACCCCTGTTTCAATCACAGCATAAACACACCTCCAAACGTGACTGTCCAATAACCGGTTAGGATAAAGCCGTCATCCAACAGTCATCACTCAAGCACTCAGTTTGGGGAGCTCGGATTACAGGGACTATGAAACCAAAGTAAGACCTGAAAGACCTAGGACACATTCCCCACCAACCTCCCCTCTTCACTGCAGAGTTAACAGCAGTGGGAGACAAATCGTGTGTTGGCACCCGAAGCAATTGTGTGAGCAGATGCTCTGTGCTCAGTGCAGCAGACCAAGGCAGGGATGACACAGACAGCCCTAAAGACAGAGGGAGCTGAGGCCAGGAGAGGAGCTGGAATGGCAAATAAACACCATTCACCAAGAATACAGAGATGTCTCAGCTTCTCTGGGAGACGGCAGAATCCCAGGCCACTTCTGGATGCATTTTTGGCATTCGGTGTCTGCTGCAAGCATGTGCTCACACTGTCCCTCGAGGAGAGGCTGGAGTGAACATAATAAAGCAACGCCCCATTGGCCCTCGTCCACACCCAGAAATTAATCCTGTGATTCTTCATACGCAGTGGAATACATGAGGAGGTGACATTAAGTCACCCCAAACCAAGTCACATACCTGCTTCCTGTACGCACAGCAGTCCAGACTCTCCCATAAACAAACCCACACTTGACCCACGTGGCGATGGGCTGTAGTTCAGATGTGGACCCAGAGAATCTTCTGTGCGAGATTTTGATTGAAGATGTTTAGTGAACATTTTCCATGTATAAAGCATTATTAGAATATTCTCATAGGAGACATACGTCCTAAACCACAAGTGGATTGTGAAGAGTTTAATTATCTCACGTTTTAAATGTTATAAGGTATGAGTATGCATCATTCCTACAGGTTCCTACAGTTTGTTCTAGGATCTCCCCAAATTCAGAGTGTCCCCTAGGGTCACCGGGGAGGGACCCTGGCTTTGCCTGTGTGAACAATGAGGCAGGCTGTGGGCCTCCAACAGCTAGGCTGAAGCGGGACAAGGCAGTCCTTTCCTCCACCCACTCAGGTGGTTGCAAAAACCTTACAGGTAAGACTCAATTCTGCTGCTCTGTGACAGTGAAAAGCTGAGTCCTCATCAGCCATGGTCAATACCGCCCCAGGGCACCCAGCTGGGTCAGCTTTGTTTCGCTCCTCAGACAAGCACTTCACTTCTTTTAGTAGCAGGAACTTTCCATCACGGTCAACAGTAGTCTCTTTCAGAATAAACTGATGATGAGGGAAGCACAGGCTGAGTTCTTGGTTGTGGTGGTTTCTGCACAGAGCCCACACTTTCTCAAGCTCTCTCTCTCCCCCAGAGCGGCCTCCCCATGACCAGGGCTAGATTTCTGAGAAAGGCTGGACACAAGTCATTTGTGAACCATAGTTGTCAGGAACAACAGTGCCTCAAAATACAGAAATAGCTCAGAACCCTGGACACAGGAATCAGGCAGGCATGGCAAATCTCAACTGCTTGAGTGTTTAGCTTGCCTTTACGTAATAGAGATACAGAAGAGTAAGTTGGAAGGTTCCTGGTGGTCCAGTGGTTGACTCCACCTACCAGTGCAGGCAGTGCAGGTTCAAACCCCGGCAAGGGAACTAGATCCCACATGCCTCAGGGCCAAAACCAAAACTTAAAACAGAAGCAATATTGTAACAAAGTCAGTAAAGAGTTTAAAAATGGTCAAAATGAAAAAACTTTAACAATAAATATATGTGAGAACAGGACCATAAAGAAGGCTGAAGGCCATGCTTTCAAACTGGTGCTGGAGAAGACTCTTGAGAATCCCTTGAACTGCAAGGAGATCAAACCAGTCTATCCTAAAGGAAATCAACCCTGAATATTCATTGGAAGGACCCATGCTGAAGCTGAAGTTCCAATACTTTGGCCACTTGATATAAATAGCCGACTCATTGGAAAAGACCCTGATGCTGGGAAAGATTGAAGGCAGGAGGAGGAGGGGATGACAGAGGATGAGATGAATGGATTGCATCACTGACTCAATGGACATGAGTTTGAGCAAACCCTGAGAGATGGTGAAGGACAGAGAAGCCAGGCCTGCTGCAGTCAATGGGGTCACAAAGAGCAGGACATGACTTAGCAACTGAACAACAACAGATAAATATATAAAGGCAAGTTAAATATATTAATATATTTAAATCTTCTAATTTACATTATTCTTGTCTCAATGTTTGAGTAGTCAACTACTCAGAGCAATGAATATTTGGCTTCTATTCACTGAGATGATTAAATCTAAACTTTATCATTTGAATTTTAGTTAAAACTTACAGACTGTTCTTTCCTTAACAGAGGAACATCATTAGTTTTTCTTACACTTAACTACAAGTTAGAGTCAGAGAGAAATTTTCCTTCCATGGAGAACTGAGAATTGGAAGGGATCAAGGAAAAGGAGGATTTTTGTGTGCACATCAGAGAAAAGATTTCCTAACATAAAAAGCACTGATCTGTGAGAGATGAACGTTGGTGGCTTGATCTGTCTATTTCCAAAGGAAAGGAAAAAATGGTGGTCGGGAGTTTGGTCCAAGAGTTCCTCACATCAACCACCAGCTGTTCCTCTGCCCAGGACTTGGGCAAAAAACCCAGCAATGATATGGTGATAAATAGTGTTGACTGAGCACTTACCATCTGCCAGGCACTCCAGGGAGATTCTCTTGTATTTTCATTTCTGCTGGAAAAAATTACAGAAGATTCTGCAATGGGCAGAAGAGACTACTGGTCATCGTTCCCATGGAATGCCCCCAGTGCCTCTCGGGATGCTTGTCTTTGACTGGACAGGGCATGCTAGAGAGCTGACAGTCAGCTTGTCGAAAGTGGGCTTCAGCCCAGAAGCATGTGGAGCTCCATAACATCCAAAAAATGACTTTTCTTTTTACCACATTGATCACAATAAAGCAGGGGTCCCCAACTTCTCAGATCTAATGCCTGATGATGTGACATGTAGCTGACGTAATAATAATAGAAATAAAGTACACAATAAATGTAATGCACTTGAATCATCCCCCCTCAACTCCCAGTCCATGGAAAAATTGTCTTCCATGAAACTGGTCTCCAGTGCCAAAAAGGTTGGGGACCACTGAAATAAAGGACATGCTATACAGATGGAGTTTGACGTCCTCAGCACTCTTCAGTGTAAACATATTTCTTATCATGTGAGGTCTCCATGACATGTAGAGGCCCCTTTGATATGGTGTAGACATCACAATCAGGGGGAAGCAGGCACCGAAAGAGTAGGTGAGAGGCCAGAGGTCACCAGCAAGGTTAAGGATGAAATCAGGTTTAAAAGTGAAAGTTTCCACTCTGTTAGTCACAGCTCCCCCTGAAACTCCAGAACATCCTGTAAGACCTTGTTGTGTCTACCTTCAAAGTGAGTTTCTATCATTAGCAAGTGCGGAAACTCTCTGAGTAATATCACAGGATTCAATTGTGCAGTTTTGATTGTTTGGGTCTAGAAACGTAGGTATTGCTTCCAGAGTCAGGAAATACGTTCAGTGTTCCCCCAAGTTAACTCTGTGCTGTGCTGTGCTCAATCATGTCTGACTCTTTGCCACCCCATGGACGGTAGCCTGCCAGGCTCCTCTGTCCATGGGGATTCTCCAGGCCAGAATACTGGAGTGGGTTTCCATGCCCTCCTCCAGGGGATCTTCCTGACCCAGGGATCAAACCCAGGTCTCCTGCACTGCAGGCAGATTCTTTACCTTCTGAGCCACCAGGGAAGCACTGGTGGGGCCAACCATTAAACCTCCAGTGAGTTCTTCATTCACTGCTGATGTCACTTCTGCAGGAGCCCCAGGTAGGAAGTATTGACAGGACTCTGTACCCTCAGACTTCACTTCCTCTGAGTGATCAGCGTTTATGGTCATTAGTGTCCCTGCCTCAGCTGATGTCCAGGACATCTCTTCATCCACACAAGGGAGCCTGGGGTGGGCAGTAAGGATGTCATTTGAACAGAGAACCAAGCCTGCAGCATTTACCGCAATGCTTTAGCAACAAAGTCAGAGCATTTGTGTGGCTATTCCCACATGTATGGGCTTCCCGATCGTAAAGAATGAGCCTGCAATGCAGGAGACCTGGGTTCGATTGCTGGGTGGGGAAGATTCCCTGGATAAGTGAATGACAATCTACTCTAGTATTCTTTCCTGAAGAATTTCACGGATGGAGGTGCCTGGTAGGCTACAGTCCATAGGGTCACAAAGAGTCAGACACAACTGAACGACTAACACTTTCACTTTCCCACGTGTCAGGAAGGGAAGGCAGGCTGTGTACATGGCTTCCGTGGGGGAGACACATCCTCGCCCATAGACGGTGCACAAAGCTGTCCTCAGGACAGGGCTGATCCAGCAGCTCACTAGAGCCAGGGACCAGGCCATCCAGCCCTGAGCTGGCCACAGAACAAACAAACCATGCAGCCTTAGGAATCTTGCCACAGGAGCTCCAGGCAGCAAACCTCAGAGCGAGCTCCTCGGACCATTGTGTTCAGGCCTCTCAGAGCAAAGACCAGTTTAGGGCAAAAGGAAGTTTTGAACTTAACAGGATTTTCCTGAACATACAAAACTGGAACAACCTGACAGGCTGGGAGAAACTAACCAGCCTCATACAATCCTTCCGGGCAGCAAGCTGGGTGCACGGGGCCAGTTCGTCTTGGCCTGCAGTGGTGCCGACTTTAAACCTGCAGGTGGAACGCCAGCCCCCGAGAGTGACCACGAGGCTGGGACGAGAGGAGGGGGCGGGGGATGGATTAAAGCCAGCGCACCAATACCCCGATGTGTGCCTTCCGAGCTCTGACACTTTGATGGGAAGAATCTGCTACAGGACTTGGAAGTTCCAAGGCTCACCCTGCAGGGTACGGGGAAAGAGCAAGGAGGTCAAAGTGAATAATTACCTGTTATTGATGTATTACATTTAAAGACCCTGGCTAGGGATTAAAGACACTCTCAAGGCCGTTAACAGGCTGCAGTAAACAAGTCAAGTTTCAGACAGGAGGAGGAGGAAAGAATTTCTCAAGGATTTCCTCCGCCCTCCTGGAACCCTTGTAGGCAAGGCCAAGTGTGTGTGCGTGTGCATTGCACAGAGGGGCATGTTTCCACCAGGAAAAAAAAAACCACCACAGACGGGGGAGCTCTGTCTTCGTCCCCGAGTCAAGAACCGTGACAGTTTTACTCTCGTTCAAAGACTTTGTCTTGTTAATGGTTAGATGCCTGGCACCTCAGATGGGTGGGCAGTCAGTAGGTGCACAGTGAACCTGGCTACTCAGTTGGCGGGTTGGCTGGTTGAATTCAGTTTTTCTCTTCTTTATGTTTTCAGTAAAAAAAAAAAAAAAAAACTTTGTCATTGAAGTTACCGGTAGCCCACCAGACCCAGAGCCGCTTTCCAGGGACCAGCCTGGAGATGGGAGCGTTTCTCCCTGGCCACGTCCCCTGGGTGCCTCCTGGGGGGCGCGCTTGACGATACCCTGTATCTTTTTCTGTTTCCCCTTCTGTGGTAGCGGGTCTTCTGATCTCTCAGCTGAGGACTATTATTCTAATGAAAAACACTTCCAGGAAATCAGTCCAAGACAGACTTAATTTGATGTGGAAAAGAATTTCCAACGCACGTTACGTCCATCGGAAATTAAGATCAGCCTTAGCTTTCAAGTACCCAGATCTGAAGATGCCACAGAGCTTTGAAGGAAATGGGGAAGAGTGCTTTTCTGTGTGTGTGTGTGTGTGTGTGTGTGTGTGTGTGTGTGTGTTTTAGGGGAGAAAAATGAAGAAGAAAAAGGAGAGCCCGGGGTGGAAAAGAGTCATGATCAACATAATTACAACCTGCAGATGCCAGTGCCTGTCCTGCACTGAAGTCAAGTGGGCCACATGGGCCTCCTGGGAGCTGCCGGACGGTCTAGCCTACCCAGGAAGCGTCCACCTGGCCCCGGGAGGTCAGCTTTCCCCATCCACGCAGCTCAGGAACCCTCAGCCTGTTGGGCTCCTCCACACACTCTGAACCAAGAGTCAAGGCCTCCCCACCGCCTCCACCCCACTTTCCACGTCCAGCTTCCACACGCGTCCTGGGTCCTCCACACTATGTCCTGCAGCCAGGCCCTCTAAAGCGTGTCACCAGGGAACACTCACCCAGCCCACAGCCAGCCTCTCTGCCCCCTCCACAAAGAAGGGATGCTGCTGCTGCTAAGGCGCTTCAGTCGTGTCCAACTCTGTGCGACCCCATAGACGGCAGCCCACCAGGCTCCCCCGTCCCTGGGATTCTCCAGGCAAGAATACTGGAGTGGGTTGCCATTTCCTTCTCCAGTGCATGAAAGTGAAAAGTGAAAGTGAAGTCGTTCAGTCATGTCCAACTCTTAGTGACCCCATGGACTGCAGCCTACCAGGCTCCTCCATCCATGGGATTATCCAGGCAAGAGTACTGGAGTGGGGTGCCATTGCCATCTCTGAAAAGAAAGGATAAACTCTCACATTTGTAGAGTGAAAAGGGACTTGCCAATTTGGCACCTGAGTCCCAGGGAAATAAAAAGTTTTCTCTGTGTATTATTAATAAGATGCCTCTCACGGCTCAGCATTGAGACCCACCTCCAGATCCTCCTCAGGGCTGGACTTGGAGGCTGCGGTGCCACCAGGCCTGACTCCTGCCCAGGAATTGCCCCCTTGCAGGTGTGCAGAAGCATACTAGGAACCATAACGGTAAATGTCATCCCTCCATCTACATATCTTTTTATTCTGGCAAAATATATCTATAATGAGCTGCTTCAACCATTAATTACACTCACAGTACTGTGCAACCATCAGCACGATGAGTTTCCAAAACTTTCATCACCCCAGACAGAAACTCTGTCCCCTCTTCAGCGACACTCCCCTCTCTTCTCTCCCCGCAGCCCCTGGAAACCTCTGTCTACTTTCTGTCTCTATGAATTTGCCTCTTCTGAATATTTCATGTAAGTGGACTCCTATTTGTTCTTTTGATTCTGGTTTATTTCACTGAGCATAACGTTGTTAAGGTTTGTCTGTCTGTGTTTTCATTCTATGTACTGTGGAATTATGTTCCATCATATATGTGCATATTCAGTCGTGTCTGACTCTTTGTGACCCCATGCACTGTAGCCCATCAGGCTCCTCGGTCCATGAGATTCTCCAGGAAAGAATACTGGAGTGGGTTGCCACTTCCTTCTCCAGGGGGTCTTCCCAACCCAGGGATCGAACCCTCATCTCCTGAATTGCAGGTGGGTTCTTTACCATTGAGCTACCTGGGAAGCCCCTCTACTGCATATGTATACCATATTTTATTTATCCATCCATCCATCAATGGGCACCCGGACTTCTTGCATCTCCTGGCTGCTGTGAACGTACCTGTTGGAGCCCCTGCTTCAGTTCCTTCGGGTGATTACCTAGGGGTGGGGGGGTTGCCAGGTTACCCCTTCACTTATATTTGATGAACGAATGAGTGAGGGTTTCCAGCAGCCTCATGGATTTGGGCACAGACCCCAGGACATAGCACAGCCGGGGAACTCTGTGCGGCCGACGCCACGTGCAATGGCTGCCCTGGGGCCGACGGGCGGGGACCCTCCTGGGACCCCATCGTCTCCATCTTCTCAGTGCACTCACTCCCAGCCTGACAAGCTACCAGGAACAGGACAAGACACGACTGGTTCCCAAACTCTCCTGGTCCCTGACACCCAGGATGGGTCGCCCAGAGAGGCAAACGCCCTCCAAGGCCACCCAAGAAAAGTGGCCCTAACGCCACCCTTTCTCAGTCACTCCAGAAAGATCTCAAGGTAAGGGATTTGTGCTTGTCAGGGAAAATCCACTCTAATACATTAGACCAACCTTCAGTGTTTGATCTTGAACACCTCTGACCCCCTCATGATCAACACGGACGCAGTTCCTGGAGGTGGAATTTTCGGAGAACCTGGGAACACAGGGGGCTGACATCAATCTCAGACAGAGACTGATAGATACCCCTGGGGTGGGGTCAGGGCAGGGAGCAGGTCTCCAGGGCAATGTCAGCCTTGAGAGAAAGATGCAGGAGTCACTGGCATACAGGTCGTGTGGCCCAGCCTGGGCGACAGCTTGAGAGGAAAAGACCAAGAGCTGAATTCTGAGGAACTCTGACATTTAAGAGAGGAGTCAACAGAGAGTTAGAAGGACAGCAAAATATCGCAGAGGTCAAGGGAAGCAGTCCAAGTTGCTGACCACCAGCACCCAGTCCACCCAAGTCCTGCACACATGAAGGGTCCCCCCTGGATCTGACAGCTCCTGGGACCATGAGGTCTCACACATCTCAGGGAGCAGTGATCGTGTGTGAACTGGATGGGCATGCTTGGCACATTTGGAACAGAGGCCGTATACACAGGAGACACTTGGATGCTTACTGCATAAGTAAATGCAGAAATAAACACTTGGCAAAAAGCAATTAGAACCATCTATCACTGCTGAGTACATGACCCACTGTGCTGAGATTGGAAGATGAGCATGTTCACAGCTGCTAAGCAGTTACAGGAGAGCTTTGAGTTGTTTAAACTGGAGAAACACTATTTACTGCTATAACTGTGAAGCAGTCTGTGATTAAATGCAATAAATCTATCATTAAATGCACTACTACAAGGTGATTCGAAGATACCAGACTTTGAAAATCTGATGATCTGAAACACTAGAACTTGCTCTCACTCAAGTAGAGATTAATTTTTCTCACCTAAAGCTAAAGGCAATACCAAGAGTCTGAACACTTTTGTTGTTGTTCAACAGTCGTGTCTGACTCTTTGCAGACCCATAGACTGCAGCACACTTGGCTTCCCAGTCCTTCTCTATCTCCCAGAGTTTGCTCAGATTCAGTCTATTGAGTTGATGGATGCTACCCAACTGTCTCATCCTCTGCCTCCTGCTTCTCCTTTTGCCCTCGATCTTTCCCAGCGTCAGGGTCTTTTCCAATGGGGTAATCTTATGTTAGCAAACATAAAAGATGATGGTGATGCAGAGGTCTCTTGGAGAACCACACAAGCCAAGGGCCAGTTCACCACAGGCTAGTACAGCCAGAGCCCGTCCTCAACCCATTGTCATGGACAACTGGGAGCTGCCATGGACCCTGCTATTGCCCTGGAGGCGGGGAGAAATGAAACAAAATCGTCTGCATAACATGACACAAATCCTCACGTGTGGTGCCCTGCTTTAATTTAGAGTGGCCCTCGCTGATAACCGGGGCCTCATTGGGAACCCTGAAACTTGGGCAGACAGACCCACTGTGGGGTTCAACTCCCCGTCATTTCAAAAAAGGTGTGGGCAAAGGTAACGCAAACTGTTTGCCCTCCAAACTGCACCGGGCACACTCTGCCCATCTGATCCGTACAACCTCCCACAGCTGGGTGTTAGCTTAGCGGCACACAGCAAAATACTCCCAACAGTGAAGTGGCTTGGTCATCAGCAGCCTTTCTCTATGCAGGGTCTCTATGCAGCAGATTTCCATTTCCTCCATGTGGTGAGACCACCATCCTTGTTCAAACTCCACCCACACCATCCTCACCCGTGCTGCTAAGACCAGACCTCCTCAGAGAGTCACTTGGCAAAAGTAAGGACCTGGACACTTGCCAGTAATGAAGTGTTTCCACCCAGGATTCTGGAGGGGATGCAAGGTTGTGACCCCCTCCTCTGGCCCCCTCTATGCCCAAGACTGTTCTCTGAGTCAAGCATGTGGCTTGGCGGCACCTGGTACCCACAGGCAACCCTGACTGATGGGACAGAATTGTCTCCTGCTGGATTTCTTTCTTGCCTGTGACCCGAAGATACCTTCATCAGACTCTTTACAGTCATGAATCTTAATCTCCCTTGTTTCAGAAATTGCACCCAAGGCTGCAAGAAGCTAACTGCACAGCGTCCTGCTTTATGTGGCATTTTCCACTGATGTCTGTAAAATTCAAATCCAAAATTTAGCTTCCATCTTCAAGATCATTAAGCATTTTCATCTGAGTTTTTTTTTTTCACTTAGTGCTTTTAAGAAAGAAAAATTTATAAGTGTGCTTGTGTACAGGGCAAGGGATTTGAATGATGTTTCTGGTGATTATCCCACTTAATCAGCAACCCCAAATGTCACCCCGAGCACCTCATGCATTGCTAAGCCATGTGTTTGCAATTGGCAGCTGCTCTATGAGCCCAGCCAGCGCACGTGTTTGGCTTTTGAATTCAATTTCAGCAACCTTGAGAAGGCGCAGCAGAGCCCAGCAGGAATGTGAAGGGTGTTTGCTTAATTCAGGTTCCATGGAAGCCAGACAGTGTCCACCACATCCACTCCAGGATGCCCACTCGCACATGTGCAGCTGTCACACTTGATTCTGGGCCTCCAAGGCACGTGCATGTAAGGGGCAGGGGACGAGAAGGTCCACAGACTGTTCGACCGAAGGCCTGTTGGACAGCGTGAAACACCTGTACATTTGCGGTGAATACCGGAGAGCCCTGCCGGGCTGCAGGTTCTAATCGGCCAGGGTCTGATCAAGTGCTCACTGTTGGGCTGTCTCTCACATCCTCCGACATCTGGAGGGAAAGGCGGAGGAGTAAGTTCCACTGGTCCCAAGCGCCAGATATGTGCCATTGCCCTGCAGTAGTGTCCAGATGCCAGCCATCCCCTACATTCCTCCAAGCAAGTCTTTTCCCAAAGCCTTCTTGCAAGTCAGATGAAGAAGTCTAATTAGGGCTTCCTCACCCAGGCACTTTCAGCCACCACAACCCTTTAGAAGAGGCCGGGTACAAATAAGGAAGTGTTTTATTGTGAGACTCAGGAATTTTCTAATTATAACTCTGTTTTTAAATAGACTTAATTACACAGATGTGAATGTAGGAGTGTTTACCTGAGGTGTGTGAGTGTGTGTGCATGTGTGTGTGTGTGTACATGTATGTGTTGGCAAGAGCCTGGATTTCAAAACAAGGCTCCCAGTCATCGTGAATCTGAAAAACTTTCCCTATACAGATCCCTATTCCCAAACTGGATCCATGGAACCAAAATCTCCAGTTCTGAACCAGGAATTGGTATTTCTAAAATGCAGTCAGCGGGTTCTGCCATCAGAGCACAGAACGGCGCCTGGGGACAGGAAGCAGGGCCTAAACGAAGGCAGCGCTGTCGCTGACTCTAATACCGACGGTTAGCGCTCCCTGAACTCTGGCCAGGTGCCAGGCACGGCCCTCAGCACCCGATAGACGCCTGTTCATCTGAGCCCCACATCACGGAGGTATTACACTACAGCATTTCCACCTTAAAACCGAGGGAATGGGAGCGCAAACACAAAACTGGCAAAGTTGAGCCTCAGAGATCGTGGTCTGAAGAGCTGGTTCTCGTTTAACTACGAGCTCCAGGCAGACATCTGTCCCCGCGCCCCCCTGGTCTCCAGTTGACTGGGACTGAACCGGGAGATTAATCTCTCCTCTGATCTGAACCCGCCTATTTGTTTTGCAGATGAGGAAGTTTTGAACTAGAGAGAGTGAGTAAACGACTCTTCTGGGAACACCCAGATGAGAACTTAGATTTCCTAGTTTGATCAGGGCTCTTATGAAAGCACCGAGCTTCTGGTCTCATGACTGTGCTCCCTCCATGATATAAACACTAGCAAGTCCCCCTGCCCTACAAAGATAGACAGACTTAATGGTGCTCAGTGAATTTTCCGTAAGCTCTAGCCTTAAGGATCTGTGGAACTAAGACTCCTAGAATGCCACAGTAACCCTTACAGCGTTCTGGGGTTGGCTGGCTGGTCTGTTTGTTTGTTTAGGGATCCAGATAACAAGTATCTCCAAATTCATCTTAGAAGCCTGTTTGCTCAATCCCAGTTCCATGAACATTTGCTTAGGGGGTAAAATAGGAAAAGGGTTGCCTCGTGGCCTTTGGAGACAGCAGACACATCTTATCAGTTTCCCCGAGGGTCCCACCTCCCTCGCTTGTTGCTAAATTTCCAGTTAAATGGCCATCAGCTGCAGAACCTTCTTTTGCCAAGAGACTCACCAAAACCAGCTGCCTCAACAGTCACTCAGCAAATGGGTCAGAGTGACGTGGCCAAAGGAATTATTTGCTGCCTTCAAGCTCCAAGAAAGCCCACTGGACTTTGTATTTTCTTCTTAGCGGAGGCAGTGTGAGATGCAAAACTTACCTTCTGACAAGTTTTGGAGCGCCGGGCCCCTTAAGATGTCCACAGAGTTTCTGTGAAATCAACATCCACCCTCTGCCACACACAGGTCTTATCGAGTCTGGGTGTTTCTCTCCAGCTCCGTCCCTGGAGTCCGGTCAGCGTGAGGTCATCAGTTACCATGATGTCCTAGACCGGTGCACTATCCTGCTTGGTGCAGAGACCAGCAGGAGCCCCGTGGATCACAAGCCCCATGGGTCATACAGTGGCTGAGGGACAGATGGTCAGTTCAGCAGAGGTGTGTCACCAGCCCTGCTGGGAAACAAATTGCTTCTCGTGGTCCTTAGCAGCAGGCACAGAGGAAAAAGCGCCCACCAGCCTCATGACTACATACCACCAGACACTGGAGGACACAGAGAACATGCACCCGGAGTAGCCACTGTGCTGAGCCACCATCTGACTGGGTCCACAGTGATCCACGGTTAGTTCCTCAAACCCACTCATCCTCTGCATGGGCAGAACAGGCAAGGTAAGGGGAAACGGCAGACTGCACGGCTCTGACCTTCACATCCCTGGCAGTGACCCCAGGCTCTGCGGTCCCAGGGACGCCCAGAGGCTGTTCTGGAGTCTTCCACTTGGCCTCTCCCACCCGAAAGCCTGTGGGTCACTCCATGTGTCAGAGGAGCAACGTGGGAATTCTGCCAAGTGTGTCCATCCAGACGATGGAGTCGAGAACTAGACATACACGTGGGACAGACTCAGAGACACACCTGGCCGGCTGCGGGGGGACCTGACCCCAACACCCCCTCCCCTGGACTGTGGTGGCACGTGAGTCCCAGCTAGACTTGCATACCACCCCCCACCCCGCGAAGTCTCCTCTCCCTCTCCCCAGGGCACGATATCCCTGGGAAATGGCCAAGAGGGACGCTGGGAGGGGGTGGGGCGCAGTCACCGCCTGGCTTCACAGTCGCCTCACTGCAGACCCGCTCTCAGCGGCTGAGTGGTGGTCACGCCCCAACACCCTGGCTCCTCTCCAGACACCCCCAGCATCGGCGAGCACCCCCTCACACCGGCCCGGTGCAGCCCTGCAATCCCCAAGGTGCTGCTATTTGGTGAATTTTGGTCCTTAGCCTCCAGAGAGGAACAGGCTGCCCAGACTCCTCTCCTCTTGCGGGAGTGTCTGGATATAAATCTGTTGACACCTTAGAAAGAGGCCGCAGGAGTCTGGTGTTATAAACCCCTCGGTCTCATTTCCTGGGGCCGCTGGAATAAACGACCACAAATCAGGGGCTTAAAACAACTGAGATGTACTCTCTCCCAGCCTTGGAGGCCCCAAGTTAGAAATCAGAGTGTGGCCAGGGCGGTGCCCACTCTGAAGGCTCCGGAGGGGGGGGCCTTCCTGCCCCTTCCAGGTGGTCCTCAGCTCGTGTGGCATCCATCTGTGCCTCTGGGCCAGGCGGCCTCCTCGGCACGCATCCCTACATCCTCTCCTGCTCTGACGGGACATGCTGTCTGGACTCCAGGCTCACCTTGCTCCCATGTGAGCTCAGCTCACATCTGCACTGACCCTGATTACGAATAAGGTCACACCTGCCAGTCTGCGAGCAGGTGAATGGGGGCAAGAGGGGCAGGGAACACCGCCTCTCGCAGTGTGTCTCGGCCCCTGACTCACCCAGCGGCTTCCTCGAGACCCCTGCCATCTGGGCCCCCTCCCCTCCCGAGATTCCACGGCATTTCAGTCGCGCTGGGAGGGCAACTGGGTGGGTCAATTTCCTGGCTGTACCCCCGTGCTCCCCGTGGTGTGGGCACCTTCACCCACCTCGATCCTCAGAGGACCCTGGTCTCTGACCCTCCTCAAACCCCCAGTCGTTGCAATAGTCCCTGGTCTGGTCCACGAGGATTCTATAAGATCTCCAGTCAGGACCCTACTTTTTCCCCTACAGAATACGGGGCACTGCGTCCACATGTGTGGAGTCTGGCCCTACGCACATAAGCACTGCTGGGCCCGGCTCCCCTCATCCTGGCCCTGGGCTTACATAGGGCATCTCTTCTGGGTCATCCCTGCAGTGCTCCAGGATGTGCATTGCTGGGGAGGGACCACATGTCACATGGCCCAGCCTTCGTCACCTGGGCTCCCAGCCACCCAAGTTACAGCGTCCCCAGGAGACACAGCCCCCTTACTTCTCCTGCTCCCTCGGTGGAGTATTTCTCAGGGTAGGGTGACCCCTGGGGGGTGGGACCCAAACCTTCCCAACCCGCAGCCCCAGACCTTCCTCCTCTCTCCAGCTTGTCCCACAAACCTGCATGTCCCCTGCATAGCCAGGGCCCCACCTTCCTGCCTCATCCAGCTTCCACATCCCCCATCCCATTTGTAGGGGCTCAAACTCAAACACAAATACACGAGGTGTCTGCTCTGGGTGTGTGACAGGTGTCCCTGAGAACAAGCTCACTTGCTACTTTCAAGTTTTCACCCAGGATAGAAGCGAAGCCGCTTACCCAAAGCTGAGGCTTGATAGTTCCTGACAAGCTCAGTTAAGAAAAGACAGTCTTCCTTTGCTCCATGTTAGTTAGTTTTCCAGTTGTGCAATAAAAGCTGTATTTTTCATTCATGCCTCCTAGAGGAAATAAGTCCACATTTTTTTTTTAAACCTGGATGCTCACAGAACCAGGGATTTTCCATTGTGGAGCTGCCTGCAGATTGTCTTCCTAAAACAGTGCCCTGCCCTCCAGGGATGGCTCGGCCTCTGCACAGGCCAAGCTGAGGCTCCATCTCGGGTCCTCTCGTCGCCATGATGGAGAGTTAGCAACCTGCAGGGGCGGGGTGGTGGGGGCTTGTCAGTGAGTGGTACTGTGCTGTGCTAAGTCATTTCAGTCATGTCCAAGTCTTTGCGACCCCCATGGATTTTAGCCCACCAGGCTCCTCTGCTCATGAGATTCTCCAGGCAAGAACACTGGAGTGGGTTGCCATGCCCATCTCCGGGGGATCTTCCCAACCCAGGGATCGAACCTGAGGCTCTCATGTCTCCTGCGTTGGCAGGCGGGTGCTTCACCACTTGTGCCACCTGGGAGTGGAAACTACGGCCAACCCCAATATGCTGAGTATCAGATGTTGCTGTTCAGTCACTAAATCACGTCCGACTCTTTGTGACCCCATGACCTGCAGCACGCCAGGATTCCCTGTCCTTCACCATCTCCTGGTGTTTGCTCAAACTCCTGTCCACTGAGTATCAGACAATAATATATAAAGTTATAACGTTATATGAAATACAATCATCAGAAGCAACTTTTCCTGTCACCTTGTGGGCTATAGAGAATCCTGGGATCCTAAGCTGCTTATAAAACAGGTCGTCCGCAATCCGCAGCAGGTGCCCTGGCGTGCCCGTGTCCCTTCTCTCCATGGCCATGAGTCCCTCTCCTCCTCCCCCTCCTCATCTCCCGACAGTCCCACCCTGGTGGCTGTTTTCCTTCATGTGCTTTGGTTGGGGTATTAATATCCCTGTGTTGAGAAGTTCATCAGTCTGTTCCTGGAAAACTATATATAAAGTCGAGGAAGCTAATCAAATGCCCTGGAAAGGACACAAAGCGCCAGCCCATGTGTGCTTCCCCACGGCTGCTGAAAGCTCTCCTGCTGCTTCCGGGGGCAGGGGGCCACAGAGAGGGGGACAAGCAGAGGTCTCGCCTCCCCACCTCCGCCCTGGAAGCAGGGCATGACCCGCCCTTGCTTCTTCCAGCTCAAATTCCAGCAAAGGCACCCCCCTGATGCCAGGCATCGCTGATCACTCTGGCAGGAGGCCGCCTGCATGGGCAGGACCACAGCCCTGAGGAAGCCAGGCGTGGGGGCAGGGAGTCAGGGGACGCTGTATCAGAGGACGTGTTCCCCTCCCTGCGCCTGGGTCATCCCGCATCTAACAGTGAAGGGTTAGATCCAGCGATCTCCATACATGCACTTCCAAATCCAACGATCTGACCCGCTGGGACAACACCAGCTGCTGGCTGACACACACTAGCAGGCCCAGCCTCTGGTCTGACCTTTTAACTCAAACTGTTGAAATACATATAGTTAAAATCTCAGTGATGTTGTATGGCAGAAACCAACACAATATTGTAATTATCCTTCAATTAAAAATAAATAGATTAAGAAAAAAATAATTCTCAGAGTCCAAAAAAGAAAAAGGTCTCCGTGATTTGCACACAAATCTGTAACATTTGCTCACATAGGGAGCCTGGGCTCACAGCCCTCCCACCCTAGCCCTCCTCCACTCTGCCCTCCCCCAGCACCTCTGAGGAACCTCCACCCCCACCGCCCAGCTTTCATCCATCTGGGAGCCGGCTCCTGGGCTCCTGGGCTCCTGGCAGCAATCACCTGACTAGAAACAAGGTCACCTCCAGGAGCTGATGTTGACCTGCAGCGGAGACCAGGGGTCCAGGAAATGAGGCTCCCCACTCTACTCCCCGCCCCAGCCCCAGGGAGAAGGAAGATGCTTTCTCAGCCTCCCTGAACGTGGGTTCTCACCTCTTGTCTGGACTCTCCCAAGGAGCCTGTGAGCAGGTGGGGTCCCCGGGCTCTTCCCGCCTGCACAACTGAGAGGCTCTTTAAACTGAACTTGTGGGCTTTTTAAATTACAAAGCAAAAAGCATCTCAAGTGACTGAAAAAGATCAGGGGACCTGGTAACCACAAGCGTTTCTGGCACAAGGAGTCAATTCCTATCCACTGGGATGGCCGGGGTGAGATAGGACCCACGACGTAGGAATAAACAGCTCAGATGGATAAACGCCCATGAAGACCCTACTGTGCACAAAGTGTGGGGGTCTCTGCAGTGTCTCCTCGGGCTGGCCTGGCATTGACATCCCTGCAAAGCTCCTCAGCAGGATACCTGGAGACAGAAAGGGAGGCTAGTGCCTCCTCTGGACCCACGACTCCTCAGGGCATCAGTCTCCTCGCCTGACCCCCAGCACCTGCCTCACTCCTCACCCCCTGCCTGACGCCCCTGCTTCCTGCCTCATCCCCCACGCCTGTCTGACCCCCTAGCACCTTCCTGAATGACCCCCCACCCCCTGCATCACCTCCACCCCTCGCCTGACCCCCAGCACCTGCCTCACTCCTCACCCCCTGCCTGACGCCCCTGCTTCCTGCCTCATCCTCCACGCCTACTGCATCACCTTCACCCCTCGCCTGACCCCCAGCCCCTGTCTGATGTCCCAGCCCTCCGCAGGCCACACCAGTCAGAACCCCTCCCGGGGGGGAGGGGCCACAGACTGTGGTTCTGAGGGGTGGGTGCCAGTTTGCAGGGGGCCACCTGTCCGAAACAGCAGCCTCCCTGTCTCATGGCCGCCCGCTCCAGGGAGCCTCTCATGAGGCCCTGCTGTCCCCTAGACCTCTGGAGTCATTGCTTCCGCCCCCTGCCACCTGCCCTCTCATCCTCTCCCCACCCTCCCGGTGCAGACCAGCCTGTCCTGCGATCACCACGCCAGCTGGGACACCATCGGGCCTGCCCTCCGAGGTAAAAGTGCTCCCACCCCATGCAGGTGGGCCTTCAAGAACAGGACAGATTTTCACTGGACCTCATCTGCAAATGCAGTCACCAAAGTCCACAGTGCTGCCCTGCATCCTCAGATCACAGCATCCAATGAAGTGTCAAGACTCTGCTCAGAACACCTCTGAGTGAGAGGAGGTCAGCACCGCACAGTAAAGTTTTATGAATTCAGCTGATTTGAAATGATCGTGAGGAGTCTTTGAGGAAACGCAGCCAGGGAGAAACTTCCATGCAGGATCCTGCTTGAGTTTGGTCTTTATATCTTTTAAAATAACAAATCTCATCCTTTCTCTTTGGGATTAGAGCAGGCCTTGAGGACCTGGCTTCCCCAGCTTTGAGCTGGGGAGTTTCTCTCCCTTCTATACGAGGATCGGTGTGTGTTGGTCCCTGCCTGTTTCTCTCTGAAGGTCCCCACCTGTCCAGGCTTGTCTCTGCCTCAGATGAGGCAGAGACAAGCCTGCGACATCCACCCCAGTGTCTTCGATGGCTGGTCACCAGGGAATGGTGGTGATTTTCACCTGCTGTTTTGAGTGTGGTTTGACTTTCAATGCCTCCATGTCTTTCCTTCCACAACATTGTTAGAGACAGATAAGTGTAAACCCACTGTTCTACTATTTTAAAAATACTGGAATGGATTGCCATTCCCTTCTCCATGGGGATCTTCCCCACCCAAGGACTGGACCCAGGTCTCCTGCATCGCAGGTGGATTCTTTACCATCTGAGCCACCAGGAAAGCCCTTTTAAAGAACATCAACAAAGAGAACATTTGTGTAACACTTTGTGGACTACATGGCATTGAAACAAAAATCATGTGGCTTAAATATCCAAATAACCAGTAACACCAGAATTGCTCTTTCCCTCATATTTTGATTGAGGTGAGTAAGTGGGTTGTCAGGGGTCAAGGGCTGTCAGCAGCAGGTGGGTGTGGGGCTTGAACCAGGGTCATCTGCCTCAACCATCACTGTCCTGAGATCTGGTCTCCTGTTAGGTGCTGCCGAGCAGCAACACCATACGTGTGGTAAGGAGACAGCCTACCTGATTCCAAGATTCTTTGAGGCAGGCGCCCCCTGGTCTTCAGTTATGGCGACCAGGCACGCAGCCCAGCGGCGTGTTCCTGGACCAGCCTCCAGTGCGCACTCTCGCCTCCTGCCATTGTCTCTGGGGCAGAGAAAAGCCCATTGCCTTTCTCCCCAGAGCACTCTTCTCAGAAACGTCAGAGGTGTGTTCCCGCCACAGACCACTTGAGCTGTTTTGGGAATTGGGGTTAATTGCAAGACGGGGCCCAGAGCCCAGTGAGCCACCTCTGGGGCTGGTGCTCAGCCAGAGGTCAGCAGGGCTGGGCCCCAGGGAGGGAAGAGGGCCCTGCCGGGGAGACAGGCAGGGGCAGCGTCGCAGTGTCTCCAGCTGGGATCGCGTGGGGGGCCCGCAGGAGGCACTGATGACGAGGAGATGCCTGGGACCCAGAGCTGCCCTCGTCTGTCAGCTGCCCCCTGACGAGGCAGCCGGCAGGTGGCGGCTTCTGGCTTGACCTACGCCATTGGATGAGCAGGGAAACAGCCACCACCTCGCGCCTCCTTCCAAGGCACACGGGGGTCGCTCCTTCAGTGAAACACACCTACGGTGGGTCACCCATCACCCCTGGGACCTGTCTGTCCGCAGTTATCCCCTCAGACACAGCCTGAAAGAATTCCCTGGTTGAAGAAGAGTTGATGCCTCCCCGGGTGAAGGTCCAGGTCTGGTCCATGGCCTGTTTTGAACGACTCCTTTAACACTCTCTACCTTGTCCTCTTTCATACCAACTTCAGGGAATTTTTCAGAGACATGTACATGAGTAAAATAATGCTTGTTTCTTGCCCAGTCAGCGAGTCTTGCCCCGAAGCACACTAACAATATTGACAAACTGAAATTCACCTCCTGTCGTTGGTCCAGCAAACCATGGACAGGCTTTCAATGCGAAGGCCTTTCCCTCTTCCTGCATGTGGCTTTAAGTTATTGAACTAACGTGACTCCTGGGCAGCCCAGCCTCAGCGATTTCACCTGTGACATCGGAACATTGCTCCATCTGACTCCGCACTAACGAGGGCTCCATCTGACTCCCTACTAATCTCGTGCCAAGATCAAAGGCAGTGCACACCAGGTTTTCTCCTAAAAGAAACAAAATATCTCATATGCTCCTTGAAGACTCTACTTAATGAAACCTGGCAAGTCTTTTTTCTGTGCACACGTGTGACACACACACTGATGAATAAAACCTGTCCAGATGGGTAGAAACCGTCTGATCTGTTATGAATAACAAATGGACCAGAAATCAACAGATCCCCTGAGAGCGTGGTGCTGATTATTTCCTTAGTTGATTGGAGTGTCCAGGCCATCCTGATGGATGGAGCAGAAGCTCCATTGTGAGGGGAGGAGAATCCAGGAGTCTCGTTATCCCAGGAAATGCCAGCAAAATTCCACATCTGGTTGACAGGACTTTCGTGCAAGTTCGATATTCACCAGAACAATTTTACTGTCATGGTTTTAAATTTCAATAGAATATATTAATTGTTTGTATATAATTAATACAAGGGGCTTCCTAGTGGTGAAGAACCCACCTGCCAATGCAAGAGACATAAGAGTTTCAAGTTCAATCCCTGGTGGTGGGGAAGATCCCCTGGAGAAGGGCATGGCAACCCACTCCAGTATTCCTGCCTGGAGAATCCCATGGACAGAGAAGATTGGAGGGCTAGTCCCTGGGATCCCAAAGAGTCAGACACAACTTCTCAACTAAACAACAAGAGATTAGATCTTAAAAGTTCTCAAAATAAAATGCCAACCACAAAGGTTCTACTTAGTAGCCACATTAAAAAGAAAATCAAACGGGTGAAATAAATGTTAATAATAAATTGTGTTTAATCTCACACAGCCAAAATATTATGATCTCAAAACGTAATCCATATAAACTATACTGGGAGATTTTAAGATCTTCTTTTCAAAACAGATCGCAGAAACCTGGTGTGTGTTTTACCCTTCAGCACATCTCCCTTCAGATGCTGAATTTTCATCAGAAATTCTTGCTCTGTGTTTAGATTTCATACCCTTTCCAGTTGAAAACACTAGATACACACACCCAGGTGGTGCAGTCACACTGAACAGTTTTTTGATAGCTGCTTTAAATTTAAGTGCTACATAATTAAATGGACAATGCATCTGCCTGGTTCAATAACTGTCTGTCCAGATTGTTTAATTCCACACAGCCAAAATATTATGATCTCAAAACGTAATCCATATAAACTATACTGGGAGATTTTAAGATCTTCTTTTCGAAACAGATCGCAGAAACCTGGTGTGTGTTTTACCCTTCAGCACATCTCCCTTCAGACGCTGAATTTTCATCAGAAATTCTTGTTCTGTGTTTAGATTTCATACCCTTTCCAGTTGAAAACACTAGATACACACACCCAGGTGGTGCAGTCACACTGAACAGTTTTTTGATAGCTGCTTTAAATTTAAGTGCTACATAATTAAATGGACAATGCATCTGCCTGGTTCAATAACTGTCTGTCCAGGGGCCACCCTTCTGGACATCACAGTGGTCAGGACAGACAGAGCCGCGGGGCCACATGATCCGGAGCAGCAGAGGCGCCAAGGTGCTTCCCAAGGGCATGGCTGTGGGAAGAAGCCACGGTTCCAGTGGCTGCTAGTGGCAGAGACTGCAGTGGAGGGTCGGTGGTTAAAGGAAAGTTAGGAAAAGTCAGCCAAGCCAACTTCTTGGGTATTGACTTTGTAGGGAAGGAGAGACATGATATGGGGGCCTCAGTGGGTGCAGACGGGAGAGTGTTAGGAATGTTAACTCAGAGAAAGGAAAAGTCCTGGACAAGACTGCATAGAGGAGAATCACCGATGCCATCTCAGAGGCTGTTTTCTCTGAAATCATGGTTTTCTGAGTCTTTTTGGCCGTGGCTTGCAGGATCTCAGTTTCCTGACCACAGACTGAAGCAGTGAGAGTCTGGATCCTAACCAATAGGCCACCAGGGAACTCCTTTGAAATCTCTGTTTAAAGCCACGTGTGATCATGAGAGTCACAGCAGTCAAGTTTACCAAGGGCCTTCTGCATGTTGGTTGCACTTGGTCCGTGAGTTTTCACATTAATTGACATGTAATTACAGAATCATAGGTTCTGCTCTGACCAGGAAAGGAAAGGCCAAAAGTTCAGTAGGACCAACCCGTCACCGCGATGGGAACGGAATCCCGAGGTGGACGCTCTGTTTGGGACCTAGGCTGACACGTGGGGACCCCGCCCCTGTGCTCCTTCCTCTGTGCTGTGGAACTTGCTTCCTCAACATGGAACTGATGCAGAGCAGCTTTTGACACGGCAGCCACTTTGGCGCAGACAGGATGGAGAGCAATGCTGAGTCTGAGGGCCAGCGCAGCGGGTCCTGGGCCACAGAGCCCACAGCAGCCTGAAGGCCAGCGCTCCCAGGGGCTGAGGGGCTGCATGTGAAACCCCCTTATTTGTCCGCCATGATCAAATCGTTTGCACAGTCCTGCAGGACAAGGATCCTTCACCAGTGGCTGGAAACCGTAGGGGAACCGGTTTATCTGCACCAGGCCTGCAGAGACCACAGCCGCTCACACGTGCAGAAAACATGTCTGGCCCACTTCAAAGGCGCTGTGCCTGTCTTCACCACCAAAGGAAGGAATTCCGAAAAGAAAGCCATAAATAAGCCTACGGGTGCAGGGTGGGGCAAGGGGAATTTCAGCTTTTTGGATCACTCTGTTGAAAGGCAAATTTTTCCCCCTTTTGTCTTTGGCTGATCTTGAGCCACTAACGCAATTGGCATAATTTTTAAATACTGAGCACTAAATACAGATGTATTTTTTTAAAAGTTTACCCATCTGTAATAGCAATCCTGGTTCATGAGAAAGAAGGCGGTGACCTCACCTGCTCACAGAATTCCACTGCCCACAGGCTCCAGAGAGACCCGAGAAGGGCTGAGTCAGGTGGAAGGTACCAGACAGAGAGCCTCAGGTGAGAAAGCGGATCCCAGGGTTCACCCCCGACCCGGTCCTGCCGGCTCGTTTGATGGAGAGGACTGTTGGGAAGTCAGCATCACCCAGTCAGTGTGAAGGCCCTATTAATGTACAACCCTAAAGGAACAGCCCACATGTACACAACACACTTGCCTTGTTCCAGGCAAAACTCTGGACATGTTACATATGCGCGCATGCATGCTCAGTTGTATCCGACTCTTTGCCACCCATGGGCTGTAGCCCACCAGGCTCCTCTGTCTGCCACTCCATGGGCTATAGCCTGCCAGGCTCCTCTGTCCATGGGATTCTCCAGCCAAGAATACTGGATTGGGTTGCCATTTCCTTCTCCAACAATACATATGGATATATTTAAATCCTTTCCGTCTTCATAACAACACTTGAGAACAAGGGCACTGAAGCACAGAGAGGTTAAGTCACTTGCTCAAAGCCACATAGCTGAGCAGGGCAGAGCCAGAACTGGATGGCAGCGTGGGCTCTGAGCCTGCTGGAGACTCACTATTCCTGTCTCACCCCAACTCAGCTGTTCTCTGGACAGTTTCTGCATTTAAATCACGGGGAGAAGGAAGTGACATTGAAGGAAATACCCTCCCTCCAGACTCCAGCTAAAATTCCAACCTCCTCATCTGTGTAGCTGATGGATATACAGATGCCATTTTTTTTTTTTTGCTTTGTTTTGCTTTGATATTAAGATTTTTCTTTTAACATGCCATGAGATATCTTGACTGTATATTTCCCAAAGTACTTTTCCAGCTGCATCTCCCAAGACTTTACTGAATGTGGGTTAGTAGCTCTATATCTTGTGTGTGTGTGTTCAGTCGGGTCTGACTCTTTGTGTCCCCATGGACTATATTCACCAGGCTCCTCTGTCCATGGGATTCTCCAGGCAAGAATACCGGAGTGGTTGCCATGCCCTCCTCCAGGAGATCTTCCCGACACAGGGATTGAACCCAGGTCTCCTGCATTGCAGGCGGATTCTTCACCATCTGAGCCGCCAGGGAAGCCCCATAGCCAGGGCCCTGGTAAAGACTGGCCTAAATTTCTTGTCTGGTCTCTGATGGAATCCCATTAATTAAGGAGGCCAAGAACCCTGGTGAGTAACTGTCTGCAAACATAACACCTGGTGTGGTCACAGGTCCCAGGAAGGAGGGTGTGAGCATCACCAGGGCCATGCCATCTGCAGTTCTGACCAAGGCCAGGGGAGACAGTCACAACCCAGGATGAGTGTGGAGCCACCCAGATTCAGCACAGAGTATGCGTGTCAGGAGCCTCGGGGCTCTAAGCTGCTGGGCTTCAGGCGAAGGGCTCAGGCCCCCAGTCTCTGCTGCCGGGTGAACAGCAGGGAGCCACGTAAGCTCTGGTGTGCGTGGTCTCTGGGCCGTGCGTGCCTTCACTGTTTTATGAGGGCAGCTGTGGATCCTCAGACCATTCAACATACAGATGTGCAAATAGAAATACCAAAACCCATTGCAGAATACTCATTTGTATGTTAATTTATTCAGTCATTCACTAAACATCTATGGAGCACTCCCTGTAAGCAGGCGATGTGGGAAAGCTGCGTGGATCTGTAGCAGCCCTCAATTATTCATAAGACCACTCCCTTGCTGAATATGGATGACCGCATGGGCCTCATTTTGGCCTGTCTGTGCTCATGAGCCTTCTCTCAGCCTGTGGACAGTGAGAAGCCCTGGGGCGTTGGCCGGCCTGTGGGGTAGGTGGACGGAGGTAGGAGCTGAAGGTGGGGGGACCCTTCCTGCAGGGCGAGGGCCTGTGTTCATGGTCACTGTCCTTTCAGGCCCCAGCATCTCATCCTTCTGCCCCGGGGGCCCGGCGTGGATGAGGGTGTGCCGGGCTCCTGGGCAAGGCCACAGGCCATTCTGCTCGGGACGCACGTCGTTGGCCTCCATGGAGATGCTGCCAGCGCCCTCTGCTTCTGTGGTCCAAGGCTGTACAGCCTCAGAGGACCAGCTCACCTCCAAACAGACTGACGTGGGAAATCTGAAATTATCAGAGCGAGCTCTTCTGTGAGTAACGACCCTTCTCCAGAAAGACCTAGTGTTCATTAGGTAACACCTTTAAATCACAAGCTTTGTCTAAGTGTGGCTCAATTTAGGAACAGATTCCAATTTCTGAAGCTGGAAGAGGCCTTAGAATCCAATTTTTTTATTTTAAAACAAGAAAAATGGGGCCCAAAAAGGCAGAGTGACTGGCCCGGGAGCCTGGCTGGTGGGCAGGCAGGGATGGGACTCAGAATCCCTGAACCTCTGTACCCACTCTGCATCGCACACCTTATTGCCTACAGCAGTGCTGACTGCGCATAGGATATATTCAATTCTGAATTATCCTCATTGTGCACATCACTTGATCCAGAAGCACAGAGAAGTGGGAGAGACTGGCTGAAAGCCAGAAGGGTCCAATCTCAGTTCTGTAGGTAACACTGTGTGACCGCAGGCAAGTGGTCCAACCTCTCTGGACTTCATTTCCTTTGTGTGTAAACTGACCAAAGTTGAAAGTCTTTCCCATCTCCACTATCCGTGACTGAATGCAAAAAGCCTTGCACAGTTAGACACAGGTCACGAGCCAAAGAGAACTAGGGGAGGGTTTGGGCTGAAACTTGCTGACTTAATTTGCTCAGTGTTGATAGCTTGAGTAAGGGAACACGTGGTCCACCAGGAGATCCCCACATCCACCGAGGTGCAATGTGCAGGGTGAAGAGCCACTGTGGTGGGGGACGAAGGAACAGAGAGTTCACAGGGCCGCCCACTGCGGAGTCCACATCGCTCTGGCCACTGCGCCGTGGCTGGCTGTCAGCACCCCCATCCTAGTCAAGGTTGGGGGGAATGGCAGCCAGTCCTGGTCCCTGAACTTTTTACCTGAGCCTTCTTTCTGAGACACCACACAAGGTGAGCAGAGGAACCCCTGAGCCCTGGGGACCCAGCTCTGCTTCCTGGCAAACCCCACCCTCTCTGATAGAGAGGACGTGCCTCTGATGTGCAGGACGGCCCCCACTGGACCCTCACATTAACCCCAGGAGACTGCTGTTACCCTTATTTTATAAATGAGACAATGAGGGCTCTGCAAAGTGACCTGGCGGTCCTGCTCGTGATCCACAGCCCCCCACCCCGCCCTGGGGGGCAGGATCAGAGTTTATATACTGTGCGTGATGGGAGAGGCCGAAAATCCAAAGGAGCTGACAATCCAGTGAGGAAAGCTCAAAGCTCATCCAAGATGCTGGAAACTAGCAGAGGAGGGTGACCATGTCCAACCTGCCCCGGCTGCACTGACTGAGGATCCAGGTGGTCCAGGTGAAGGGTAGTGGGGAGGCAAGCGATGACCCCACAGCCTTACCTGTTACCTCGCTCACAACCATGACACTGTTTGCTGGGCAAAAATCAGCACACCGAATCCCAAGACAGTAATAAATGCTGTCGGAAGACAAAGCCCAGATGTTTTATCACTAGAGGCAATATTGTGGTTTCCGCTGTAACTTTTGGCCTCCGTGCACAGAGTCAGGGCAGGGAAGTGGGGAGGTGGGACATTTCACACTAATTTTCCCCAGCAATGGTGGTGGCTTTTTGTGATCAGAGGTGGACTTGACATTCCCCCAGCATAGGTGGTAACTCTGATCTTTCCCAGAAGAGTTAAGCTCGTAAAGAGGATTTTTCTGCTTTAAAGCAGAAAAATCCTCAAAAGTTAAGCACCAAAATATTGAGAGAGGCAACCACTTAAACAAATGGAAATTCCCCACCCAAAGAAGAAAGGTCTCAGCCCAGGTGAGTCAGAATTTAAGGATTATCAGGGACTGTAGACTGAGCGTTGATGAATGAAGCTGCTCCAAAGAGGCATGAGGATTACAGCTCCACGGGGTCCTGGGACCACCTGGCCCCTCATGCCATGGTTGCACACTAACTGCATCCAGAATCCAGGCTTCTGTGCACAGTTAGACTGTGCAGCTGTACGTGTAAGTCCAGGCCCACCCTCCCTCCCTCCTTGAGTAAGAAACCAAGGAAGGAGGCTCTTCAGGTTGGCCTGGGTCAGGATGGGGTACACAGAGGGGCAGAACCGGCAGAAACCTCAAAGGTTATAGGTTCTGTTCCATCTGTTGACAGAGAAGGAGCCTGAGTCCTGCGGAGAGAAAACGATTCCCTGAGATCCCCAGGGCACTCGCTGCTGGAGCTGAGGTCCCTGTTCTCCAGGACCACGGAGGCCGGTCACCTCATGCCACGACCGAGAAGCCCAGAGGGGCAGGCACCCTGCCCAGTCCTGCTCCAGTCTCTGCAGGCTTTGCTCCTCATCCCAGTCATGTCCCCTGTGGTGCCCTGGCCCGCACTCTCCTCCCATCTCCACCCGTCCCCCACCTCATGCAAGTGGCCTGGGGACGTCTGCCTGGGACACTACATGGCCCCTGCATGTCCTAAGCAGAGCTTCATCCCACCGGAAAGGCCTGAGAGAGTGAGGGGATGGGAGGAGAGGGATGGGGAGGGCAAGAGGAGGGGGAGGCAGGAGGGGCAATGGGAGGGGGGAGGGGAGCAGAGGGGCAGAAGGAGGGGTTGCAGGAGTGGGGTTAGGGAGGCAAATTCCCACCTGGGAACACTCCAGACTGGCTGTGCATGGACTCACAGCAAGACAGTGAGTGATAATGGGGGTCAGGAGTTTAGGGTCTTATCCACTTAAACTCTCCCCTCAGACCAGAAAGGTCTGAGTCCTCCCAGGCCATCAGGGCCTTACTGTACTCTCCAGGGGGCAGATGTTTCAAGGCCTCACTAGAAGAAGGGAAGATTTTGTTGGGGAGGCTGCCTCCCCTCATTGCGGGGAAGATGGATTTTCTGACGGGGCAACCCAAGCAGGCGGGGCTTTTCCCTTAATGCCCACTAGACTGGGAGAGCCATGGGCAGTGAGGGTTTATCACGTGTAGCTGGAATGTCCAAGCATCAGTTTTAAAAGCCTTACATCTATTTATGAGGTGAGGTTCAACCTCAGTGGAATTTGTGGAGTGTATGGATTTGTATTTCTTAATCCTCAGAAACTGCACGTATCTGTGTGGCTTTAGACCAAAGGAACAAATGCTGCTCCATCTTTCTGATCATTTAAACCAACCTGAGTATTTTCAGGTGTTGTTTGTTTTAATTCATTCTCTCTGCCCTCCAACACTTTAAGAGATGTTGTATAAAACCACCCTTAATTATTTCAAAATGAAATTAACTTCCGGTGTAATTTTGAGAGTAACCATCAGTGACAGAACTTTTATATTAGTAGCAACGAGTAAAAATCAAACATTGCGATATAATATATATTTTCATGTCTAACTGCATCTGCTCATCCTTGAGGCTACTTGATTGAATCAGTGATCATGCCTTTTATTTATGAACTATGGACTGCCCAAGGTAAGAATAAGCCATTGCCACACAGAGGGAGGTTTTTCAAGCATCTGCGTGTAAGACCCGGTTTTCCAAAGGTTTCCATCTGCAAAGTGCTTGGGACAATAGGAGTCTTTTCTTAGCAGCCTGGCTCTGGAGACTGGGTTCTATTATTGTTGTTCAATAGCTAAATCATGTCCAACTCTGCAACCCCATAGTCTGCAGCAGGCCAGGCTTCCCTGTCCTTTGCTATCTCCCAGAGTTTGCTTAAACTGATGTCTATTAAGTCAGTGATGCCATCCAACCATCTCATTCTCTGGTCCCCCCTCTCCTTTTGCCTTCAATCTTTCCCAGCACCAAGGTCTTTTCCAATGAATCAGTTCTTCATATCAGATGACCAAAGTATTGGAGCTTCAGCTTCAATATCAGTCCTTCCAATGAATATTCAGGGTTGATTTCCTTTAGGACTGACTGATTTGATCTCCTTGCTATCCAAGGGACTCTCAAGAATCTTCTCCAGCATCATAATTTGAAGCATCAGTTCTTAAACACTCAACCTTCTTTATGGTCCAATTCTCACATCCGTACATGACTACTGGAAAAACCATAGCTTTGACAATAGGGACCTTTTCAGCAAAGTGATGTCTCTGCTTTTTAATATGTTATCTGGGTTTGTCCTAGCTTTTCTTCCAAGGAGCAAGCGTCTTTTAATTTTGTGTCTACAGTCACCATCCACAGTGATTTTGGAGCCCAAGAAAATAAAATCTGTCACTATTTCCACTTTTCCCCATCTATTTGCCATGAAGTGATGGAGCCAGATGCCATGATCTTAGTTTTTTGAATGTTGAGTTTAAGCCAGCTCTTTCACTTAACATGACATTATAAAGCAATAATACTCCAATTAAAAAAAAAAAGGTGTATGTATATGTATGTATAACTGAGTCACTTTGCTGTGTATCAGTAATTAACATATTATAAATCAATGATACTTCAGTTAAAAATTTTAAAATGAGTAAATAAATGTCATGATTGTCTCCATTTTTCACAGGGTGCCTCTCTGCAGTGAATAGATCCTGACAAGGACAAGGTCCCAGTGACCTAAAGCACTGCCTCCACCCCACTGGAGTGAGTCCTAGCCCCATCGGTGGATGTGGGTCCCACCTTCACATGTTTATTCAGAGCTGAGTCCTTTGGGGGGCCTGAGCGGAAGGGACCCTCGCAGGACAGGGAGGACAGGCAGGACCGGGGAGGGGCTGGCTGGGCTGACCTTGCCTGGGCCAAAGTAAACAGGCCCTTTGTGGCCATTATTTTAATTAGATAATTCAGTCAGTCTTGACAGGCTTTCTAAACACAGACAGGAGCACGCCCAAACTGCCACAGGGTCAGTGATCCTGAAAAGCTGATTTTTCCACTCCCTCCTGGATATAAAAATAATGAAAGCTGGGAAGAGTTTTATTAACTTTTTTTTTTCCCCTTCACACAGTACCACTGAATTTTTTCCCAAAGGTCTAGAGAAGAAAACAAGCCATAGAACCAATTTTCTAAAGGAAATTATTTGTTTCTCCTAATCTTTGGAAGGCAATGGCTCCCCACTCCAGTGCTCTTGCCTGGAAAATCCCATGGATGGAGGAGCCTGGTAGGCTGCAGTCCATGAGGTCGCTAAGAGTCGGACACGACTGAGCGACTTCCCTTTCACTTTTCACTTTTCATGCACTGGAGAAGGAAATGGCAACCCACTCCAGTGTTCTTGCCTGGAGAATCCCATGGATGGGGGAGCCTGGTAGGCTGCCATCTATGGGGTCGCACAGAGTCGAACACGACTGAAGCGACTTAGCAGACTTAGCAGAATCTTTGTAAAGCACGTTAGTCGCTCTGTTGTGCCCAATTCTTTGCGAACCCATGGACTATAGTCCAGCAGGCTCCTCTGTCCATGGAGTTCTCCAGGGAAAAATACTGGAGTAGGTAGCCATTCCCTTCTCCAGGAGACCTTCCCAACCCGGGACTGAACCTGTGTCTCCTGCATTGCAGACAGATTCTTTACCATCTAAGACACAAAAAAAACTCTTGTCTTTCGATTCCTGACCCAGGGATCAAACCTGCATCTCCTGCATTGGCAGGTGGATTTTTTATTGCTATACCACCTGGGAAGCCCTGGAAGTAATCTAGAGGTGATTTTAAAATATAAGAGGGTGTGCATAGATTATATGCAAATATCATTTTACAGAAGAAGCTTGAGCCTCTGGGGATTCTGGTGTCCGCGGGGTCTGGGAACCACACCCACCCCTTGGACACAGAGGGACAACTATGTTTTCTACTGCACCCCAGTCACGACCTGGAATTTCAAAATTATTACCAGACAGTAAAAAGCTTACACCATTTCATCTGTTCTCATCAGTCCAAAAACTAGAATCAGTGAGCTGTATGGAAAACTAACAGTGCTGGATGGTTCCTGGGGGGGATATTCTTTCAGTTAACGTGGTGGACACCTGTGGATGGGCATTAACATTGAAAACATGTCACAGGGACACAGCATCGGGCCCCAGACACCCCAGCCTTACGTGGACACACTGACCTTTCGGCAGGGGTTGTCCCCCCAGTGACCCTGTTCAGAACACAAAAGATGCAGGTGGGGTGGTTCCCAATCTCTGTTCTGGTAAACACTATAACTGTATGACGTTTATGCAAATTCTGACTGAATTATGAATAAGAATTCATACCATTAAAAGAAGAAAACAAACAAAATAAAATATACTCCAATTAAGAAAGGAAGGAAAGTGGGCAACAGGGGTGGGAAAGAGAGAAAAAGAGGAAAAGAGGAAAAAAGAATGAGGAAAAATCTAAAAGGAAGTTTAGTGACACATTATAGGCTTATTAATATGACATAAAACCCAAAATGCATTTACTTCTTAAATGTTAAACATGATAATATAAAAATATATAAAATGTAAAACCACATAAGTTACTGTAACTTTTGTTAACTATTGTTTTATAAAGTAAATGCAATATTATGTTGAATTCTTTAAAAAGCTAACAAATAGAGTCTATTTTATCTAAACTGTTTTGAAAATAATTTCACAACTCTGTTTTACCCAATTTTTATAGCACTTTACCTGTTCATTTCTTGTAATAACCATACTATTTTCTTAGACATGATTTTTCTTTAAAAAAAGAAAAAAGAAGATGATAGAATAATTTTCTACATAACAAGCCACTGAACGTTCCAGTTTCTGTACAGGTATATGTCCTTGATTTGGTTCTTTAAAAAGCACTATGCTGGTGAAAAGATGTTCAAAATCGTTAAATATTCAGTTCAGTTCAGTTCAGTCGCTCAGTCGTGTCCAACTCTTTGCAACTCCATGAATCGCAGCACGCCAGGCCTCCCTGTCCATCACCATCTCCCGGAGTTCACTCAAACTCATGTCCATCGAGTCAGTGATGCCATCCAGCCATCTCATCCTCGGTCGTCCCCTTCTCCTCCTGTCCCCAATCCCTCCCAGTATCAGAGTCTTTTCCAATGAGTCAGCTCTTCCCAGGAGGTGGCCAAAGTACTGGAGTTTCAGCTTTAGCATCATTCCTTCCAAAGAACATCCAGGGCTGATCTCCTTCAGAATGGACTGGCTGGATCTCCTTGCAGTCCAAGGGACTCTCAAGAGTCTTCTCCAACGCCACAGTTCAAAAGCATCAATTCTTTGGTGCTCAGCTTTCTTCACAGTCCAACTCTCACATCCATACATGACTACTGGAAAAACCATAGCCTTGACTAGACGGACCTTTGTTGGCAAAGTAATGTCTCTGCTTTTGAATATGCTATCTAGGTTGGTCATAACTTTCCTTCCAAGGAGTAAGCATCTTTTAATTTCATGGCTGCAATGTTAGAGAAACACAAATCAAAACTACAATCACATCTNCTGATCTTCAGAATGGACTGGTTGGATCTCCTTGCAGTCCAAGGGACTCTCAAGAGTCTTCTCCAACACCACAGTTCAAAAGCATCAATTCTTCAGCGCTCAGCCTTCTTCACAGACCAACTCTCACATCCATACATGACCACAGGAAAAACCATAGCCTTGACTAGACGGACCTTAGTCGGCAAAGTAATGTCTCTGCTTCTGAATGTACTATCTAGGTTGGTCATAACTTTTCTTCCAAGGAGTAAGCGTCTTTTAATTTCATGGCTGCAGTCACCATCTGCAGTGATTCCTGCCCCCCCTTTTTTGGGGCTTTAACTTTTAGAAAAGCATAATTAATAGGAAAAAAACAATACACATTTGAGCGAATTTCTTCTTCCTTTTCAGAAGCAACCTAATACTCTTTCAGTTAAAGGGAACAAAGGAATACAAAGACCCGAGTCCAGATGATGTTTCAAGAAGACTTTCTGTTTCTGCTCATCTAGGACGGTCCCTTTCCCTGGAGGGCGGTCTCCTGACTTGTTGTCCCTTAAAGACTGTTTCAGGACCCCTCAGGGCCTGGCTCCCCCTACCCCCACCCCCCCACTTCCCGCTCCCTCTCGCCTCCTAGGCTGGCCAGGCTGCTGTTCAGAAGCCTCATCATCCAAGTGCTCTGCAGGCCCTGGACTTGCCCTGGCTTTCTTACTATTGTAAGCTCTGCCGCCCACAACCAGTCATCACTCCCCCACCACCTGACCTCCCCGCTTCCCTCCCAGAGCAGCTCCCACCTGACACAGGCTCTCCCATGGGACATACTGTCCTACTATGAAGGTCAGACCCAGTGGTTTCTGCACATGCTGGATGCTCGTCCTTAGCTACTTCAGTGTGCCACAGTCATTTTCTTCCAGACTGTAACTTGATTTTCATTTTTTTAGTGTCTTTTGATGATTCAAACTTCTCATTTTATTGCAATCAAATGTATTGTGAAAGTCGCTTAGTCGTATCCAACTCTGCAATCCCACGGACTATGCAGTCCACAGAATTCTCCAAGCCAGAATACTGGAGTGGGTAGTCTTTCCCTTCTCCAACGGATCTCCCCAACCCTGGGATCAAACCTGGGTCTCCCATATTGCAAGTGGATTCTTTACCAGCTGAGCCACAAGGAAAGCCCAAGAATACTGGAGCAGGTAGCCTTTGGCTTCTCCAGGTGATCCTCCTGACCCAGGAATCGAACTGGGGTCTCCTGTATTGCAGGCAGATTCTTTATCAGCTGAGCTATCAGGGAAGCCCTGAAAGTCACTCAGTCATGTCCGACTCTTTGCAACCCCATGGTCTACACAGTCTATGGAATTCTCCAGGCCAGAATACTAGAATGGGGAGCCTTTCCCTTCTCCAGGGGATCTTCCCAACACAGGGATCAAACCCAGGTCTCCCGTATTGCAGGCAGATTGTTTACCAGCTGAGCCACTTTTTAACAGATTGCTTATGTTTTTCTGTGTCTTGATTAAAAAAAAGAAATTTCTCTCCAAAGGACATAATGATGTGCTGTTATAATCTTTTCCAATGTTTTCTTTTTAAATTCACATTTAAGTGGTAACACAACTGAAATTCGTTTTTGTTACATATGAAACAGGCCATGATTTTTATTTGTTTTCATATGGATAACCATCTGCCCCAGCTGCTTTTGTTAAATAGTCCATCCTGTGTGCAATGAATTCTATGTCACCTACCAAGTTTCTACCCGCAAGTATCTAACTTTGTGCCTATATACCAAAGATGTGACTTTGTTCTCAGATCTCAGAAACCAACCCAGCACTGCAGGGCCTGCTCCAGCCAACCCCTCAGCTTATTCACATCTTTTCCAACTGTGAGAAACATGGTTCTCGTTACCTACAACATATTTGCTCTTTTGCTCAATCCTAGAATAAATACAAAGTAGGTTCAATAGTTAAAGAAGAAGAAAAGAAAAGGACCAGACCCAGGCAAAAAAGAGGACATGATGAATGTCCCAAAGATGCAGGTCTGGGAGAGAAAGACACAGTCTGCTCTGTCCCTGTCCTCGAAGAGCAGTGATGTAGATCCCCGCTCCTGGCTCTGAACATAGCAGCCTTATCAGACAGCCAGCACCCACCAGGAGCAGAGTAGACGCGGGGACCAGCATTTAGTACCCACCCAGGAGCAGAGCGGATGCAGGGACCAGAGTGCAGACAGAACAGCTCAGTGCTGGGTGGGCTGCAGGGTGGCAGGCAGTCCCTCCCGATGAGCTTGGTCCCACACACATCCATCCTTCTCAACCAAGAAAAACATACAGCATCCTCCTCCCGGCTTATCTTCCTGCCCAAAGGAAGCCATAGAGAATTACAACAAAGGGGATCTTGTTTCTCTGTTTAATGCTCTCTAGAGACTGGTTTGGAGACACAGATTCAGTACATTCACCTCCTCATCAATTTTATCTATTCTTCAGAGTCACTTTGCAGGCTTAGAGGTGCCGTCAACCCACTCAGAAGCGAAGAAATGGGGACAACAGCTTCTGTCCTTGCGGGCAGCAGAGCAAAGAGCCAGGGGCTTCCAGATGAACATTTGGGAGCTTTGTTCTCCACTGAAGCCTGAAATATCTGGTGGGAACCATCTGGGGGGCATCTGGGGGAGGTGACGACAGTGCGGGGGGCCCAGCCCCGGACTTCAAAGCCAGCTTCCCACCCCGCAGTGAAGGAAGTTCCCCTCGCCCCACATGTCTGCCTGGCTGAATATAAATCCATCTGGGTTTATACTGGGCGGCCTCTAATTGAATCACATTCTTCATTTGTTTGATTCAGAAGCAAGAAGCCATCCTGAGTCCTCCCTGGGAAGCCTGCGAGGCTGCAGGGGTTGGGGGCTTCTCGGCTCCTGGAGAGGAGGGGTCCTGCCTCCAGCATCAACGACAGAGGGATTTGGGGGCTGAAAGGTAAAGGTGCAAAGATGGATCCGTTCTAGGAAACCCATTAACATAACCCCTACATCAAGAAGCCCAGAGAAACCGTCAGCCCATGAGATGCCAAAGAGGTGTTTCAGGGTGTTATCCCTCCTTTTTGATGTAACCAAAACTTCTAAGTAGAATCAGAACAGGTGGCACGTCCTTGATACGATGGGATGTATACCTGGAGGAAAGAGCCAGGCAAGCGAGTCCCTGCCACCCTGGTGTCCAGAATTACACCAGAGATGTAAAGAGATGAAGAAGAGGGGGATACAGCAGAATGGCCCCTGCTTGTAGATGATATGATTACATACCAGAAAATCCAGGAGAATTCATTAAAAATTAGAATTTAGAAAAACCTCATCACAAGTCAGTACCTAGAAACTCATAAGTCTATGAAATCAGTTTCTGGTTCAGCAAAGTTGCTTTCTTTCACTCATTTGGCAACTACTGAGCACCTGCTGGTTGCCTGTGGTGGTCTGGATGCTGGCAATTTACAGAGCAGAGCAGACCCGCCCCTCCCCTGTGCAGATACCTCCTGAAGCTGGACAGCAAACAAGGGTGTCAGCAGGCGCCCCAAGTCCAGGGGTGACACTCCAGTGGTGAAAAATAGGGTGAAGGAGGCAGCCAGTGACCAGATGAGGGATCCAGTGACTGGGTGGGGAATCCAATGACCAGCTGGGAGATCCACTGACTGGGTGAGGGATCCACTAACCAAGTGAGTGGATCCAGTGACAGGGTGAAGGATCTAGAGACTGGGTGAGGCGTCGCGTGTCCAGGTGGGAGGCTGCTATCTTTGCAGGAAAAATAGACAAGTTGTCTCTGCAGAGCTGACTTGGAGAGGCAGAGGTCTCAGCAACTGAAACCGAAATCTAGGCTCCTTTGACTTCCCTCAACCCAGCAGAGCAGAATAGTTGGGTCCAGGGGAGGCTGGAGAATAAGGGAGTCTCACAGGGAGGACATCGGGTCCCAGGGTGGGTCTGAGAAAGTGTGGGGCCACCAGGAAACGAGGCCAGAGGCCCCAGAGGACCCCCTCAGAGCCCAGGGGCCTGTGAGGAAGACTGCAGCTGGTGCGTTTAGAGGGCTGTGAGCAGAGAAGCAGTGTGATCTAACTTTCTGTCAAAAGAGAGTAGGACATGCTGAAATGCCATCTCACACCCATGAGGATGGCTACTGTCCTAGAGATAAACAAGAACAGACAAGAACAGGTTTTAGCCAAGATATGGAGGAATAAGAATGCTTGTTCACTGTTGGTACGAGTGTAAATTGGTGTAGTAACCACTATGGAGTACAGTATGACATCTTCTCACAATATGAAAAATAGAATTACTATATAATCCAACTATTTCACCTCTGGGTATTTATCCTCAAAACCACTGAAAGCAGGGAGTCAACCAGATATTTGCTCACCCATGTTCACTGCAGCTCTATCCACAGTAGCCCCAGAGTAGGAAGCACCTAGGTGTCCACCAACAGGTGAACGGGTAAATAGAATGTGGTCTGTGCACACGTGTAAAATTATCCAGCCCAAACGAAGAGGACGTTCTGACACCTGCTACAGCAGGGATGAACCTCAAGGACTTTATGATAAATGAGGTAAGCCAGTCCCAAGAGACAAAGACTTCATGTCTCTACTCACATGAGGGACCTAGAGTGGTCAAGCCCACAGAGACGGGAGGTCAGGTGGGGGTTACTTACCAGTGGCTGGGGGAGGGGTGGGGGAGGTTGTGCAACCTCAGACTTCAGTTTTGTAAGATGACAAGAGTCTGGAGGTGGATGGTGGTGGTAACTGCACAACAATGTGAGTGTAATTAATACCACCCAACTGTGCACTGAAAAATGGTTAGAAATAGACCATTCATGTTCTGTATATTTTACCACAATTGAGAGAAAGAGAGGAGGAAGATAAAAGAGGACAAGGAGGAAGAAGAAGAGGTAGGGAAGGTGTGGAGGGGGGGGAGAAGAAGAAGGCAGCCTGGGTTAAACAGTTTTTATTAAAATCTCATTGTACACATCACATGACCTGAGGGGCCTCCGCTGACAGCCAGGCGCTACTGCCCAAGCGTCCACAGGGCACAGCAGGCAGGTGGCCCTGCAGATGGGGAACGAGGGCCACCTCGTGAGGCCCCCGCACGGCACACAGCACGCCTGCTTGCCCTCCCCTTCAGGAACAAGGCAGGCCAACAACCAGAAATATTTAACAGCAACCGAAACCCTCATGGCCATTTCTGGGGAAATGGCAAAGGGCGGTCTCATTCATGACTCACAGCAAAGCGTTTTACGATCCTCTGGCCCACCTCCTTCTCAGCGTTCCCCCCTTCTGTGTCCCCTCTTCCCTGCCAGCACCCCCCATCTGGATCTCATGCAGGCAGAGCCCCACCCACCTGGCTGTCTCAACTTGCTTCAACTGGACAGGGCAGGCCAGAACCAGCAGAGAAAGACCTCCTGCCCACGCTGGATCCAGCGTGAATACTCATATCCTCCCCATGCAAAGCGCTTTGGGGGGCTCGTTTGATTTTCCTCCAAGTGATCAGAGTGTGGAGGTGGAGCTGCAAGCAAAATTCTCTGAGACCACAAAGGCTGAGAGACGAGCAAGGTAACTGGTGGCCTCCCTGGGAAGGGGGATGCGGAAGATAAGAAACAGCCCTGGGACCACGTCCTTTAAGTGAGGACAGTGTCAACCTGCAAAGTCACCCCCCAGACCTCTTCGTGACCATGGCACTGGACAGAGCCCTTGACCTCAGCTGCCTCCAGGCCCCCGTCTTGATCTCTGAGGCTGCCCCCCACCTCCCCAGAAAGATCTCCCTTCGGTAGGCAAGTGCTCGGCCAACTGGATTTCACCATCAGACTGTAAGATGGCCTGTCCCTACAGAACCTCCTGATAAAAGAGAAACACAGTCACATCTCACACAGCTCTCCTAAACCCCATCAGCCAGGGAAGGACTCCAAGCCCAGGTGCCAAGACTCACGCTAGCCCACTCCGGGACGGGCCCACCTCCCAGAAGTGTCCTTGTGAGAGCCGTCTGAGTCTGGGGCACTCCTAGACTCAGGAGCTGGGCTGATCCTTTTCTATCAGGGTGTCGTCTCTCTGGCTGACTCAGGTGAGACCAGACCCCCGGGCACCTCCCGGCAGGTCACTGCTGGTTCACACCATTGCGACATCTTCCGACTCAAGGCCAAGCCCAGAGTTTCTGTGGTTCTGGGTTTTCCATTTGATGTGGTTTTTGAAAATACAACTAATCCTTAAAGAGCATCTCTTATTTCAAACCGCAGCTCGAGGCCATTTTCCAGAAGGAGGGTAAACACTGCTCCAAACCTCCTCCTCCCACTTTCATCTTAGGGACCAGTTAACTGAGCCCTGGAGGCAGAGCTGAGGAGGTGGAGATGCCCACTTGCCCCTGCTGAAGCCCGATAGACCCCAGCCTGGGCAGTGGTCCCTGAGCTGTGAGCGTCTCTGGCAGGTGGCCCCAGGGCCGGACTCGCCCGCTCTCACTCTGGGCGTCTACTGCCCACTACAGGGGAGCAGCCACATCTGATAAAGGAGGAAATGAGTAGAACTGGCTGATGGCCAAGCGACAGCCCCAAGTTATCAGTTTGATTTCTCTGTCTTTGGATGTTTGTTCTGAAAAGACGCATTTTCCCTGTGAAGTGGTTCCATGCCATTTGTCACAGCAAACGTGATGAAGCAGACACCAAAGCTCAAGTTCAAGTGTGCATTTTCACGTATCACACGTGTGCTGCATCACTGACAAATGCCAAGCACCAGCTCAAGGTCTTCCTGGCCAAGTAGAAGCGGCGGCTGGTCCCACCGCTGTGAACTGCGAGTTCTGCACCCCTCCTTCAGGCTGCAGCGATGCTGGGGTGGCCTGGAGGGTGGCGGTGGTGCCAGCAGAGGACACGCCTTGCCGTATCCGAGGTGAGGGCCATGTGAGCTTCTACCTGCCGTGTATCAAGCTGGCACCTTGTGCTGTGTTAGGCCTGTGACAAGAGCTCATTGCACCTTCACAATGATTCCATGATAGAGACCCTTCTGTTTTCATATGACCTCTGAACCCTGCTCACAGGAGGCTGTTTATGACACTCTGGGTGGCAGGCATCCCCACCCTCCCCCCGGATGCCTGAGTTGTGTTGCTCCTGGAATCCATGTTTCTCTGGTCCCTAGTAAGGACGAGCTGATGGACAGGGTGCTTCTGGGCCTAAGGAGCAGTGAAAACTCCTTCCAAGGAAAGAAGGTACTTGGTGACCATGCAGGCTTACAAGGAACAGGGCAGACTCCAGAAAAAGGAGGTGGACTGCCCTGCCAGGTGCCCGCCACACAAGCTGCCCCCAGCTTGGGCCCAGGACTTACACCGGGGGCTGGGGTTCTCTTCCAAGATGTCCTGGGCCACAAAGTCAGGAGCAGGAGTGTCCTGAGGGCCTCACACGGGGGTGGCCCACACCTGATTGGCCATGAGGACCCAGCAGCACATCCGAGGCCCTTAGCATCCTCACCATGAGACACGGACAGTGTACCCCAGACGTGGTGCCAGCCTGGGAAGCTCTCCACATAAAACTGAAGGGGACGCTCGGGCCAGAGGAGGTGGTTGTCCATGGCAGTAGCACGGATGCTTTCTGAACGCTTCCCTGTGCTCTCCAGCACCCAGGGAGGTGAGTTGGAATATAGCAGACACAGATCTCCAGGGGCCGTCTGCTCCACCGTGGCCTCGGGGCTCACTGGCTCTCCGTTCAGTCAAGCCAGCACTTTTGCCACCCTTTGGGACATATTCCACAAGAAATACCCACTTTCTCTATTTTGCACTTTACTTCCACTCCCAACCAAACTTCAGTTCAGTTCAGTTCAGTCGCTCAGTCGTGTCCAACTCTTTGCGACCCCATGAATCACAGCACGCCAGGCCTCCCTGTTCATTACCATTTCTCGGAGTTCACTCAGACTCACGTCCATCGAGTCAGTGATACCATCCAGCCACTTCATCCTCGGTCGTCCCCTTCTCCTCCTGCCCCCAATCCCTCCCAGCATCAGAGTCTTTTCCAACAAGTCAGCTCTTCGCATGAGGTGGCCAAAGTACTGGAGTTTCAGCTTTAGCATCATTCCTTCCAAAGAAATCCCAGGGTTGATCTCCTTCAGAATGGACTGGTTGGATCTCCTTGCAGTCCAAGGGACTCTCTAACCAAACTTGACGAGTCCTTTTCTCTGGGGTCCTGCACCCCTGGCTGCCTCATGCCCAACTTCCCCGGGACCCCCGTTTCTCAACGTGCCTTCAGTGTGACCCAGGTCACTCACACGGCTCTCAAGATTATGCCATCCACAGTCCCCTCCAAAGTGCAGCTTTGTTTTTCATCCAGTCACAGAGATAATACTTGCATTCAAACAAGACAAAAAGGAAGGAAAAACAAAGCAGAGATCAACTGAAATCTCCTTTGCTTATGGGTAAATTAGCATATTTTGCAATGCCAAGCCAGAATCTCTGCTTTCTGCCATGCCCATGGCCAATGGCAATGGAAGCAGGTTTGGTTTGGCCCTGGTTCTGTTAGCCTATCTCCAAGGTGCGGAAACACCTGAGCAGTCCCAGGATGTGGGCAGGCAGCTCCACCACCCCACCCCACCATGCCGCCAGTGTCCCTGCCTTCTCTCACAGAACCCAGGCCTGTGCTGCCGAAAGTCTTCGGCTGCGTTCATCAGATCAAGTGGGTGAGAGCGTCAGGTGTTGCTATATCACCTCCACGGACCAGCTCCTGGTGGCGGCTGCGTCGTCAGTATGTCATCTGCTCCTCTCTCCTGGCTTCCTGCCCCCGGGCATGATTTACCTTTGGACACAAATAACTCAGCTATTTGTCCAATTTTCACCAAGAATCTCAGTCTCTCCTAAACCAAGAGGATTTTGCAAAAACAACATAGTGTAAGCTTTAAGCGGAGTTAATCCCAGCAAGGGAGTTTCAGTGGCCTGAAATGGCCCAGCAGGTGGATCTCAGAAAACCACCTGTCACCAAGATGACTGGACCTCAGATGGAGAAACAGAGTCAGCCCAGCGAAGGCCACAGAACCAGCTGTCCCAAAAGCAACTGAATTCAGCCAGGCTTTTTGCATGGCCTGTGAATTATGTGCCACCTACTTACAGGCATGCTTTCACAAGCGAGGCTGCTTCCCAAATCCCCACACCACTGCTGTCAGGAAGAGCAGAGGGCAGGGATGGTTGGGCCAGCAATGGGGGGAGGGCACCTTGAAGCTTGGGAAGAGGTGGAGTCATACCCATGGGTGAAAGGAGAGAGCTCCAGGCCAGCCACCCATGTGCTGGGACCCCCAGAATGAATGGGAAGAGAGTGCAGCTCTTTGATTCCTGGAGGAGGACCACACAGGCTTTCGGCCACGCTGGTTTGGAATGGATCCCTTCTTGGGGGAGCTGCTGAGCAGGAGCAGCCGGGCCTGGTGGTCGTGCAGCTGGCCAGGAAAGGACTGTTTGGGGCCTGGAGCTGCTGGGCTTGGGAGGAGGGGGTGCAGCCAGGTCAGCTGGGAGGAGCAGGGAACCCTCGGCCCCTCCTCGTCCCTTCTCTTCCACTCAGTCACCACCTCTGCCAGCTCCAGAATTTGGATCCACCACCGTCCCCTCTTCTCAGGTCTGGTTACTGTCACAGGGTCAAAGCTGTGGCCTCCTGGTACTGCAGGGCTCCAGTCTTGTTCTGTGCTGAAGCTGAAGCTCCGATACTTTGATCACTTGACGCAAAAAGCTAACTCATTGGAAAAGACCCTGATGCTGGGAAAGATTAAGGGCAGGAGGAGAAGTGGGGGACAGAGGATGAGATCGTTGGATGGCATCGCCAACTCAACGGACATGAGTTGGAGCAAACTCCAGGAGATAGTGAAGGACAGAGAAGCGTGGTGTGCTGCAGCTCATGAGGTCGCAGAAAGTCAGCCAGGGCTTAGTGACTGAACCACAGCAACAGCTCGGGCTCTGGCTGCAGGTGCCACAGTGTGTCTGCCCAGGAAGGCTCTCTTCACTGTGGTTTGGACAAACAACTGTTGCTGTCAGTGTTTGTGATGAAGACCCTGTGAAAATTCTGGTGGGTTCCTCAACAGTGCCCACGGCTCGGCCTCTGCTGACAGCTGGGGATACTGGAGCTGTTGTTTTCTGAGCGCGGCTCGCAACGTTGGCCAGAATCACTCAGGGACAGTTAATCAGAAGGCGGAGGCGATAACAGCATCTTTACGATACACAGAGATGTGATAAGACGCAGACGTAATGAGAACTCTTTTCTTCTGGAAAAGATTAAAGACATGAAATCCTGGCTTAAGAATAAAAGACTCTTTGTCCCACTGAAACGAAGTGACCGGATGTCTTGATTCAGGGGAACAAGGCCTGACGCACCAGGACTAGACCCCCATGTATTTGGGGTTGATTGCCTGTTTCCTGGGCTTATGAGGCACCATTGAAAAGAATCTGGGCTCTGCTGGGGCTGGTCCTCCTCCTGTGGGAAGCAGTGCTCCCCTCAGAGGCAGGACCAGGGCTGGTGGTCCCGAGCACAGGTAGGCAGGGACATTAGCCCTGAGTTGCTTTCCCGGCACCCAGGTCTGGGGGCCGTGGCATCAGCAACAGGCCCCTGCTGGTCCCCCTCCAGGGATGCTATTCTGGTTTTCCTCCCAAGGGATCCATCGAATGGACACCATCACCCAGGCCAGAAGTATAGGACATAAAGCAGAGCTTTGGAACCACTCTCCACGGAGAGGGTGCATGTTCTTCCTGCTGATGTAGAGAGAAGAGGGGTGTTGGATACCTGCTCTCCTCTGAGTTGGTGACCGCATGGGGAATGGATTGAAGTCGAGAGTTGTAGGGCCAAGGATGGGCCATCAGTGACCAGCCACCTGGCCCTCGATTTCCCATCGCTGAGCCCATTTTCCACCTATGAGCTTAGAGCAATGGATGAAGGGCTGACATTGCACCCCTTTAAAAGGCCTCTGTCCATCGCAGCTGACACTGGCCCTCCAGCACCTCACATGGTGCCTGCCGCGTGGCAGGACCTTGATACAAACTGCTGAATGGACTAAGGAATGCCTGCCCAAATAAAACTTCCTCTAAAGTCCCCTGTGTTCTGAACTCTGACTCTTGCCACGTTGCTTTTCTTTCAAATCACTCAGCCTGCAAAATTTGCTCTGAGTATGACCCTCAGTAATTTTGTTCACTGCCCAGTGAGAATCTGCCTCAATCCTGAGACCTCTGTGGTGGTCTCCAGAGAAAATCAAGCAAAAGTAAGCCAAAGGGAGAAACGGATCACGCTTAACAACATCTGGTGTCCAGGCCCCACGAGACTGTGGCACGCTCTAGGTGTGGAGACAGAAAACACAGTCTGAAACTCACTTTTGGTAAAGGTGGGGAGTTTTGCCTTTGGATAAGTTGCTCGATCCCTCTGAGACTCAGTTTACCTATCTGTGAAGTCATATAATGATGTCATCACCAAACAGACACACACACACAGACACATATACTTGCTCACACAGGGTTGTTTTGATGTTTAAATGAGAAGATATTTGTGATCATACCAGAGAGCAAAACAAATGCAATCACATGTCATTCTTTACTATTATACAGACGGGTTGTCTTCGGGGTCTATCTAAGTGGACAGGGCCTGGACAGCAGTGACCCACATGGCCTTGAACTCCAGCTGTCAGATGCCCTCCCAATCCTGCCACTGTAGGCTTTCTGAACATCAAACATCTCCTGGAATAACATTTTGATGTTTTTAGTATCCACAGATGAGGAACGAGTGGATTCAATGTCATTGCCCCTAGGGTTGCAAAAAATGTCCTGGTGGGGCAGAATGTGATGCTAGGGAGAACCCTAAAGTTTAAAAAAAACACAGTAATTCAGAAGAAAGGAAAGCTAGTATTAATGAGTGCATGGTCTGGCTAGACATCTATACTCATCACCCCCTGACCCTCAACACCCCCACAGAACATGGACTGCTTGCCCTGTTTATAGAGAAGGCAATGGAGCTCAGAGAGGGTGAGTTACTTGCGGGAAGTCACAGAGTGCACCCAAGCTCAGACTCAGATGAACCCCGGCCTAACTGATGCCTCTGGATTCTCCTTCACCCCATCTCTCTCTGCCAGAACTCTCAGCTCAGAAAGCGGTCACCACAGTCTCTTGGCACACAAAACGTCACCTTTCTCGGAAAACGCAGACTGTCCTCCACAGGCCCTGTGGACCTTAAAAAGCCTGTAGGTTGATAAACTTCCTCAGGCCCTGCTGGGAATAATCCAGACAATGGCCTCCCTTTGAGAGTTAATGGCCACAGCTGCTGCACTGGTGCTACGTCGGAAACACGTCCCTAAACGTATTTGCTTATTTGGTAAATATTTACACGCTCAGGCACTCGGCCACATTCCAGCCTGGCTCGTGAAAATACCATATTTGGGAGCTTTACAGTGAAGCAGAGAATCTTTGATAAACGGTGTGGAAATGACCATGAAATCAACTAGGACTTCTTGGCTTTCCTAGAGGAATCTGGCAAATTCTCCCAGTCCGTTTCCAGGAGGGCTCGGCCTGGACGTCCTCCCGTGGGAGCCAGAGACACCGGTCCCTGGTCCAGTCAAACAGGGCGACACACCCGGCAAGGTCAGAGAGGCGCCCGGCGAAGGCTGCGTACAGCCTGTCTCCTGGCCACTCGACTCGTCAGGTCCACAGCCAGAGCGGACGCCCAACTTCTCAGAGTCCCAAGCAGACTTTCAGAGTCCCCAGCAGACTGAACAGGGGAAGTCAGGCTGGGTATCACTGCTAGCACTCATAGGGATGTTCTCTTTTATCTCTTTCCCACTTATAACATCTCTTACAGTCTGGGCTTCCAGGAAACAAAACGAAACGTCTTCAGTGCCTTGAGCATCCTGGATTTGTGAACTCTATTTACATGCTGCTGCTGCTGCTGCTGCTGCTAAGTCGCTTCAGTCATGTCTGACTCTGTGCAACCCCATAGACGGCAGCCCACCAGGCTCCGCCGTCCCTGGGATTCTCCAGGCAAGAACACTGGAGTGGGTTGCCGTTTCCTTTTCCAGTGTATGAAAGTGAAAAGGGAAAGTGAAGTCACTCAGTAGTGTCTGACTCTTTGCGACCCTATGGACTGCAGCCTACCAGGCTCTTCTGCCCTTGGGATTTTCCAGGTAAGAGTACTGGAGTGGGTGTCCTGCTCTTAATAAACACTTGCTGAATTCGACCAAGGAGGACTACACCCAGCACAGAGAATGTGCTTTTCCAGGGACCCTAACAACTAAACCGTTCAAAATTAAAATATTTTGAATTTAAAATGTTTTGATGATTTTATTTTTTCTAGTTCAATTAATTTAAAACACACAGGTTTGGTTTCAAACTGATACACTGGAGTTTAGAATTAGAGATTTTGTTCTCCTCCTTGGTAGGATTTTTTTTTTTTAATGACATTCGTTCCATTCATGGTTGGGGAAACAATGAATATTTGATTTCAATAAAGTGTTCAATAAATGAGCACAGCCCACTCCTGTTCTCATTGCCCAACCCTTTGCATGCCTGAATCCTGAGAAAAATCGTGATTTCCAGGCCAGGAACTGGATACCTTGGAGCGTCACAGCCCTTTTAGGGAAAACCACCAGGCAAGATGGAGCTCACACTCCTGACAAACTTCATTTCTATGTCATCTTTTCCCATCATATATTAACATATTTAATGGATGTTCATTGAGCACCAACTATGTACTAGGCACTATGCTAAGCACCATCGGGGTACGAAGGTGAAATAAAACATGGATCATCCTAAAGCTCCTGCATGACAACTATGCATAAAAGGGAACTGTTACAGTCACAGGATTGACATGGGAAGTATATATATATTTTTAATATTAACAAGGATGAGGACAGAACCTTGAGAAAGACCCGTCTGTGGAGGGAGGAGGAGGAAGAAGAGGAAGAGGTAATGGGGAGACCCCTCTCCACTCCCAGGTGCAGACTTCTTCCAACCCACATAGGACGGGCCTCTCACTCAAGGCTCGGGAACACCCACAGATGAAGCAGGGCCGGGGCGAGGGCCAGTGCCCAGCTTGGCACCCGACAGTCAGTGTGGGAAAGAGGAACCAGGTCAACAGGGAAGCCGCTGCCCAGGACTGGCCCCAAGGGGACAAACCAACGTCAGAAATCTGCCTGGCGTCAGGTGGCTGGGGCCGCTGGCTTGGAAACGGCAGTCCAGGTTAGTCACTCGGCCAAGCGGTTGACCCTATGATAGCTGAAGGCCAGGCCATGTTCAATATGCGTCCGATTTGTAACCCTGGACTCTAAGGTGTGCATCATAGCTGACAAAATCCTCAGCAGCCCCGAACGTGCTTTCCAAGCAGCTTCTCTCTGACTCTCAAGCTTCAGTGGAGAGAAAGGTCGGCCCCTCTTTCCCAATGACAAGCACGGGTCTAGACTGACCGAGCACGCAGGGCAGATGGCACAGGAGGTGCGGCTGGTCCACGGCCCGGCCCAGCAGCCACTCCCACGCTTTCTAGGACGGCTTCCTGCCCGGGTGTCGCCATTCAGTGAGAAGTGAAAGAGTGAATGAGACCAGCGAGTGACGACAGAGGCTGGAACTGCGGTGGCATCGTCAGGAGAGAAGTCAGAACCTACCGTCCTAAAACATCGCCAAATGGCCATGAACCTCCCTACCAGCGATCATGAGCCTCCATGCCAAGTGTTTGCTCATTTCTAAATCATGGGCAGGAATTTTAACAAGGACTGTCCACCCTGTTTAACTGCCTTCCAGGGAAGCGGCTGGAGGCTTACTGGTGGCTCACTCCATGTTTAAAGCTCATGATGTGTTTAAAGCACGTCACGTGTGTTCATACATTACATGTGCTCATCCATCACATGTGTTCATCTCAGGTGGGAATTCTCAGCAGGACTTTCTTCACTTTGCTGTTAAATCGCTTCAGTCGTGTCCGACTCTGTGCGAGCCCATGGACTGCAGCCTACCAGGCTCCTCCGTCCATGGGATTTTCCGGGCAAGAGTACTGGAGTGGGTTGCCATTGCCTTCTCCTTTACATCAGGTCAAAATGTAAACATTTATAGGGAAAGAAAAACTCATTGAAGACTGACAAATGCTGGTGACGCTGCAGGTCAGGAGGCGACTGGCGGGGAGAGGCTCAGAGTTCCCATGGGTGACCTGAGCGTCAAATCATGTCCCTGGGCACTGAGTGGGCCCCGGAGGCCCTGGGCGCTGGGAGGCTCCAGCCAGGAGCCCCGTGAGTCACCACAGGCCTTCGGGATTCCTAAAGGCGGGCAATCAGAGGGCTATTCTTCCGCCTGTTTTTGTTGGACGCCCAAGTGTCTCCAAAAACGGACACATATCTCGGAGCAGATTAACGTGAAGAAAAAGTCAGGATTGGGGAGAAAAAACAGAGGCTGTGTAGCTGATGCTCTGTGGCCACTCCAGGGCTCAGCCTGAGAAGCTCCCAGGCACGGGGGACTCCGACACCAGGGTCGCGGGGCTCTGGAGGGAGCGGAGGGGGGCCCAAGGAGACCCCAGGACAGCCAGCACAGCTGCCAAAGCCGCATGGAGGCCCAGGACCCGGTGCTGACCGCCCAGCCCTGCCCCTCCCAGCGCTGCTCCGCCATCCAGCCTGTTCCAGTTTCTTCTCTGAAGGAGGCTCTTTGATGGAGCCTCATTCTGTGCTCGGTGACATGAAAGAGATGCTGGAGCTGATTATCAAAGACTCCACACGCCAGTGGTGGGGCCTGGGGCGTGTAACCTTATCTCTTCCTCCAGGTCTGCATCTTCCTGCCAGGCCAGCACGCACAGCTTTTCCCTCCTGAGTCCCCATCAGATGTTCCTCTGAGTGGGGATGTGAACTCATATCTTAAGCTTGTAGGGCACAGTCAGGTGAACAAGCCCCACAGAGCTAAAGGCACGGACGCTGAGCAGAAGCTGACCATGGCCCCAGGTCTGGCTGTAGGATCCTCTCTCCCTACGATGGCCATGTGGCGTCCAAACCTCCTTCTCTGCCGGCCCCTCCCCCAGAAAAAACCCCTACCTGGTCTCCAGGAAACCCAGTCCCCAGGAAACCCGGTCCATCCAGACACCGGAGAAGGCAGGGTATGGGGGCAGGGGTGACACAAATCAGCACAGTGGCCGTGCAACTGGGTACAACCGTGAAAGTCATCTTAGGATGTGTACTTCCATGGAAAACGCCCATCCTGTAGTACTGAGGATAAAATGGGGATCTTAACAGCACGGGTGGAGTGACTAAAGTTTTGTAAAAATAAAACAAGTTGAGTCCACAGAGGAAGTCTGAGACTAGTGATTCCAGCCACAGCTGTGGTCATGACAGAGAAAAGGGCCTGGATGGACTTTCCTTCCGTCTTCCTTTGCTTATGCATATCCCCTAACTTATCCATAAAATGCATCATTTCCTAAAGTTATCAAAGTTCAGGATTTAACCCTACAAACCTGCCAAGTCCAAGGCCGCCCTCCCCCCTCTCCCCCCTCTCCTTCCCCTGCATGAGGCCACCCCTGCCCCCCTCACACACACCATCCATGTTCCCCAGAGGCCCCCCTGGGGCCTGAGCATCCACTGGACACGGGGTAGCACTGTCTGGCTCCTCTATGCCAAGGGGGTCAGGTCAAAGCAGAGACACCCCCATCGTGGGCCCAGGGCTCTGCATTTGTCCACTAGACCCCCAGCTCTCTGAGCCCTTCAGAGGCTCACAGGCCTGCTCTGCTGCCTGGAACCATCCAAGCATCCACGGGGTCGGGGTGGAGGCACCCCACCCCTCACTCAGAGGTCTGGGGGCACCCCACCCCTCACTCAGAGGCCAGGCGTCCGCTGCCCTCTGCTGCCCCCAGGCGGCCGACAGCAGAGCCCTGGCGTGCAGGGCCCCACTTGCCCCTGAGCTGTCTGCATCCCTTTAGATGGTCAACCATGCCTGGATAGACCACAGGCCAAGCCCACAACCACACACCATGTGGCCACGGCTCGGTCCTCTGATTGCTTCTCCCCAGGAAGCTCCCCGTGAAGGAGAGCAGGAGGCCGGGACTGGTGCTGGGCCCTCCCACGGTGGGCAGGCCCTGCCGGGAACTGAGTTCCGTGAGGAAGACAGAGATGCACACGGTACTCCCTGCCAGGGTGTGGCGAGAGATGTGCCTGGCAGTGTGGGGCTCCTTCACAGACCGAGTCTGGCCTGCCCCCCACCAAACGGGGCCACCAGATGGGACGCAGACACCCATGTGGAGCTCAGGTTCACAACCAGCAGCGCTTTGGTATAAGCACATCTCAAATGTTTCACGGGATATACTTATCCTAAAAACTTTTCAACATTCATCTGAAATCAATGTATCTGGCATTTGGTCTGGGGGAGTTTTGTCTTTATTGGTTTGGGGAGTTTGTTTCTTTGTTTCTAAATCTGGTAGCCCTCTCCCCACGTCAGCATCCCCACCTTAACAGGACTCACTCCCTGAAACGCCCGGCCCCGGGTCTGTCCCCCAGCAGCACAGTCATGCAGTGACACGTGAGGGGCCTGTCCTGACAAGGGAAGCCAAGCGAGTTCAGAACCTCCGCTGGAGGCGGCCACTCCCGGGGCCCCTTCTGCTCAAGCGGTCACCTTAGGACAAGGGCACTAGCTTCCTTGGGAGTGGCCACTTCTCTCATCCCAGCTGATAATTTTTTCCAAGTCAGAGATGAAAAGCACTTTTAGGGCCCCAGCATCTCCCGAACGTCTGTTACTCATTCTCTTTGACCTTGATTTGTCTCAATCTCATATAAGGGCTCAGGCATGCCTGTGACTATCTGATTTGTATTCTAAGCTGATTACACTGTGGAGCTGGCATTTCCCTCTAGATAAGAGCAAGAACACCCACATTGGTTTCCAAAGGCCTCTGCCATGCATCCCTTCATATTATCTTTCTGCACTGGAAGACAAACAGATCAGCAGCCCCGCACCCCCCCCCCCCCCCCCCCCCCCCCCCGCCCCCCCCCGCCCACCCCCGGGGGACCCAGGGAGACATGTTGGAATTACCTGGAGGTGCCGAGGTGGATAGGGCTTCCCAGGTGGTGCTGGTGGTAAAGAATCTGCCTGCCAATGCAGGAGACGTAGGAGACGTGGGTTCGATTCCTGGGTTGGGAAGATCCCCTAGAGGAGGGCATGGCAACTCACTCCAGTATCCTTGCCTGGAGAATCCCATGGACAGAGCCTGGTGGGCTACAGTCCGTAGGGTCGCAAAGAGTCAGACACGAATGAAACGAGCACAGCACTGCACAGCAATCTCGTCATGTTCTTCCCTGAATTCAGCTGAGCACCTCTGGGGCATCATGTGGTTAGGAAGACAGTGAGTAGGTGAGTAAAAAGGTAGATAGTAAGTAAGCAGGTGGGCAGGTGGTTAAGTAGGAAGGCAGGTGGGTAGGGAAGTAAGAAGGTAAGCAGGTAGGCAGGTGGGTAGGTAAGTAGGAAAAAGAACACATGCACACATAGCCATGAACATCTGAGACAACTTAGAAAAGTAACCACAATATGTTGCTTGTTGTTTAGTCATTAAGACATGTTGTTAAGTCATGTCTGACTCTTTGCGACACCATGGACTATAGCCCGCCAGGCTCCTCTGTCCATGGAATTCTCCAGGCAAGAAGAGGGTTGCCATTTCCTTCTCCAGGGGATCTTCCTGGATCTATACACAATATACAACAGAAAAACGAATAGTAAAATTAGAGTCAAAGTCTGATTGAAGAGCAAACAGACAGACAGCACCAGGCTCTGGGGCGTGGGGATGCAGCCACTGGGGACCCAGTCCCGAGTCCCCTGTGACAATGCGGGATCTACTTGTCACTGTTAGGTGAACAGAAGATTCATCTCGGGAGCAGAGCTTTCTCTGCTCTGCAAGCTCTTAAGTAAACCTTCGTGTCCTTTGGGTAATGCAATCAAGTCCTCCTCTTTGCTTCTCTGAAAGACCCCGGTTTGTTCAAATGTGCATTTCTGTGTCAGCTGCCCTCTGTGAAAACTGAAGATGTGACACTTAATCTTAATTCAGCGACTACTTTTCTGTGGGGAGCTAAGGTAACAAGGTCCAGGCACAGGACTCTTGGATGCTCTAACTCAGCCACGTGCACAGGCCTTGTGCTCGGCTTTCTGTCTTTGAGTATCTAACCCCAGAGACAGGAAGATCTCTCGGTGCCTGGGCGTCGGACACCCCATAAACATCCCAGCTAGGAGCTGCAGATGCACTAGACTCCGGTACCCAGGAGCTGGGACACCAGGCAGAGAGAAAAGGTGACAATCCAGGGAGAAAATAATAGGCTATAAATGGAAGATTCTTAATAAGATCGTGTGTTTACAGTCCCCGTGGATGAACACAGACACAGTCCAAGTGCCAATGTCAGCTCCTTGCAGGCTTGCACTCTCACGTGGCTCAGCAGTTTCTGCATTAACCACACCTCTCATCTCTGAGTGTTCTGTTCAGCTGGTTTACCTTATAGAGCTTCTTGGGTCCTTGTCTGTTTTCCCTTATTCTCTGCCACCTGCTTGCCCATTCTGACACGTCTTCATTCCATGGAAACACATATCCTTTCTTATTCTAGCCGCAAACCAGAACTGCAAGTGTAGTCTCTGAAAGAACAAATGAGGAGAGAAGGTGAAAATTGAGTCATGCTTGAATAAATGTATATCCAGTCCGGAAAATGTCTATTGAGCTCTGTGTCTGCCAGGAACCGTGCTGGGATTGAGCTTTCAGAGTTGAGAAAGGGAAATCCTGCGCACCAGGGAGCTCACTAGTGAACAGAAGAGCGTGTGCTGTGGGTCCATGATCTGAGACAGGAAATCAAGCCGGTCAGCAAACCCATCTGCCTCTCTTCACTGAGGTTCTGCGACAGAGGAGGGACTGGAAAGGCTCGCGGGCTGCAGAGGAGGAGGAGTGACGGAGAGGGACAGGATGGCCTATCCCAGCGTCCCACAGCTCAGTTCCTGGCTGAGTTAGTCTTCTTCTGTGCATTGATAGTAATTCACGTTCTACAAAAGGTTACTTCACTCAGTGCACTGAAACATCTGATCAGCCCTGAACTTCCCTTCTGGTCTCTAGGTTGAGCATTAGGCTGATTGAAGCATCTTATGATTGCATCAACTGTAAAATATCACCCATTCCCATCTTTTCATTCCACACTGCAAAAGTCTTAATGGCTTTATTTGCTCATCTTGGGGCCTTTGCCCATCCCAAAGTCTAAAATACATCATCAACATTGTGAGACATCTTTAAATATTTTAAGTTATAGTTGATATTTTCAAGATGATTCAGCCTTTAGATATTTCTATTTCAGGGACTTGTTTCATCTTTGGCTACATCCTCTTGAGATGCGAGCCTGTAACTAACTATAGCTCATTATCATAAGAGGGGCAAGCTTCAAAGAAACATCTAATCATTCACATCAAGTTCTCAGTTTTTCCTTGACAGACTTATCTATTGATGCCAGACTTAACTAAGCCCTAGTGTCTCCCAGGCTCAAGGAGATCTTGCCTGGAGGAATCTCCCAGAACACAGCCACTTCCAAGTATTTCTGGGATGTTTTAGAGGTGAAGACAGTCTTGCATTAAATCAGCAGCAGGCAAACTTTTTATCACAGCCAGGCAAAAGCTTCTGACTTCACAGCCAGACAAATGCTTCTGACTGCTGTTTCAAAGCATAATCTCTGTTTTCTGTAGCTCTTCCCAGAGATCAGAAACCAAAAACTGTATCATGCTTTCGTTACTGTCACCTCTGCAGGAGTTCTTTGCATCTTTCTTCTGCAGAGGCCCTGACCTACCAGGTGAGAAGTTCCAGGGTCTCTCTTCATCGCTGGGCCGAGCGCTTGCATCTTCGCGTGCAGTGACCCGGACTGTCTTCCTGGCAATCAAGAAAGAGTTCACCTCGGCTACCGCAGCCGTCTTCATCAGGGAGCATTTATGGAGGAATTCCCACAGACAAAGCTGTGCTGATCCCGGTGTGCATGTTGGTCAAAGCGAGCCTAGAACAAGACACACAGAGAGTGGCAGTAGCCCATGACCGCCAGGGGCCAGATGCCAGGACTCCGAGGAGGCAGCGACCACTCTATCCTGAGGACTTGGCAGGAGGCTTGGAGATGGTGACCTTTGAACAGGACTTAAAAGGTCAATAGTCATTCCCCAGACAGAAGAGAAAGGGCCTGAGGCGTCCCAGATGGGAAATGTCATGCGCTCCTGTGCCAGCTAGAAAAATACAGATGGAAAAACACTATCCTCTTCTGTTGTGGACGTAATAAGGATGAGCGTGTGCAGGGCCTGGAGGTGGGAGCATCCAGCGAGGAGTCTGAAACTGGAGGCCGGAGCTCAGGAAAGAGGCTGAAGCCACGGCGAGGCTGCTCTCAGCCAGGACGGGGGAGTAGACAGAGAAGAGGAGGTGGCTCGAGGCAAAAAGCATAGAGCTGGGGGTTTTTCTCTTTTCTGAAATAGCTACAGTGAGCTGGACAAGAGCCTCGCCAGCAGATCCCAGAACACAGTCCCACCCTCCCGTTGCCCATGCCCACCGAGGGCTGCTGCCTCGGACTCTCCCATCAAGGAGACAGATGTGGACCCTTTCCTGGCTTCAGGAACCCAAACTCCATCCTCTATTTTCCATTCACTCTAACTCCCTCAACTGCTTTTTCTTCTGCATTGTCCCATGTTTATAAATGGATGCAAAATAATTTGTGGAATAAGAAAGTTTATAAATAAAACCCCTCTATAGCCTCCTAATAAATTCTTTTTTTTTTTTTTTTGGCTGAAGTTAGCCAAAACTGGTTTGTGTTGCTTGCTACCAAAGAACACTTAATCACCCTGCATTTGATCACACTGTCCTGGCCACCCCACAGATTGTCCTGAGCTCAAATAGACCACCGGGTGTGAGAGCGTTTTGCTGGCCATAAAGCTCTGGAGGGGGTTTGGCATCTTCACCACGTGGATTCAAAATCACAGAGAGAACAGGCTGGGAACACAAGTCCTAGAGGCTGGGAAATTCCCACTGCATTGGTCTCATGGAGTTTAGAATCCATCATGCCAAGATAGCCCAACGCCCAGAGAGAACGACGTGCATGGTGCCCAGCAGATGTGTTTTCCACGGGCCCCGAGCACCTGGCCAGTAGCACCAGCACTGCCCACTGCAAGCAGGCATCACAGGCTGGGTTTGTGGTTCACAGATTAAGTGGGATAAATCCTCCACGCCTCAGAAACCAGCTAAACAAACGGGAGCGCGTGATGTCAGCGCCTGCTTTGCCTTCTGAAGACCAAGAACGGGCAGAAGGATGCTGGGGTTATAATTAGCTCCATTGAGATGCTTTGTAAAATGCCCAGCGGTTTTGATGTGAACCATCCAGCCTGCCGTTTCCTTGGTTTCCTATTGTGGCTCTTTCCAGCCATAATACATGAGCCCAGAACACTCTGTTCTCTTAAAGGGCTTGCCTTGAGAGTGGAGCTTCCCTCGTAGCTCCAGTCGGTAAAAAATCCACTTGCAGTGCAGGAAACCAGGATTCGATTCCTGGGTGAGAAAGATCCCCTGGATCTTGGAAATGGCAAGATCCATCCACCAAGGAAATGACAACCCACTCCAGTATTCTTGCCTGGAGAATCCCATGGACAGAGGAGCCTGGCAGGCTACAGTCCACGGTGTCACAAAGAGTCAGACACAACTTAGTGACTAAACCACCACCACGGTGAGAGCTCAGAGTGGGCTCTGTCTGCTCAGCCAGCAGATGACTTCTAAATACCCAGTCAAGCGGTAAGTGCTTATCCCACTGGTCTCTGTTGTACACTGTCAAGAGGAATTTTAAATCCTAAAGTGAACAGAAATGAAATACACAAGCCAGACTCGCCCCTCAGTTTCTAGTGCAGAAGAAGCACAGCTTTCCTTGACTTGGTGTCCAGTGTGTGCAAGATAGAGAAGGCAACGGCACCCCACTCCAGCACTCTTGCCTGGAAAACCCCATGCACGGAGGAGCCTGGTGGGTTGCAGTCCATGGGGTTGCTAAGAGTCGGACATGACTGAGCGACCTCACTTTCACTTTTCACTTTCACGCACTGGAGAAGGAAATGGCAACCCACTCCAGTGTTCTTGCCTGGAGAATCCCAGGGACGGGGGAGCCTGGCGGGCTGCCATCTATGGGGTCGCACAGAGTCGGACACGACTGAAGCGACTTAGCAGCAGCAGCAGCAGTGTGCAAGATACTATGCATGGACCTACCTGGTGCCTCAGTGGTTAAGAATCTACCTGCCAGTGCAGGAGATGCAGGTTTGATCCCTGGTTCAGAAAGATCCCACATACTGTGAAGTAACTAAACCCTCAGGCTGCAACTACTGAGTCTGTGCTCTGGAACCCAGGAGCCGTAACTACCGCGCCCACGCGCCACAGCTGCTAAAGGGCTGTCCATGGAAACCAAGGCCTCCTGCAGAGTTTGGGAGGAAGAGCTATGGTGACTATGGAGTGCCGGGCACTGGAAGCTGCAGCCTGGCCCTGGAGATGGTCCTTATGCAGCCTCCGTCCGGGGAAACCTTGGGGAGGGCGCTTCACACGGGGTCATGTGGCAGTAGGGGTTTGCCGGTGCCCTGGGGGGCAGTCATCATTCGCCCAGGAAGGGTCTGCTCTGCACCTGCCATCCTGCTGTTGGTGGGGGGCAGGTGAGAATCCTGGGTCCACCCCACCATCCGAGAGCAGTGCCCAGGGGGCAGGCGGGTGTGGTCTGAGCTGCAGAGCAGCACAAAGGGGACCCGGGCCCTCAGACCTTTAGGGTTAGCGGACCCACTCGTATGGTGCTGGTGAAACTCGTTTTAATCTCCACAGTGTGATCACTCCAGTGCCTTGGATGCAATGACACATCTCAGAACCTCCCTCAGAAGAGTTTCAGAACCTCTCCCTCCATTTGCCTGCTACACCTTAACAGACAGTCGCTTAGGTATCCACCCAGGTCAACTTTACTCTAACCTGGGCAAGACGTGCGGGAGGCTCTGAGCTGTGCCTTCCAGGAGCCGAGACATCACAGAACCTGCCTAAAGAAAGCTCCAGATGACACAGAGCAGCCGTGGAGCAGCTAAGGGGCAGAAGGGAAAAGACAGCGCTCAAGAAAGAACCTTTCTTGTTGACTCGGGACCAGAGCAATTCGTTTGTTCGAGGATTTCATTTTTCACGAGTTAAATCAGTCACGATTTCCGAGCAAACAGTGTGTGCGTACGGGTGTCAGAACCATGGATGTGCTTGCAGCTGGGACTAGAGAGAGCACTGGGCAGGCTTTGGACACCCCAGTTTTGAGGAACAGAGGCCATACTGATGCTCCAACCCAAGGAACATCCCCAGGCCCCAATTCCTTTTAATTCCCTTTTCAGTCCAGTGTTCAAAGCCCTGTGGTCACCAGTGCTCTTGGAAGTTCCGCCTTGGAGGCTCTGGGAGCAAGAGCGAAAGCCCGTCCAGTCCCCACTCCCCCAAGCTGGCAGGATCACCCGCTGTGGTCTCAAACCACATTTGCACAAACCATCATTTTCTCGGATTTCTAGGTTCTGTTCTCATGCACAGGCCAGGCTTGGGAAGTTGTGCAAAGCTCAGGAAGTGAATTCCTCATAAGAAAATGATTTATAACATGACCGCTCTAGGGCCACATGCGGTAAGAATAAGTCCAGCTCAACTTCTCCCCAAGTTCATCAGTTATTTCTCCCTCAGCCCCTCCTTGTCTGCCCCACCACACACATGTGCACATTCAGGCACACACAGCAAACACACTGCCCTCAGCTCACTTGGGTCATGCCCCTGTTTTCATGTCTGTGTCTCCCTCACCGGCCCACCATGCCCCGGGACTGTGACCCAGCTGGGAACCCTGGTCTCAAATGTCAGCCTGGAGAGTGACCCCCGCTGAGGGTCTTCACCTGTTGTCCCTTAGTTGGCAGTTCGTCCACACCAGCTAGAGCCGCAGAAACTTTCTAGAAGGTCCTGCCCACCCCAAGCGGATGGTGAACGATAAGAAAGGCAAGTACCAAGCAGGCTCGTGTGTTGTCTTCACCCTCAGACCAGGACAGCGTCCTTTGGAGGTCCCAGTGCCCACCAAGAGCCCAGTGGGACCCAGTGAGGCAGCTGACATCCAGCCTCGGGAGCGTGGACGCCATGATCCTCAGAGCAGCAGCGGGTGGTGTGAGGAGGCCCCTGGGTGTCTGACTCTTTCCCTCCAAGCAGCCTGGAGACCTGTTTTAATCAGGTGGGGGAAGGCAGGGTGGGGGGGTGATCTGTAGTTTTCCTATCACCACTTCTTCTCTGGGGGCCTTTAGAAACATGGCCTTAACACACAGCCTTCAGAGACATTTCTAACCGGTTGCCCTGGGCCCCACCAGGGTAACTGGCACTGACCCTCTGTTCCTCTTGCAAGAAGCAAAAGCAGGAGGACTTGCCTTCAGGGTTTGAATAGCCTGCGTTCTGGCCCCAGATCGGAAACTTGGATTGACTGGGCTGTCAGTTTGCTCCCAAGGGTTGGGTTCCTTGGAGGCAGCCTGGACCTGTCTCCTCGCTGTCAGCCCAGACAGAGGGCTGGCTCAGCCTCTCCCGGAACACGCATGGGTTTGCATGGCAGCGTCAGAGGAGGGAAACGAATCCTGTGTTCCATGCTCCCTACCAACTTCTTGATGACCAGCAAATGTCATGGACAATTAACCATCCGCTCCCAGGGACACGCTCAATGTGGACAGGGGCATGGACAGGGTCGCCAAGGCAGGCATGCCTCCAGGGCATCAAACCACAGGGAGAATCCAGGGTCACACGGAATGTGGGCTCTGGGCACAGACAGAGCCAAGTCCCACTCCAGTTGTTCCCAGTGGCTCTCACGGATCACCCAGGAGCTTGACTCCTCCTGACACACTTACCGGATTTCACTCAAACTCACGAAAAGTACAAATTTGTCCATTTGAAAATCATAAAAATCTCCTAGCTGGAGAAGACTTTAAAGTCACTTATTTTAACCTTTTTGTGACCCTCGCACCACAGGTAGGTATGCAATCTCCCCAACACGGGGTCCTTTCCCCCCCAGGGGCTCGACTGGAGGGTCCCCTCATGCTGAGCCCCCCTCCCCCACAGCGTGTGCTGGCCCAGACTCACAGGAGCAGCAATTACACTGTCCAGGGGCTCGTCAGTTCTCTTAGCCGAGGTGTGTGTCCCCTCCCTCATTTCTCACACAGCATGGTTGCGGGCCCACAAGGCCCCAGCTCTCCTCTTGGCAAAGCTCCCCATCAGATGTGCCCCTGATGTGGAGAGAGGCTCCCTTTGCAGGATCAGTTGCACTGCTCGGTGGTCCAGCAGAGCCTGAGTGGGATGAGCCCTCGTGCCTTCAACACTGCACTTCTGCTAACGCGGTGACAGCTGAGATTCCCGGCAGGCACGATCCTTCAGGACTGAGGATTAACTTCATCCTCAACCAGCTTGCAGCCCGTCCCAGCCCATCTCAGCCCGTCTCAGCCTGTGCCCACTGGCTCCCGTCACCCCTCCCCAAGCTTCTACAATTCACTTCCTGGACCCAAGAGCCAGGCCTTTGTTTGCCGGGCATTTTAATTTAGAAGTAGACAGCTAAACCACAAATCAAAATTAGGGCACACCCACCCACATCCTGCAAAAGTTGCCTGAGAACATCCAACAAACCAGGTCCAACAGGAGAGCAAGAATGGTCAAGCGGATCTGAAGCCCAGCCCATATCTCCTCTGGACAATTGATGCCCTATCCATGTTAGTCGGTGATTCATTCGAGCCCTGCGGGGTCCAGCGGCCTCAAGGGACAAAGGCATCTATTAAAGCAAATGTTCTGATGTCGAGAGCCATGGGGCCCTTCTCTCTCTTCAGCCTGTGGAACACAGCCAGGGGCCGGGGCTGGCAGAGGGGCCCGGCGAAGTTGAGGCCTCCTGGTCCCAGAGGGGCTGCCAGAGAGCCAAGGAAACCAGTGCTCTCCCACCTGGCCCACCACGCCAGCTACCTGGCACCCAGGGCTGGGTGCCCCGACTAGACTCCGCCAACAACAAGCACCAGTGCCACCTCTGGGGTCCCCACCACAGTAGTGGGATGTGCCAAGCTTCCCTCTTGTTTTCCTTGAGCCTCAGTCTCTGAATAGCACTGGTAAAAGGAAAGGAAGAGAAGGGAGGATGAAGAAGGCAAAGATGGGGAGACACAAGATGAGTCCTGGGCCTCTTTGAAAACCTGGACAGAACTCTGCACTCTGATGTTTTGCAGGAAAGCAGACTCTAAGAGGGACAGTGTGCACCAACCTCCCTGCTTAGAGAGAGAAGAAATTTGTCCTTCCAGCCTGCATGGAGAAAGGGGGCTTCCCCAGTGCACCCAAGCCACCAGTCAGGGTCACACTCTGAACAGAGTCCAGCAGGACGGCCGCCTCGAATTCCCTAACAGCAGTGACCCTGGGCGAAGGCCCTTCCCGCTGGGGATGTGGGGTCTTGTCCACTGAGGGCTGACCCCACTCGCCGGCTACCCCCGGGCCTAGAGACTGCGCACAGAGGATCACCCTCCCCGCGAGCGGTCTTTGTTCCTGCTGGCCCATAAATCACGCTTGTTACCAGCCCACGAGTTCTCCTGGGGACTGACTTCTTTGACTCCGCTTTTGGTTGAAAGGAAAACCAAGTGCAGCAAGAAACACGACTCAAGTTTTTCCCCAAACGTGTCCACGACGCTGCTGGTGTGGCTCCTCTGATGGGGGGGCTGCGCCGGCCAGAGACACCCCCTCCGCTCGCACGCAGCTGGGGAGCAGAAACACCACCGGAGCATCTCCGTTATTCGGCAGGCCTTTCTGTGGCATCTCAGTTTTTAACTGCAGCTTCCTTTGGAAATGCTCAGAGCAAAGACATCTGTTTCCTTTCATTGGGATTTTTATGTTCTTCCAGCCAAAAAAGGAGAGGACAGAGTTCATTAATTCAGCCTAGCAATAATTACAATGTCCACATAAATTCTGTTGGGTTTGGTGCTTTCAAATATTGAAGCCTCCACTCCCTCCTCCCCTCCTGCTTTCTCAGTTGAGAGGTGAAGATGACAAGAAAACCGGGACGACCCTGGAGGTCTTGCCAGCCATAAGGAACTTGCCACCAGCTCTCCCGGAGCACAGTGACGTCCCCAAGACCCCCAGGCAGCACAAGGACACGGTCACTCAACATGCCGTGGGCCCAATTCCATGGACACAGGGAGATTCAGACCGCCCCACGTTTTATTTGCTGAAAAAGTAAAAATCTGCCCCAGAGAAGAGGGGGCAGAACGAGGCGGGGCCAGGACGTGAAAGCCCACATAAGTTAAGAAACTTGGCCTTCTTCCTTAAAGCACAGGCTCTCAACTCCTCAGAGGTCAGGACTGTGTCATACATAGCTCCTGTCGTCCAGGCTCTAAGCCTGGTCTGGAGCCCACAGTCCAAGTTCTGCACATCTCGATGAGTTGAGGTGATTGATGGATTTCAATTCAGCACCAGTGCCCCTCAGGAAAAAATGGAAACTGATGGTGTACGATAATGACACCAGCAAGTCTGATTGTCTGGGACCTCAGAAGCTTCACAAACTCTCAACATGTGCAGCTTTTGTACCAAACAACCTAGTTAGCTTTTTCACAAACTCATCTGGGTATGCATTCTGCACGCTTCTCAGGAGAGCACCTGCAGACTCTATAGGAGGCCGGTTCATTGACCATCGTGGTTAGGCAATGCCAGCAGCAGTCTGGCCCTCAAGGTCAGCAGGCAGGGGTCGGCCGCAGCCTCCCGGCCCGCCTCCTCCAGCAGCCCCGGCGGAGCCAGAAGAACAAGCTTCCTTATTTCGTTCCTGTTGCTCATGACATCCAAACTCCTACGTTCAGGTGCTGCGCCCTCGCCTAAAGGGATGCGCACAGAGGGCAGTCTGCACGCCCAACTACCCAGCTCCCCTGTTAACCGACTGACTGCGAGAGCCCCTGTGCTCGTCGAAAACACACAAAAATGATCACGTGGGGTCCAACCACAAAGCTTCTGCACAGCAAAGAAAGCCATCAACAAAATGAAAAGGCAACCTATGGAATAAGAGAAAATGTCTGCACATCATATATATGATAAGGGGTTAATACCCCCAAAATATTAAAAAACTCAAATAACTGGAAAGCGAACTCACAGGGAGCTCCCTGGCAGCATAGTGGCCAGGATTCACAGCTCTCACTGCTGTAGTCCAGGCTCAACCGGGTCAGGGAACCGAGATCCACAGGCCACGAGGCGTGGCCAAATATACGTGCAAGTACATATGTATCTCTATATATTCATACATATTTTCACATTGTTGTTCAGTCACTCAGCCGTATCTGACTCTTTGTAACCCCATGGACTGCAGCATGCCAGCTTCCTTGTCCTTCACCAGCTCCCAGAGTTTGCTCAAACTTTTGTCCACTAAGTCGATGAAAAGATCAAACAATTCAGTTTTCAAATGAGCAGAGGAATAGACATTTCCCCAAAGAAGGGACACAAAAATGGTCAACAGGCTTGTGAAATGAAAATCAAAACCACAATGCGATATCACCTCGTACCTGTCAGGAGACTACCACCAAAGAGACAGTAATAAATGCTGGCGAGGGCGTGGCGAAAAGGGAACCCTGATACAGCGGTGGTGGGAATGTAAATTGATGCAGCCTCTGTGGAAAACAGTATGGAGGTTCCGCCAAAAATTAAAATCAGAACTACCATATGACCCTACAATTCCACCCCTGGGTTTGTATTCAAAGAAAATGAAAACACTAACTAGAAAAGGTGCCTGCACTCCAACACTCACAGCAGCATTACTGACAACAGCCAGTACATGGAAATAACCCCAGTGTCCATCAACCGATAACTGGATGTGTGAATACAAACACACTCACACACAATGGACCACTACTCAGCCATAGAGAAGAGGGAAACATTGCCATTTGCAGCAACACGGATGGACCAGGAGGGTCTTCTGTTAATAAAGTAAGTCAGACCCAGAAAGAAATGCTGTGTGTGTTATGTTTCAACCGCTGCCTACTTTCATAAATTAAGTTTTACTGGAACAGGGCATGCTTCCTCAACTACATATTATCTATGGTGGCTCTTTGCTACAACGGATGTGTTGAGTAGTTGTGACAGAGACCACGTGTCCTATAATATCTGAAATATTTACTATCTGGGCCCTTTGCAGGCAAACTTTTCCCAAAACCTCTGGTCAAAAGAGGTTATCTTCTCTGTGGTAACAAAAAACTCCAAAATCTCAGTGGATTCACACACTGGGTCTGGATAAACCCCAGGCATGCTGTTCCCCATGGAAAAACATAACGTCTCGATCCCATGACTCTGCCACCATGACACAAAGCTTCCTGGATCACCGAGTAAGGAAGAACACACAGGGTCCTTGCCTCCCCACCTGCACCACGACTCCACCCAGAGAGCTGCAAGGCGACTGACCAGGATAGCTGGAAGCAGGCAGAAACCAGGTATTGATAGGAAGTATAATATCTACCAAACAGATTTTATTACATCTCAGTAATTTCTTTCCATTCGTATTAAAAAGGTTTTATTTGGTGGTTAAATTTTCAACATGCATTGATAGATTCTTATGGGTTTTCTCCATAGGAAATGCAAAGTAATAAATTATGCTCATAACTTTCCTGTGGGGCACCCATTCATGTGTTGCTGCAATAAAGTCTATTTAGTGAAATTTTTATGAGAGTTGACTTTTATATATTAATACTTTATTTTTGCAGCTATATCCATGTGTGAGATTAGGCTGTTGCCTTCCCTTTTAGTATTACCTTTATCATATTTTATGCTGGGAAAATCTCAATCTCAGTATTCATTAAAATCACAAGGAGCTTTTGCAAAACACCAGTGTCCATATGTTTTGGACAGTTAGGCACAATGAGGAGACAAGGGAATATGTTCCAAACAAAAGAACAAGACAAAACTTTAGGAAAAGAACTAAACAAAACAGAGATAAGCAATCTTCCAGGTAAAGGGTCAAGAGTAGGGACTTCCCTGGTGGTTCAGAGGCTGGGACTCCATGCTCCCAATGTAGGGGGCCAGGCCTCAGTCCCCGGTCAGGTAACTAAATCCTACAAGCTGTAATTAAGATCCAGTGCAGCCAAATAAATAAAAATAAATATTAAAAAGTAACAGTAATAAAATTACTCACTGAACTCAGAAGAATGGAGGAACACATTGATAACTTCAACAAAGAGATAAAATATTAACAAGAACTGAATCAGAGCTGAAGAATACAATAACTAAAAATTTAAAAATATACTAGAGGAAACCAGGAGCAAATTAGATGATACAGAAGAATAGACTGGGGATCTGGAAGACAGTCTGGTAGAAATCACTCCCATCAGAACCAGCAAAAAAGAAAAAAAGAATAAGATAGTTTAAGAGACAACATCAGGCTTACAAACACTGCCATATAAGGGTCCCAGAGGGAGAAGAGAAAGATGAAGGAAAAGAAAACCTAGTGGGAGAAATAATAGCTGAAAACATTCCTAAGCTACTGAAGAAAAGAGACATGCAGGTCCAGGAAGCACAGAGAGTCCCAAACAATCTGAACCAAAGTTCCTTTAAAGGAGTGATAAATAGACTGATGGCTGACTTCTTACAGGACCAGTGGGAGCCAATGGCAATGGAAGCATAATTTTAAAGGACTGAAAGAAAATAACTGCAAACCTAGATGGTACACCCAGCAAAAACATCGTCCCAGGATATAGATGAAATGATGACATTTTCAGATAAATTATTTAAAAGACAGGCTGTAGCAAGGGCAGTCTAGGACACATCAGCACTCAGGAACATCATTCAAACACCGCAGAATCCATTGGGAAGCAGCAGACCCTGCCAATGGCAGTCAGGTTTCCCAGTTCCTCTCTGCCTGGTTTTGGAAGCAGAATGGACACCTTTGGTCAATTGTGAGGGGTGGGAAGGCTGGCAGGAGAAAAGGTCTATGATCCTCAGTCTTTACTTCATGGTCCCAAGACAACCACTTTGGTCCCAAAGCCAACCAAATCCACGTTTCAATCTGGAAAACAGTATCAAGGAAAAAATGACATAAGCAAAAATAAGAAAATGAAATGCTCCAGCAGTCTCCCACTTACTTCTGACTGCTCATATCACGTGATCATCCCCCCAACAAGCAGTGTCAATGTTTTTACCTGGCAAATGCCACCCCAAACAATGGCAGGGTCTGTGGATGCAGAAGGAAGGGAGTGATGTGGAGAAAAGGCAGGTGGGCCTTCACAGCTAAGTCAGTTTCACAGGAAATACACCATCCAAACTATGTCAAAACTCAATGGAATGCCTGCTTTGCAGTCAACATTTTCTTAAAGGTTACATTCTAGTCTCTGAAAGTCTGTGTGGCATCTTTTGGTTTGTTTCCTTTTTACAGATGGTTCCAGGCTGAATTTGTGGAACATGGTTTGGACACCACAAAGATTGTTTTATTCTTTACGGTCAATCAAAAATGTCTTCTTAGAAGTCAAAGAACATCATTAGAAATGGTATGCAAAGGAATAAATCTAAAACTGTTCCCCAAAAGTTAAAATCAGATTTTTTTTAATTGATAAGTGTCCTGAGGCATCATTCCTTTCCGTTGAGGTAGGTCGAGGAAGTGTATTTATTCATCCTTAGGATAAACCATATACTGGTGATAATGAACTCCACCCATGCCTCACTCGCTGCACAGCCTAACGAGAAGCAGACGGTCCCAGTGGCCCCCGCCCTCTCCTTTCCCTTCAAGGCTGGCAGCTTCAGAAGGAGCTGCTTGTGGAGCAGGCCAACCCTTCCCTTCGTCCTGGTGCACTGTGCCAGGCAGAGGGGAAGATGCCCCCTTCATCGCAGGGGAGACACTGCCATTCACTTCCAGACTGGCCATAGGACCAGAGCTCCTCGCCCAGAGGCATCGTCCCCTCTGCCCACCTGCCCAGGTGGAGGGTTTGCACAGGTGAAGTCAGGATCCAGGCCCAAGGCCAGCTCCACCCCCAGGACAGTAAGTTCCTACCATCAGCTTGTGACTGTGGAGGCACCCTCTTCAAAGACAGCACCTACACAGCTCGGCGAGGAGCCAGCCACCCAGGAAGGCCCCCTTTCAGAGGCCCTGGTGACCCAGATAGCTGCCCCGTCGAGTGAGCCACTCCCCCCTGTCTGCACCCCAGTGCCTACCCTTATGCTTTCAATCTGCCACTAAAGAGTGAACCTACAAAACACAGAGCACCCCACCCAGGACCCTGATTAAGGCCGAGCCCCAGGTCCTCACTCCTTCCCTCCCTCAACCTTGACCTCAGTGTGTGGTCCGGTGTGCCGCACGTCCTCCAGGACTGAGTCATAACTCTTCTTTTTTCCAAAGTTTCCTGGTACTTGTTGCTGAGGTGCGTTCTGCAGTTATAAGACCCACAAGGCCTGATCTAGCCACATCCTTGGACCCTGGTCAGGGAGATGTCTGTAGGGGCTGCTGCAGGCGGGATGATGGAGGTGAGCACCACAGGCATCTCTAGCCAGGGGCATCACTGTCATAGTCTGAGACTGTCAGGAAGCACTCTGCCGTGAAGATGTGTGTGCAAGCTAAGTCTTCAGTTGTGTCTGACTCCTTGCGAACCCATGGGCCGCAGCACAGGCTTCCCTGTCCTTCACCATCTCAGAGCTTGTTCAGACTCATGTCTATTGAGTCAGTGATGCCATCCAACCATCTCATCCTGTCACCCCCTTCTCCTCCTACCTTCAATCTTTCCTAGAATCAGAGTCTTTTCCAATAAGTCGGTTTTTTCCATCAGGTGACAAAGCATTAGAGCTTCAGCACCAATCTTTCCAATGAATATTCAGGGTTGATTTCCTTTAGGATTGACTGGTGTGATCTTCTTGAAGTCCAAGGGACTCTCAAGAGTCTCTCCAGCACCACAGTTCAAAAGCATCCATTCTTAAGCATTCAGCCTCCTTTATGGTCCAGCTGTCACATTCTACATGACTACTGGAAAAACCATAGCTCTGACTATACAGACCTTTGTCAGCAAAGTGATGTCTCTGCTTAGGAGATTCACTTTTTAAATTTCTGTTGTTTTCAAGCCTGTGTTGAAGTTTTTCTCTTCCCTCACCAAGGTTCAACCTGAAAGTCAGTACACAGGCCTCTTACACATTAGCCAGGTGGGCAGGGTGTGCATATGGAACCCAGAATTCAACCACTTCAACTGTTAACTTAAAAGCTGCTCATCAAGAATCAGATAGAAAAGCACATAATGCCTTACACCATTATCAGATATTGTAAAAAATTAAAGCTTACAATGAAAGTCAGTAATGAAATCAAAGGTATTATTCTACAGCATCTTTTCATTAAAGACATCACTAGCGTTTACCCACATTATTGCTATAATTATCCCAATTTTGGAGAAGGCAATGGCACCCCACTCCAGTACTCTTGCCTGGAAAATCCCATGGACGGAGGAGCCTGGTGGGCTGCAGTCCATGGGGTCGCTGAGTCGGACACGACTGAGCGACTTCACTTTCACTTCTCACTTTCATGCATTGGAGAAGGAAATGGCAACCCACTCCAGTGTTCTTGCCTGGAGAATCCCAGGGACGGGGGAGCCTGGTGGGCTACCGTCTATGGGGTCACACAGAGTCGGACACGACTGAAGTGACTTAGCAGCAGCAGCAGCATCCCAATTTTATAATGGAAAAACATACTTTACATCAGCTATCTGTTATCTTCTGAAGGAGAGGGGAGAAGTTTCATATCTATCCTTAGAATCAAGACAAACGCTTCCTTCATTTGGTAATGACACTGCATAATAAACATAAAAGTCTGATTTGTTTGAGATGATAAACCAGCTCGCTGGGGTGGCCCGTCCCCCTCAAGACTTGAGACTGCACTGCCGCCTGGTGGCAGAATTAAGTTTGACAACAATTCATTTGTGAGCTTGCCAGCCTTTGGGAAAGACCAACATGCTGGTAAAGATTGAAGGCAAAAGGAGAAGAGGGCGAGAGAGGATGAGATGGTTGGATGGCATTGCTGACTCAATGGACATCAATCTGAGCGAACTCTGGAAGATGATGAAGGACAGGGAAGCCTGGTGTGCTGCAGTCCATGGGGTCTCAAAGAGTCGGACATGGACACAATTTAGCGACTGAACACACACACCCACCCACACACACATATAGCCTTTGGTTTACTATTTTTAAAAATGAAAAGGTGGTTATCATTTAACTTTTAAAAAATGGAAGGGTCTGAGGGACACGAGGTTGAAGGTGCCAAATTTAACCAAATGTCCAAATCTTCTTAGAAAGCCGTTAGCCCCACCTATCCCCTGGAACAAAGCCCAACCCCACTGACACCTGGAACTCAGTGAGTATCCCCTTAGGTACCCCGTGGAGGTCACACTACACTTCCAATATCCCTGTTTTCTTTAAAACCCAGTCGTGCCTCTCAGCCAAAGCCAAATGGCAAGGCTCTGGAGGTTAGGAAACCTACCTAGTTAGTGACCTAGTTTTAGAAAACCTGAAAGAAACTACGAGCACAGGTGTTACTTGAAACCAATGAATTCTGGTGATTCTCATTTCAAACATGTCACAGTGGTTACAATATTAGGGTTGAGATTTTAAGGAGCATTTCCTAAGATCAAGTGGTTTAGCACAATAGCTAACGAGCTGTGGACAGGAAGAGGACACGTTGCTGCCTCTCAACGAAAGGGCTTTGGGGGTGCCCTCAGCAATGACCCCACTGCAGCCCACTGCAACAACACAGAACTAGACTTGTATGTGTTGTTCAGTCGCTCAATTGTGTCTGACTCTGCAACCCCATGGGCTCAATGAACATCACGCTTCCCTGTCCTTCACTATCTCCTAGAGTTTCCTCAAACCCACGTCCACTGAGTCGGTGATGCCATACAACCATCTCATCCTCTGTCCTCCCCTTCTCCTGCCTTCAATCTTTCCAGGCGTCAGGGTCTTTTCCAATGAGTTGGTTCTTCGCATCAGGTGGCCAAAGTATTGGACTTCAGTAATGAATGTATATTTACAACAAATATTATACTAACTCTACGTACTTGATACTTAGCTCAGCATTCAAGAAGCTGCTGATAAACCATCTCTGGGGAGAAGTATCAGACTTCCTTTCTACTCTATGCATCTCTATAATTTCTAAGCTTCTAATGTCAGTGTCACCTTCATATTCAGAAAAAAAAATGGAAATAAAAACCCAAAATGCATCATGTGTAACACAGTAAGAACAACCCCTTCTCTAAATGTTAAGGTATTTTTACATTTTCTAACTCAAGGTCCTCACTTCCATTATACAGCTGTTAGAAACTTCTAAATACTTATTGTGTCTTTCTGATACATGATCAAAGGACAGAGTACAAATGCCAATTTTAATATGCTTATTATGTACCCCAAACTATGCTGGGTTCTTTAAAGTGCCCTTCAGTCCTTACCATACCCCCCTGGATTGCATGGGAAGTGTGACCAGTAGGCGTGTGACTGCCAAGGGGGGGCCTTGCGGAGGTCGCACCATGTGCAAGGGCAGAGCTGAAACCTGAACCCAGGCTCATCTCTTCTCCAAAGCCAGGGTCAGTTAAAGGTGTTTGCATTCGACCAGGCACTGCATTCAGCAGATCTGGTTCACAACTTCAAAATGTCAAGCCAGTCCCCTCTCTGGATATTGCACTTTAATTCCTGACCCAAATCATCAGACAACAGCCCACTTTCTGCCTCCCTTGTATGTGGCCACACCTGCTTCCATCTGCTGAGCGTCCGCTTGGCACCAGGCTCTGCTTTCCCACCCCCTTCACACTCAGTGAAGCAGGCATGGGTAGGACGCCCTCTTACGAGCAGAAAAAATGGGGCACAGAGAAAAAACACCCCAGGTCATAACCAGGGATGTGACCAAACTCAGAACATAACCCACGCCACGTCAGCCCAGGCCCCAGGCTAGTAAACCCTTTGACATGCTTCCTTCCCAAGCAGCTCATGCTTCATACTCAAACTTGTAACACTAAACACCATATATATAGCTAGTCATCTGAGTTAACTGGTTGAAAGGCCAGCTGTAAAGAGCCTGGGTTGCAAAATGCTTAAACTCTGAAACCATATCGTGGCCACAAGCTTCTAGCCACTAATGCAGTGTGTAATAAGTGTGGAATATTGTCTTGACGCCAAGATTTTCAAAAGCAGAAAATTACTTAATACACCCAGTACTGAGAGACTGAGACCAAAGCATGCTCTCATTTGTATTGAATTGAACATCATTAAGCCAATATGGGGGCCTCCCTGTTGACTCAGCGATAAAGAACCCACCTGCCAATGCAGGAGACCTGGGTTCGATCCCTGGGTCAGGAAGATCTGGAGGCGGAAACGGCAACCCACTGCACTCTTCTTGCCTGAGAAATCCCATGGACGAAAGAGCCTGGTGGGCTACAACCCTTGGGGTCACAAAGAGTTGGACACGACTTAGTGACTAAACAACAACAAAAGCCAATTTTGCAGCTTCATCCACCTTCTCAAAGACGGTGGGGCCCATGGAGACCCACGCCTGGGACCAGGACTCGGCTCAACACAGTAGCCTGGAAAGGGCAGTCCTCCCAGTTCTCCTCTGTTAAAAGGTGCTCCAGAGAGGAGCTATGGAAGCTCTGACCTACAACGGTTCCTCCTAGAAGTGGCTTCCATTGATCCTCAGACTTTAAGGGCATTTCAGCTGACGACGCTTTGGACCGTCTGGGCCCAACCACCTGTTGACAAAGGTCAAGTGTCTTCAGTGGTCTTTTGTCTCCTGAGAATAAGATTCCCCTGGATCCCACCACCCAGAACTCAGTCCCAACCTGGTGTCATCGTACCTCGGCCCACGCCCGCCAGTGCCCAGCTCAGGGGAGTCGCCGCTGCCAGTCCCACGAGATGAGGACCTGAGCTGGCTCACCGGCCCAGGTGAGTCCAGGACTCATCCCACCAACCCAGAAGGAAGACAGAGCCTTCAAACAGGAAGTGAATCACATGTGGAAACCAAGTCCACGCCTCGAGTTTCCCCAAAGTGAGAAGTCCCAGTGTTTACATTCCACCATTTTCAAAACATGCAAGAAAAACCACCTCCGTCCAACACACGTAGGAACACGCAGTCCACAGCACTTGCGTTAAGCAGACAGCAAGGCGGTGTGGCCACACAAGGGTCCCACATGCGGACCTGCGTTCTCGCCTCCCTCCCCGTAGACTCTGTCCTTACAGCTCAGGTTCTGGGCGGCTGTGTATACACATCACACAGGCGGCTTGTAGGGCTGCGTTTGCCCACCTTCCTATCTCCCTCCTACAACGAAACCGTGAGAGTCGCGGCTTTAGCAGAAGGGCCAGGACCTTCGGGGTCTTGCTGTCACAATTTCAGTGCCAGCCTTGGCAGCAAAACATCCCTGCGACGAGTGCAAGCTGGCAGGGAAGAGGAGAGCGTGGTGTGTCAGGTCCTGGAACTCGTGCGAGACATGCCAAGGGAGATTCCCGGACGTGTGCACGCCTCCAAGGACTTCTAGGGAGAACTCGACACAGCACGCCGAGTAAAGGATGGCATTTGTGTCACAGATTATAACAGGCAAATACACTACGTGCTGATGGTGATGTCCTAGAGGGGCGACATCTTGATGCAAGGACGAGGACCCCCGGACTCCGCGGGTCAGCGGTCTGCCTGAGGGACGTGTCTTCAAGAGAGGGCATAGAGGGGGCATCAGTCCTTCTCTGATGAGCTCTTCTGCTCTTTTCCTTTCTGTTGGAGTACAGTTGCTTTACCACCAACGTGCTAGTTTCTGCTATAGATGATTTACTTTTTAAAAGAAGCCAAGAAATAAAAGGAAATCATGGGAAAATGAAATGCCAAAGCTGAGGAAGAGTTCACAGTGAAAACAACGAAGGCCCAGGGGAAAGGCGACCCCATCCTGCGGGCACGCCCATCTCAGCCCCCCGACCCTGGGGTGGGGACACAGGCAAACGGACACCTTGTCTCCCCCTGGCCTCTGTTGTTGCTCACTCAGGCGTGCCTGACCCTGACCCTGCGGACTGCAGCATGCCAGGCTTCCCTGTCCTTGGCTATCTCCCAGTTTGCTCAAATTCATGTCCATTGAGTCAGTGGTGCAATCTAACCAGGCCTCTCTCTGCAAGGTACTTTGGTTTTAGAGTTAAGGGATCTAAGTATTGGATGGAAAGAAATGTTTATTTACATAGCTTGAAACCTACTTCTTGAAAACATTTGTACCTTTACTGCCTCAACCAGATACAGCAATGTTACGCTGTTAAAAACTTGGAACAGCATGTGCCCTCCTATGGCCTCTCCGTGCAAACACTACGAGGACACACACACAAATTTTGAGCACTTTATAAAGTTCACTGTCAAGAACCTAAGCACATATTCAGATGTACTTACCTCCCTAAAATTCCACCCACCACTTGTCTGACAAAGGAACACTTTATCCAATTAAAAATTAAGATTCTTAAGCCATTTCCTCATTGTAGAATGTAGGATCTTGGTAAGAAACTAATTTCTTAAAATGTGTAAGGAAATTCCCCAGTTAACAAATTCCATGGGGGTTGGGGGTGGGGGGGGGGTGCTCACGGTCTAAGGGCATTTTTCCCTTGACAAGATGAGAATTTGATAAATTAAACATGATCATTAAACTTTTACAAGAAATTCTGATTTTTATTTCAGTTATTTCACAAAACTTAATTGATGGCAAAGTACAGAAGGGCATTCGAAGAAATACTTTGCAAAAAAGCTTCCCTTTGCTTCTCAAAAGTTAAAGTTGGATTTTTCAAATCAAGTATTTCCCTAAATTTAAATCAAAGTAGCTTGCTACACACCCTTGTATATTTATCTACATACTGCACATTTAAGGATACACAAGATTAAAACAGCACAGGATGAAAAAGCAAGTTTGCCCCCCAAACTAAATTCTTTATGTAACTCCCGACAAACCTCTACTTCTTAAAACAAGGAATTCACTGAGGAATTCTTACCGCTAGAAATGTCAAATGGACAAGTACCTGCAATTTTTCATAACTTTTTTGTAACTCAGTTGTCAGTTCTTTCTTTCCCCTCCAAAATCTACATTTTTCCTCAAATTTCTTAGGCGTGTACATCACTTTATCTCTTTTGTTCTTTGTAGGATTATAAAGTGAAAGTGAAGTCGCTCAGTCATGTTCAACTCTGCGACTCCATGGTCTGAGCCTATCAGGCTCCTCTGTCCATGGGATTCTCTAGGCAAGAATACTGGAGTGGATGCCATTTCCTTCTCCAGGATTATACACGGTTATCAGTTTTAGACTATGAATGATCAAAATCCATACACTTGGTTTAGTCATTAAATATTTAAGGAGCCTGTAGATTAAAGACTGAGGTCACACTCTGTTCCTCCAGCTGTGAAGGTCACACATAAGCCAGTTTCCGAGTTCCACCGTCTCCTGTTTGTGTGACATTGATAAACGTGTTTGGCTATGCTCATCCTGGCTTTATTTAAGAGCTGAGATTGCTAGTGGCCAGCTATTTCAATTCTACAGGAAATAAAGGCAACAAAAAAAGTCTTAGAAAATTTAGGACCACAAGGTTCCAAGGTTCCAGTCCGCCGTCTGCATGTGTGGGCTGCGCATCATGGAAACAAGAGAGCTGACGGGACTCAAGTCATTTCATACAACTGACTGTCGGACATCCCTGGGTCATGGTTTCCTGGGGGAATCTTGGAACCCATCCATCCTCGGGCACAGAGGGAGGGCTGCATCGTTTGTGCAGTCAGCCACAGGCGCCACAGGACCACAGAGAGATGGCGCTGACTAGGGCAGGACACGAGGCACCCCCTCCACGAGGTGGACCTCAGTGGGCCAGAGCCTGGGCTCTAGGACCACATCATCAGGACCCAGCGCCTGACCTGATACCTAGAGCCCCTAAGCCTGAGCATCCTTCACTCCCTAAGCCTGTCTGGCCCTCCCCGACAAAGGTGCTAAGAACAGTACCTGTATCCCGGGATGGGGGTGAGGACTACAAGTTGAGCTAATAACACCTGGCACACTGTGATAAAGATCTTGAAAACCATTCCATGCTTTGAGAAACATGATGGGTGAAACACCTTTCTCTGGTGGGTAATCACTTTGGGTGTCTGCTAGCAAAGCGGTTATTAAAGCTGAACTTCAAAACATTTGTCAAATCATTCATTTTTGGACAGACGATCTAGATCCTTTTGCAAGCTAAAAAAATTTACTGGTGTTCTAACCAGTCTAACTTCACAAAGACAGCTCATGCAGTAGCAATCCCTAAAGGTGATGCCTGAGGCTTAATAAAGGTTAACATACTAAGAATTCTGAAAATGCAGGTTACCTATATTAAGACTTCAGTCTTACTTAAAACCAATTTTGTACCTTGCTTTGCCATTTTAAAGCCTCTAAAGCAGTTTTCTGGCTGCAGATTAAAATGACTGGAGCTTAAAAATAAAAGACCATGCCAGGTCTCCACTCCCCACCAATTAAGGGGTATCTCCGCAGGTACCAGTCAAGTGTCAGGACACTTTCTGAAGTGCATCATACCCACTAATGCATGGGTCTGGTCACCCAGCACTGAAATCTAACATAATGAATAGCTATCTTCGTAGTTTCCTACACCTTTTCCAAGGTGGGTGTTATTAACACACACCAAACAACTGGAAAACAGGAAAACCAGTTTTAAAACGAAAGCCATGTGGTAATAGGGAACATATGAATAATTAGAAAGGGAATTTACCTGCCCAGTCGACCTTTACACTGTAATTATAATGTTCAAAACCTTACAGTCAAGAATGTGATCATAAAGATACTTTAGGATCACAAAAAGCATTTTTGCAGTCACTTGGTTTTCAATAAACCTGAGAAAGTAGATTAAGTTAAAAAAAGATGCAAAGTTGTATGTAATTTATGGTTATCCTTGATCAGTACTATTATAGGGAAATATTCGCAGAAACTGATACTGGATAGCAGAACTTAGCATTAGTTTTTTAATATATTTTCCAAATTGCCTAAAATGCACACCTCATGACTTCTACAATCAGAAATGCAGGAAAACCGAACTCTCTCTCCCTTCGAGGGTGATGTTCTCACTTTTCTGCGCCCACCCCACAGGCTGGGAGTTCCCAAGAAGCCATGGCTGCCCAGAGCTCTCCAGGAGCTCAGCTCTCAGGGCGGGACTGGAGTGCAGCTGTCCCCATCTCCTACCCAAAAGCCCTTGACTTCCAGGTCAAGGTCACTAAGAGAAGACCACCTGCCAGCAGACTCGAGTCCCAGTCAGTGACAGGCCATCACTCCCTGACGCAACATGAACACACGCATGGCCGTACTCCATGGAGATCAAATCCCCTGTTGCTGTTTTTTAGAAAGGAAAATGACACTTTACCACATTTTTGAACAGTTTATTTATTCACACAAGTTCATCTTCCTTTGAAAGCTAGCATATGGAGATCACTTATTTACCTTGCTTTGTTGTTTTTCCACATGGTAAAACCTTGATCGTCCCCAAATTCTCATAAAGGTCAATGTTTTAAAATTTATGCACATACCAGAATCACCGAAAGCAATGTGCAAAGCTCTGGGAAAACTAGTGCTTGAATGTTTTCAAAGTGGCAGAAGATCACAATTCAGGGATAAACCCTGTAAAGAACTGTATTTTTTACCTAATGGGTAAAACTTGTTTTCAAAGTGGTATATTTTGGATGATTACAACCCAGAACTAAACCTCATGGCAGACAACATCCGTTTTAGGGGAACTTCTGAGCTAAGATAACAGAAAGAGAAATTAAGAGTATTACTTTTCCCTGACGAGAATTTCCGACTTTGATACATACTGTTTTCCAAATGTCATTTAAGGTGACATACAACACACTCAGAATATAACGCTTAAATCTGTCTCTTGTAAATACAAGAATGGTCAAAATTACGTACATTAGTTACAGAAAGAACGTAGGAAGGTGGCACTTAGCATCATGTAGGAACGTTAAGGCCTTAGTTACGTGGCTGTGGCTTCGGTGATGTCATCAGCAGTGCGTTCCCCTCACGCTTACATTCCAAGTAAGCAGGCAGGCAAAGCAGCAGAGGTTTCTAAACATGTAAGGGTTAAAGACAGTTTAACCTCTGTATTACCAGTCAATTAATACAGCTGGGACTCTTCTCAAGCAACTGTCATAAAGCAACCAAATCACACTTCACACGGAAATGAGGCGCCTCCCGTACAGAGCGCTTCCTGGAATGTAAAGCAGAGGAGGAGCCCGCGTGGACTTTCATGTTGTAGTCGGTTCCCAGCTAGGACCTACCACTGCATCATGCAGTCTGTGAAACACCTACCGGAAAATGCATTTACTCCTTACCAGTTGGGAGGGGGTAATCCTAGCCTCAACATTAAAGCCGGACATGTAGGTGACTATTCCATGGCGGCCTGTGGTTTCATCTTAGGACAGGAAGTTTCACACTGTTATTAAACAGCATATTAATGTCCACTATTCCTGTCATGTCAAAGTTATCAGAAACAGACAGGAAGCTGGAGTCTGGGAGAGCAGGCTTCCTGGTCCGGCCCTGCCTCCACCTCCCATGAGACACGAGGGAAGTTCTCAGCCCCCCAAAAGGCCTTGGAGCCCTCAACCAGAAAACAAAGGGGCTGAACAAAATGAACTCTAACTACACAGGATTCCCATCAAATGGGATTCAGCTAAATTTAGCTTGAAAACTGACAGCTCTGAAACTGCCGGCCTGATGCTCATCACCAGTAACACTGATCACAGGGAAGAGATTTAGGCCAGGGAGAGCCTGCTTGTGCACTGACAGGGTGGGATGGCAAGGCTGCTGCTGGCGTGTGTTCCCAGGTTCCAAGTACAAGGAGCGTCCACCCTGGGCCCCGGGCAGGCGGGTGGCTCCAGAGACATGCCTATGTTCTCGTAACTAGTGCACACAGGCAAGGGGTTTTCTAGAAGATACCATACAGCACGTGGATCTGACAAGCTCAAAACACATATGAAATGAAAATGCAACCAAATACTTCAGACTGTTTCTCTTCTTCATAAAATGCACACACAGACGCAGGGCCAACATCCTTCACTACACACCAGGTCCCCGAGTCCAATTTCCCTTTCAGATATCAGTGCTTCTTTTACAAAACCAACACTTATTTTCAAAAATCAACATTTGCTTGGATTAGATTGTACTTAGTAGAAAAGGTCAATCTATTTTTTCTAGTTTCAAGATTTTCTATGCCAACACAGAAGTAACTGAGACATAAGACTTAAGTCCAGGGAAGTACACCAGACCCTGCCATGCAGTTACACCAAAAACCCCCTTCACGTGGTTGACACAGAGACCTGCAAAGAAGGCCATTTTTCACAAAGGAATTCCCTAGGCTTACTCGGTAATACCAAAATTCCATAATGGAAGTTACCTCACATGTCAAACTGGACCAGGGCCGGGGGGAGCTGCGGGGGTACGTTTTAAGTATTATTCTGAGATGCTACAAAAGCACTAAGCTGGTCAAAAAGCAGTGATTAGAACCAAGGAAAATTAGTCTTTCTTGAGACGATAGACACTCAAAGAACCTAAGAACAGGATAAATTAAACAGAATCACACCACAGGGCAGACACGTAAACTGACATTACAGCACTTTTTTTTAATTCTCATGGTATTTGCTTATTTTGTATTATCTTGAAGACAAACGGATTATGACCTTCCAAAATACCGAAAGTGTCCTGAAATCTTATCAATTCCTTTCCTTAAAGGAATGAGGCCTTTGAACCACAAACACCATGACACCTGCAAGGGTTTCCGTGAGATAAGTCATGCATTTCATAACCCAGATCGCCACACAGCACGCTCCCTGACACCCACCTCAGGACACGACAGACACAACAAGCTATCGAGCAAGAATCTGTTAACAGTTTTATTATTTTTGTGTTAAATACCATGGGACAGGATTGGAAGGATGAAAAACTCAGTCAACAACTGCCTCACAAGGGATAAGAAAAATTCTGCCATGATATTAGCAAAGGTGAAGGAGAAAATTTACACTGTACGAGGCACCATTTCCCCACAGAATACCTCTTGGCATTTCCTGAATGAGTGGGATTAGCAATCTAAATAAATCATATTTCAAGAGGTAACAGCAACAGATAAAATTTAAAGGGATTATTAAAATAACATTTACAAGACTCTGAACAATTCTTGAACTCTTATTAAAACCACAAAGAAAGAACAATTCTTTATTTATGAATTTCATAAAGGACTGAATGTGCAATGACGCCTGCTAGGGACGGTCTGGTGGCGGTGGCGCTGTCCGGAGCCCAGCACTCTGCTCTTACGCGTTTCTTTCTAACCGTGAGACCGTTTCGGGCGAGGCCTACATGACGCTGTACACACAAAGCATGGTCACCGAGGGCCGCATGGTCACCGTGGGCCACATGGTCACCGTGGGCCACACGACCAGTGAGATGGCAGGTAAACGAATCTTTTCTGGTCAAGAGGAAAAAAAGAAATAGCACTCTGCATGCTTCACTCTACAAGATGAATTTCCCTAGAAAGAATCCGATGAAAATGGCTGCAATGACAACGAGAAGTGAAGGAAGAGGACTGGTGGCGTTCTCTCTGAAGGACACAGCGGAGCTGGATCCAGGTTTATCCGAATGTGCTACCTTCCTGAGCCGTAAGCCTTCATCCTAGGGAAAAACACAGGCACAAAAAGAGGTTTCAGAAACAAATGTGCATCAGACCACAAGCTACACATCCACAGGCAGGTGACCCGGGGGGCCCACAGTGTCCTCACAATGGGCCCTTCAGCCACAGACGACCAGAAACAGGTCAGTGCTAGTCAGAGTCCAGCTTACAGACACGTGGCAAGCCAGCCCCACACAGCAAGAGCCGGGACCCTGCGGGACTGGGGGAGAGGGAGGGTGTGAGTAAAGGGCTGGCACCCGGCCTGGACCACGGAGGAGACACAGGACCCTGTTTTGTGAGAAAGGAGGGACACAACAAGGGGAGAGCTGCTCGCAGGACCCCGCCCCCAAGGCTCTGCGCCTGGACTGGAGACCACTTTTCTGCAAGGTGATCTCCACTTCCAGACCAGAGCGGCCGCTCCATCCTGACTGATGCTGTCTCACACAGCAGTTTCTGACAGTCAGTCTGGGACTTTAGGGGACAAGGTTCTCAGTAACACAACACTAGTCACTCAAAGCAGGAGGCTGTTACACCACCACCAGCTGCAGGATGACTCTGGAAAACACCCACACCTGTGCGCTGAGGCAGCCGGCTTCACCTGGCCTACCACTGTGACCAAAGAGGGGGCAAGGCGTCACCTCCTCAGCACAAGCCGGTCTCGCTTCTCGCCCCGCACCCCCGGTGCGCTCACCAGTAACACCACATGCACTGGGCGTCATGCTGTCTGCCTGCATGACCGGCTGCTCGGAGGGGCTGTGGGCGTGGGTCTTGTTCCAGTTAGTCCTATGTGGACACCACAATGACTCTCAGTCCCAGAGAGAACTTTAAAAGGCGCTCCAGGTGACTCTGCCTCCCTGGGTCTGGAGTGTGGCCCGGACATGAGGTAAGAGCTCACAGCACACTCAACGAACAGGCTGGATGAGGAAGCGGGGCTGGGGAGGTGAAGGTCAGTGGGGAGATCCTGCCCAGGATGGCTGCCGCAATGCCAGCCTCGATGTGAGCTGTTAAAGGGCCAGAGGTCAACTCAGTGCACCAGTGGTCTTCAAGGTTCTTTTATCTTTTAAAAAGCAGGATGCTTCTTCAAACAGCATCTCCTAGAGAACATCAGTCAATTCCATCACCTGTCTCCCAGCCTGGTCAGCCTGGCAGTTCCTGGCATTCAGGCCTCAGCTCTCTGAACACCTGGGCTCAGCACGCCAGGGAGCACACCATCCACAAACACAGAACTGAGGTCATGGCAGGTAAAGGAAAAGGGCAAACAGCAGCCCCCTTACAACTGCATGGAGCTGTGTGTGGTTATAAAACAAAGACCATCTCTCCACCCTCCAGGTAGGTGCTTGGGGCAGGGGCCTTGGAGAGGGGCTTGGGAGAGGGAGAAACAGTCAGAAAAACCATCTCAGCACAGGTCAAGCCACCTCACAGGAGCCTTCAATGGGAGCCATGCAAGAAATTTAAAATTTTCTAAGCCCATTAAAAAGGTACCAAACTTGATAAAATTAGCTTTAATAATGTATCTTTTACTGAATCCAATAGAATTCAATATTATTTCAACGTAACAAGACAAAACAGGGATTTTTCTTGCACTATGTGACTCACAGCACATCTTAATTCCGACTAAGCACACCTTGGTGGCCTGCCCTGGACAACGGGGGCCCCTCGCGGGGACTGCACTGCTGCTGCAGCCGACAATGCCAGGCCTGGGCGCAGAGGCTGCACCAGTGAGCGAGGAAGCGGCCAGGCCATGCCGGCCCCCAGCGCCCAGGCTGAGGGCGAGAGGGGCGCCAAGGCCGCCGCCGAGCGGGGCCGGGCGGGCACTCACCCTCAGGAGCCGGTTCTCTTCCGACAGCTTCATCATCTCCCCCTGCAGCCGCTTGCACTCCTCCACAAGCTTCCTCGTCTCGGTGTCACTGAGGGAGACGCTGTGCGGCTTTGGCGCGGGCCCGTCCTGCTTCGCAGCGTTCAGGGGAACGGCTTTGCTGGGTTCCATGTCGTTCTGCATCACAAAGATAGCAGGCGGGGAGTTCATCAACTGACAACTCTCCTTACTGGTTTTAAACAAAACTTAAACTCCACATCCTTGTCCAAGAAATTATTTACACAGAAAGTTCTAACAGGTTTCAATTTCATTATTAAAGTTCTTAAAATGTCCAACATCCGGTCCCCGGTAACCAGCTCTACAGGACAACAGGGAGCATGAGTGGTCACCAAGGTCCGAACACGTGGTTCCCTGCTCTGCGTCCACCTCCCACCCCTGAGCAGCGAGCATGCAGCTCACATCGCCCTCCAAGATTCTTCCCTACAACACCTCAAAGTCTGGGAGAGCAAGGGTCACTCGTCTGTGCGTTCACCCCTAAACCCAGCACCCCAGCCAGTGGTCACTCAACAAGGACACTGCCCAGATCCACACACAAAGTTCACGGTCAGTGCTGATTCTGCAGCCCGAGCGAGGTGCCAGAGGGCAGGGGGACGCGGTCGCAACCACTCAAATGAAATCAGACCACCTAAGAGAAACGCGTGAGAGAAAACCCAAGTTCTGTTCACAGAAAAAGTCACTGGAGGACNACAAAGTTCCCGGTCAGTGCTGATTCTGCAGCCCGAGCGAGGTGCCAGAGGGCAGGGGGACGCGGTCGCAACCACTCAAATGAAATCAGACCACCTAAGAGAAACGCGTGAGAGAAAACCCAAGTTCTGTTCACAGAAAAAGTCACTGGAGGACCTGGAGCTGAAGGGGAGATAATGAACACAAACACGTGTCGTGGGGAAAAAGCAGGCAGGGAGAGTCCGCCTGACAACTGTGCTCAAACATGAGTGACCCCCGCGTTTACGAAGGAACACTCCCTGCTGTCAGTCATGAAATTCAGTACGGAGCCAAAGTGGGGCTCTGGCACCTTAAATTACGAGCCTCACGTCTTAAGTCCGGCCAGCACTGACCCATGTGACCCGGCGGGCCCCCAGGTGCCCTGAGCCTCAACTGGACACCTGTCCACCCGAACCTCCTCTCCACGTTCAAGCACCCCAAAAGGACTAGCACAGCAAGTCTTGTCTTCAATTAAAATTTTACTTGCTAAAATTTTAACTTTTCAGACAGCAAGGTATGAACTGCTTCAGATATAAAATTCTACCCAAAACATTTTCAAAATCAACTTTATGGCAGGTTCCACAGTACTCATCAGAGGACTTAATTACAGTCAACACCTGCCACAGCATCCCAGTTCTGGAATTCACGCTGAGTACAAATGGGGACAAGACGTACTTCCTATGAAGGGGTTGTGCTCTGACTGCTGTGTCTAGATCCATGTAAAGATGAACACCACTGATTATACTGAGGTCCCAGTCAACACTCAGACCCCCATCTCTCTCCGAAGCATCCCCGCCGGGCCGGATACAAGAAGCTTGCTTCATGATCCTCTCTGCCTCCGTGCGAGCCTCCTCCTTCCCTCTCCTCCTTCCCAGCCAAGCCCCTCAGGTCTGCTAAAAACCCCGTTTCAGGCGCTGGCACCCTCCACCAATAGCTTCTCTCTTCCTTTCCTTCACAGTCACTAGAGTTCACTTCAAAACGGCTTCCCAAGTGACTTCTCACTTTCCACCTAGAAGCAGCCCAGTGTCTGGGAACCAGGATGGCACACTGGTTCACACTGTCTTCCTTCATGAAGACAAACAGTCCACAATACTACAACTCGGCACTCTCCCGGTTTGGGGAAAGAGTATCACCCTCGTGCCAGAAAACTGACTAAGAAATTAAGAGGAGATACAAAAGGTCAACCAAGCAAAGACACAATGAGAATGAGGACTCATCAAATTCTTCCCAAATGGCTTTTTATTTTTGAACAAATTTTTGAAATTCTAGAAAATTAAGAATGAGAGGAAATTACCTCCTATTCTCTCATCAATTCAACTTAACTATTATTCCTATATTATCTTCCAATATTCTTTTATAGGCATGTTTTATAAAGTCAGTATACATGTAACTTTTAAATCTTTATTTATATGTACATCTTTTAACTGTCATTCGAAACGACATGATGTCACTAAACACTATTCTGTGCCTTACCTAAGTTACTTAAACACTTCACTCTTATTAACATCTGATGGGAAGCTCCCACTCTGGGATTTTAAATACCACGTCAACTGACAGCATCTCACAGTGACAGAATGAGATCTTTTAATTGAAAATTTTCCTTAATGTAGTTATATTGCCTTTATAAGGAAAAGGAAAAGAAATGTCATGACCAATCTGTGTTGCATACACGTTAAGACTAGGATGCACAGAATAATAGTGAAGCCTAAACACTTGTCAGCAGTGAGCCCAACAGGTCATGAGACAGTAACACTGAGTTAGTGCACACACACCCTGTACTCACAAGCATTCAGGTCCCTGCAAACCAGTTGGCACACACAGCAGGGGCAAGGAAATCCAATTTACCTATCAACTACTTTATAGTGGAAGCATATAGAACCTAACTCGGGGTGGCTAAAGAAGGGGTGAGTGGGGGCGTCACTGGTGCGGGACAAGCCGGAGACACCAAGGCTGCTGGGACCTAACTACAGGCTCCCCTGCATGGTGCCGCCTCCAAAGCTGCTTCAGACGCTCCCCAGAGAGGAGACGGTTTCTTCTGAGAGCCATGGACACCAACTGAAGGCATTCAACAAGCTGCGACGCCGAGCAGCCAAGGAGCTGCGCACATCTAACACGGCAACTTGGAAGAGACTCGGCCGTCAAGGCCACGCCGCCCTGCTCCACGTGACTCAGCCTATCAGCAGCAAGCCCCTCCACCTAGGAGACAAGCTTACTGCTGTACTTTGTAGAAAGCCTCCTTTAGGATTTCAGTTCCAATACTCTGAATTATTCCCTTTAGGGATAATTAGAAAAAGCGAGGGCTTAGGGGCTGCCAGAAAAGGAAAGGTGGGATAAAAGGCAAATTTGGTTTCTGCACTGAAGCCCTGGGATGAACAGAGGAGGGAAAGAACGCACACCGGGGCAACACTCGTGGCTCCTGGGGGAGTGAGGGGTCCAGGACATGTGCAGGGGGTAAAGGGCAAAGCCCAGAGAACCGCAGGAGGCTCAAATAAGACCTCAGCTGAGAGGGGGCGGTGTCTGAATATAAGGTGACCAAAGTAGCAATACATCTGCAGTCTAAACTAAAATCACAAAACTGTTAGAAGTATCAGGCCTTTAGAGACAGGAGTAGGTTTTTGAAGCCTTGGTGTCCGTGTTCTCTGAAAGCTAGAGCTCCCCAGAAGCAGGAAATGTGAGAGAGAGGCAGCCTACAGCACCCAGGAGACCCCCAGGTCAAGGTCATCGACAGGGACTCAATGGATGTTAGGTGCGCACAAGCATACACACAGGCGCACACACGGAGACACTAATAAACTCAAATGTGACCTCAGATCTGTAGGGCTCCTGCCACCATTCTCCCCAGGGGGCACCGACAGTTAAAGACAGTGACCGTCAGCTGCATGGGACAGAAGATGTAAGCAGAAATCTCACTGATCTTTCTTATGTATAAACATAAACATCTGCCTGGAGAGTAACATCCACCAGCTCCTCCCCCTTGACTGACACCTGCTGCCCCCGTCAGATTTTTCCCAGAAGATGCTCCCCAAACCTCTCAGCGACAGTGAAAAAGCCGCCCACTTCATAAGAACACTCCCATTTACACTGTTCTGCTCACGACTGGGACGTTATCGAGTGTTGTGTTTGCTGTTTAAACAAAAGAATTTGTATGCATGGTTTTTAAGTGACTGTGGTTCTGCTGTCATTTTAAACACAGCTGAAATTTTCATTTCTAGTTACTGCACATAAAACACTCACAAAAAATACCTCGCACGTGCTCAGTGACTATGTCACCGTGATCAGTGACACTGGCAGACTCGTCTATCTGTCAGCTCCCTGAAACAAACCTTCTGCTTCTCCTGTTTGAACACACTGAAGCCCCTGGGCTCATTCTTCGCACTATAAGTGGTGGGTGCTGTGCCTGCGCTGTTGATGCTGCTCAGCGGAGCGACGGCCACGGCGGGCCCTGGAGGAGCGAGACCCTGAGGTGCGGGGGAAACACAGTCTCAGATTCACACCGAGCTCTGACCACTCCTGCGAGGGACTGGGGATGACTAACACAGAGATCATTAGGCTCTCAACATTCAACTTATTCTATAAAGACATGTCACACATAAGAAATAGTAACAAATAATAGTTATGCTAGAGCAAAAAGTACCTTTTTGAAGTTTTTCTATGAATTAGCTATAATCAACTTGCATTACGCTCACTGAACTAAATGTATAAACCTTATTAACCTTAGGCCAGCCTCATGTTGTCCTAGAATGAGGACCTTCTACCTGCCTGGCTCCTAATTTTTGTTACTAATGAATACTTGTAAATACCTGAAGAACAAGCACTTCCGTTTTCTTACCTTTGAAAACACTCAACTTGAATAATGTTTAAATTAAATGAATTTTTTCAAGGGTTCAAAAATTACAATAATTTATACACTTCTGTATTCAGCACAGACACCCCTCCCACAAACACAAACATGCACACAAACACACCCCTACCTACCTCCCAGGATCAGACACACAGAACATTCTAGAACACCACTGTATCTCCACAGTTCTCTATCTTCTCAAATTCCTTTAACACACTTAAAGATAATACCATACAAAAAGGTTGTAGCAGACTCAAGTAATACTTACTGATACCCAGGTCACTATACGTAACTATGATAGGACCTCTCCATCTTATCTGATAACGCACTGTCGCCAATCTGTTCTTTATCTCAACAGAAAATAATGCACACGCAATCACAGAAAATCGTTACACACAGGACCCCTGAGGTTCCCTTTCTTGACTGCCCTTCACTATTCATTATGATAAGTTTTTTTTCCTTGAAAATAACATTATATCATAAAGCAAATGTCATTAACAGATGTTAAATGGAGGGCTTATAAATGAAATGTGATACTTTTTTAAAATTTGGAAAATGTCAAGTAGAGTTGGTGGCCTAAAAAAAAACACAGAAAAATTTATTTCAACAGAATTGAGCAAGTGATCAAATATCATTACTGACAAGTTAATTTGAAACCACACTCATTCTAAAAAAACCATGAACACTAACTAGACGTCAGATTTCATAATACAGAGATAATCATAACTAACAAGAGTTATTAACTCAGAGAACTGTGCTTGCCATGAACTTACTAAAATGCACCAACAACGTGCTCAGGGCCCTGAGGACTGGGGGCCACAAGTCTCAGTGCCTAAAAGCAGAGCTGCACAGGAAGTGTTAGTAACAGGACCTCTTTTCATTCTAAAATGAAAAGTTTCTTGGACTCCTAGGCCATTCTATGTACAATCCAAATCAGAGACCTATTTCCCAAAAAGAAGCACATATTCTAATGCTGGTTCAAATACAGTATGACTGTTTCATCACAAAAATGACTTCCTTAAATGATAAAAAAAAACATGGACTCAACCACTATACTAGCACCTTTCCTGCAAGATAACCAAAATCTTCATTTTCTTAGTTATATATTTGGCATCAAGGTTCTAAAATCCCTAAGGAAATCAACAACATAACAACACACTCTCTTCCAACTGTCTTTAGGAACAGTAAACGCCAAGAACTAGCAGCCCACACCTAAACAGACACAGGTCACACAGGGCGCCTTCCTAATATGCTTCACTGACTGTCTACTTCTTTGGGGTGGTGCAGGGAGGTGGGTGAGGGGCTGCGGGCAGGGGGGAGAAGGGGATGGGGTACCAAACGTTAAGAAACACTGAGTCAACATCACAACGCTGAGACTTGCTGCCTACATCAACCCTGAGAACAAAGTATAACAACTGTGATAGCTACTGCACCATCTATCAGCTATGGATATTAACTAAAGCTTTCTAAATGATTACTAAAGGTCCTAAATTCAGATGGGCAACTCTCCAGAGTGAATGTGGAAGGGGCCGCTAACTGGCATGGGCTTCTCTTCAGCTGAACACAATGCGAGTGCCATCTGGACGGAGCTGTGTATTAAACCACAGGCTGTCACCAGCAGCTTGGTCAAGACTAAATTGAATTTTGCTGAAATTAACACACTTTTAAAAACATATAAATGAACAAACTAAACAAATAAGAGGTCAAACCATGTCACCATAGGAATTTACTACACAATAATCTATATACTAAAAAATGTTTCATACTTTACTTCTAAAAATACATGCTACTGTTTAGAAGTATGTTTTCCTTGAATAAGGGAGTGTCCTCTTTAATCAGTGTGTGTAGACAGCATTCAGCTTCATACGGCACCTAACCAATTTATCTGTAGTAAACTGACAAACTTTATCTATGCAAAACACAACTCAACGATGCCCTAATTCCCTAATAAACAAAGTTCTTACTAAAGTGAAGAGACATATACAGAAATGGGATATTAAGTAATTTCATAACTGCACCTATGGATGTTAGAAAGAAACTAGTATGTCAAAGACACTATGATCTTAGAGCAGTTTCATTAACATCGTCTGTAGTTAACACCGAACTGTAAGTGGCAAGATTCCATTAGGGTCTTACAAACAGGGTCTTTTCACTACATGAATAAAGCATTAGAAAAGAGGTGTTTCAAATGTATTTTTACATGCACATGTGTGTATCCATACATATATATAAGGTTTCATCTTTAACCATTATAACAAATACACAAAAATGTTGTATTTTTTATATTATAAACACTCCAGGTTTGGTTACTTTGATGCTTCACATTTTCTATAAAGATTTTGACACAACGGAAAGCTGACACCTCAACAGGAAGTCACTAATCAACAATTCAGACGGCAGGTCTGAGGCAGGCTGCACCCCCACTTCAGTGACCCCTGTGTCACAGGGGTTTCTTGTAGAACCTGCAGGTTAGCAGCACCACAAGAATGAGTTTAAGCAGGAACAGCCTCCAAAAGAGTATTTTACAGATCACCTGGTACCAACATGGTACCTCTAAGGGGCTGAAACACAAATGAGTTTAAGTCCGTGAGTCCACAGAACACAGCAAAGAGGAGAAAAGAAAGGAGATGCAAAGCTAATGGATACCGTCCCCAGGACACAGTGAGTGGATGCTTCTAACCTAAGAGAAAGACTGAGAACTCCAGCCCTGACTGTATCAGCAAGTATCAAACGAGCGCCCCCTCCCCCGACTGTATCAGCAAGTATCAAACGAGCGCCACATACTTCTAACACAATAAAGCAGGAATGACAGAGTCACCACTACGCAACCGTCACTGAATTAATGGGCCTAGACCATGCTTTCTCACTTTCGACTTGACTGACATTTAGGACCAGAGAATCTCTGCTCTGGGAATGGTCCTGTGAGCAGTGTCCCTGGCCTCTACCCACTAGCTGTCTGTAGACACCACCCCCCCACCCCAGTGGCTGTGACAACCAACAACGCCTCCAGACATGGACAAATGTCCCCCGGCTGGGAACCACTGTCTACACACCAACAGCTGCTAGCTCTATGTGCCTCCCTGAAAGAACAGATAATCATCTATATAGCAGTCCTGCCCTCTCCCTCACCAGCAAAAAATAAGCCTCAATTTAATCCAGTCTCTAGATTTGATTATGGGAAATACCAAAAACAGCAGAAAAGTTAAATGACACCTGAAGGACGCAACCAATAAAACCCAAGCTACAGGAAACTCTACAGGACAAACCTGATTTACTAAACAATATTCAAGAGGAAAACAAGGGAATCTACATTTTAAGAGTCTTAAGAAACAGATCATCCAAGAGCAGTATTTTTGATTTCAAATCAAACAAACTACAAATGTCCAGATGACACCTGTGACTCTGCCTGGCAGCGTGATGTTAATAATACATTAAGCTTCCAAAGACTAATGACAGTGTTGTCTTCACTCTTCTACTTTTCTTAACATCCTTAGCTTTGAACAATATATACTGAAACAATAACGGATTGAAACTAATTATGTCTGAGATGTGACTTCAAACAGTAAATGAGATGGAAGATGATGGAGATGAGATAAAATCAAACTGGTCATTATTTATAAAGCTGGTTCACAGGGGTTAACTTACTGTTCATTTTTCTAGGTATTTAAAGTTTTTCATAATCAACTGCTTTTAAAAAATCATTACCTTTAGCAAGTATTCCCTATAATTTAATTGGTCAGTAAAAACTATACTGCAAGTCCAAGAAGTTCAGTAAGTGTATATCCTTCTGCAGCCAGTATATCAAGCTCAGGATCAGCTACTCTCTGGAGAACTTTGAAATTGCTGAACACATTCCAGGTTACTAACAACCTACTCTGAAAAACTTTCAGGACCAAACTATTTAGGCTTTAGCTCCATGGTACGGGGTCCTGAGCTCACCACGCAGTATCTGCTCAAGCCTTTAGCAGATCCAAAGCCACTCTGCTGGATAATCTGGGCCACACCTCCGTCTGGGGCATCTGCTACTTCCTTCCCTATGTAAGGTGGAAGATGGCTGGGCCCACCTTTCATAGTCCCGTCATTCCCCTCAATCTCTGGTTTGGTTTCCAATACTACTTGGGTCCCAGGTCCTTTTCAGACTATAATCTCAAATGGTCTCCAAACCAGAGCATAAGAGAAGCCCAGTTGAAAGACAGCTCTGTGCTTATTAAACAATTGTAAAAATCATAAAATTCATGAAAGTGAGAAAATACCCAAATGTGTTTTTAAAATAAGTCAACCCTATTCCAATGAACTCTGTTTCTTGGAACACATCTGAAGGGAAGGATAGCCTGTGTGGAAGAGATATCTGCAGCTCCATGTTCACACAGTAGCATCATCTACGACAGACAAGACAAGGGGACAACCGAAGTGTCCATCAGAGAACGGATGAAGCAGCTGTGGTGTATATGCAAGGACTGGAACGCGTGTGTACAATGGAGTATTACCCAGCCATTAAAAAGGAAACCCTGCCATTTGTGACAACACAGAGGAACCTTAAGGGCATTACACTAAGTGAAGTGAGAGAAAGACAAATACTGTATGATGAGCTCACTTATACATGGAATCGTAAAACAACAACAAAGTCCCAAACTCTCAGAAACAGAACAGGTCTGTGGCTAGAAGAGGCGGGTATGGGGAGGAGCAAGTGGATGAAGGTGGCCAGAAGGTACACACTTCCAGATAAACAAGAACTGGGGATGTAACATACAGCATGGTGACTACAGTTAACACTGCTGTGTGGTACACTCAACACCTGTTAAGAGAGCAGATCCCAAGAGTTCTGATCACAGGGGAAAACAGTGTTTTTTCGGTAGCTGTATGAGACAATGGATGTTAACTAAACTTACTGCAGTAATCATTTCACAATGTATGGAAGACTAGTCTTTATGCTGACACCTTAAGCTTATACAGCATGTCAACTACAGCTCAATAAAACTAGAAATAAAACAAGTCAACCCAGACAATGTGCTACTGTGCTTTCTTGGTTCCAGTAAGAACTACACAAGCTATTAGCCTCCTGGCAGCCTCAGAAAAAAAGACAGTGAACTCTTAAGTGTCAAAAGTTCATCAGTGCTATTGCACCATCAGAACCTCACTCTCCAGTAAGAACATGTGTTCACATTCTCTATCTTTGGCAAATATTTCAAAATCCCCTTAAAAAGGCATTAAAAACATAATAAATGATTTGGTCAACACCTAATTACCACTCAGGCACTTTTTTATTTCAGCTTATCCTCAAAGAGAAACACAATCATCGAGCCCATGTATTTAACTTGCAAGTTTACTTTTCAACAGGGCAAATGGCCTCCAGAGCAAAGACAACAGTCATGTCAGATTATAACCTAATTGTGCCAAACCATGCTCTGTGTTCATATTACTTTATATGTTAAATCACATGCACACGAATCTACCGACCCCTCAAGTCCCTCCTAAAAACCACAGAAAAAATTTAAATTTGCATTTCACAAAAGGAACAGAGAAAGTGACCACAACCCATTCTCTAAGGCTACTTTTTAAACTCTCTCTCAAATTTTATTTGCCTCACACTAATCAAAACGCAACATAAAAATCATTTACTAAGGGATAAAATCAGAGTTATTTTGACCAATAACAATAGTGAACGAAATACCTGGGAATAGCCAAATCTGGAATAAATGTAAATTAAATGTCCATGTAAATTAAATCTTACCCACAGACTGCAGGTATATAGCTGCCAAAAAGCAGTTTATGTCTGTAACTTAATTATATTTATGTATACACACATCTTATTCTAACAAAGAACTTGAAGTGGTTTAAATGGTAAGATTTTGGTAGGAAGAGATGGTTCTTCTCCATCATGCAGCTTTTTTAATTATTTCTTTTTTAATCAAAAGTATCTAAAAGTACTTTTCCTCTTGAACAAACAAAATGTTGTAACACGAAAAGAGCATGTCCACACCATGTGTTTAAAAAAAGCCTAACCACCAAATCTAGAACAGCTATATCACTCATCACACACCCACAAAGGCCAAAACCAGCAGCAGAGGTTAAATCTCAGTGTAAGAGCTGAGCAGTGTCCAAGTTTCTTAAATTTTCCTACTTACCAATTTATCATTTTCATTGGGCATTTCAAATACACATCTCAATTTAGAATCCATTAATTCATCGGGTTTTGCTTCTTTCCACTAAAAACAAAGGAAACCAGACAATGAGACAGAGGAAATACAGTTGCGACAAGTAGGCTTGCTCTCGAGGGATAACTAAAGGGTTAGAGCAGCTGCCCGGAGGCAGGGGTTGGGGGTCTCCAGGTGCCACAGAACTTTCTACAGACCCTTACAAGAGCTACTGTCACCACCATTAAAACCACGCTAGCATCCCTCGAGATGACCGGGCTTCACTGGTAGCAATGGGCTTCTAAACCGTCTCCAACAAACACGACTTCAAAATTCCTTCATTCTTGCCATGAGTTAGGATTATCCATAGTGAAGAGATGTACAGATTTTTTTAATTTTAAAAAGTAGGTTTCTCAATGAAGAACTATACAAAACCCAAGTTTAAACAACATTCCCCCAAAAGATTTCTGTTCAATTTCTCTACTCACCACAGCTTCCATGTCTGAAATGTTTGGTGGAGCAAAGATGGTCTGTACCATAAACTTGTGTTTACTCTTCTCATTGGGGTCATAGTCAAAAGGCTGCAGCATTACTGAAGAAGAAAGGACATATCACTGACTTTTGACTATTCTCAGCACTCACTAATTCGAAAATTTAAAGAAAACCAGGGAAGTTGCAAGAAACACTGGATTATTAAAGTTGATTCAGAATCAATTTTATGATTTTCAATTATTTTTACCTTGTCTACGTTTTTAAGTCGCTACATCTTTAACAACCCACAAAATAAACAAACGGCTATTTTAAAAAATAAGTATAAATGCCTTCTCTAAACTTAAGTTTGGGAAATTTTCAAAACTTTGGTAGTATTAACTATTACAATGCCTATAAACTCAAAATCTAGTAAATTTGTATTTAAAATCACTTATAAATTTAGTTTTCACATTAGTATTTAGTGACAACAGCTCTTAAAATCAGACAACTAGAATATTTATAGGAGAAATTCTAGGTAACTTAAAACTCACTACCATTTATTAGTGCTTCAATATAACTAGCTTTTTCTAAAATAGATTTTAAATAAACACCTATTCAAGAGTTTATCAATGTGTTTAAATGAGTCTAAGACAACAAAGTGTAGGAGACCATATAGCCTCATGATTTCTGAACTTTTTCCACTGTCCTACTAATTATATATAAAATTTTTTCCCAAGCATTTATGGTTTTCAGTGGCCTACAAGAGGTTTTTTAGAGGCTCTGTACAGTTTAAATTATGTAATACAAATCTAATAAGAGATTATAAAGAATGAATCAGCAATTCCATAAAATATGTACACAATACTGTGGAGTTAACTTCCCTGCTAATATTTAGATTATTTCTAAGATAGATGTCAACATTTTCAAAAACTCAGATGAAATTAAAGCAAATGCAAGAAATAGCAATTATATAAGAACTTCTTCCTTATAAGGTACATCTGAGAGATCCTTAACTCCCATCGTGGTAAAAAAAAATATACAGCCAAATATACAGCAGTAGAAAATGCAGAAGATAGGGGGAGTCCCTGGTGGCTCAGTGGCAAAGAATCTGCCTGCCAATGCAGGAGACACGGGTTCAATCTTTGATCCGGGAAGATCCCACAGGCCACAGGGCAACTAAGAAGCCCTTGCGCCACGACTACTGAGCCTGTGCTCTGGAGCCCAGGAACCACGACGACTGAGCCCAAGTACCTAAAGCCTGTGATCTGCACAAGAGAAGCCACTGCCATGAGAAGTCTGTGCACCACAACTAGAGAATACCCATGCAGCAGCAAAGAACCAGCAGCCATAACTAAGTAAATCAGCAAAATTATGAAAACAAAAAAAAAGAAAGAAAATGCACAGGATAAATGTGTGTTTATCCAGATAATGCACAATATATCTCCAGGAACACCTTTCACTGAACAACCACCCCAGGATATTCACTAGAAACTGAATAAACAGGAAACTTCAAACAAATATGTGACTTTGACTTGCTGACAGACCTCATAACCAAGAGAAAGATAAGAGTGCGTGCTAGAGTGAATATGCAGACAGTCAAGGAGGGCTGCTGGACAAAGTGTGACTGGAGAACCCCTCACCCACTGAGGTGCTGCACTAAGCTGGAGTGCCAGCTCCAAGTGGAGGAAAGGCGTCAAGGGTGCATGTGGACACAGGAACCAGTGTGTCTGGAGGTGTTAGTTAACTCAGATGCTCAATACAAGGGGGGCTTATGTGGGAGAAAGTGCTTTGAGAAGTATATACACGTTCTTAAAAAACACTAATACCGGAAAAGCTCAGTGAATTAGAACCCTCCAAGAAAGTCACTCTGAATAGTTCCATGGAATCCTAGGGGTACAGCTCCTTGCGCCAAAATCCATTTTTAACCATGTGGATAGAAATTATTTTATCTTCTTCCAATTGGGCTGCAGGCTTGTGGCCTTAGAGAGCAACTTCCAGAACACACGTGCCCACTGCTCACTCTTCTCACTGCCCGCCACTTTTCCCAAGAAGTGACAGCTCGGACAAACACGACAGCAAGCCTGCCCAGCCGCCACACCATAAAACTCCTTTTGCAGGGCCTCCAGGCTCTGCGTCCGGGGCTAGCGACCGAGGGAGGATTTGGTGCCCCACAAACCCTGACTGCGGTCTGGCCTCGACTGCCGCGCATCAGGTTCCACCATGAAACGTCTCAAGGAGCCAGCCCCCAGCCGGCTCTGTGGGCCTGAAAACTGGAACACTGACACAGAATTGTTTACTATCTTAGTAATACCTGTCAGGATTACCCAGGCATACTCTGTGTGCTTTAACACACACATGTCTGGGCTGTATCCGCAGAGCCTCTAACCTGGAGAAGCCCATGCTGCTATGACAGGCCTTCACAAAGGTGAGAACCGCGGCCAGAAAACGGGAGTAACTGGCCTTGGTGTGGGGCCTGAGAGGCGCTGCCATTAAGTAAACTGTACCCTCGACTACCCTCCTGCCTCCACTGTGAGCCAGTGTCATGAGGGAAGAAGGAACGGTCTGAGGCGCCGACTGTGCTGCAGGGCAGGAGCAAGCAATCCGCGTGAGGAAGGAGCCAAGCGCCCGTGGACTTCAAGTAAACACAGAAGGGGATCAAAACTGACACAGTATTCACAGTAAAGACAGAAGCCTCCCCAACTACTGAAAGTTACTGCCCAAAGATACACACTGTATATTCTTAAGCAAAAGACGGAGCCCTCCATAGCTGCATGTAAAGCATAACAGCTAGTGATCTATGGAAGAGAATGAGCAAAGCCAAAAATGATACAAAATTTCAAAGACCAAATAATAAGGGCAGAGGATGTGGTGGTAGTAAGCTGCAGAAATAAAGAACAGCATAAGCTTTCAGCCCACCCCACCTCCAAACACACCCCCAACTCCAGCCCCCGAGAAGGGCAGACAGTTTCTGCAGCAGTCTGCACATGGGGAGAGGACAGCATGAACATTTGCTACCTGAAACGGTCACAGTCAACCCGGGGTCAATGATCCCACTGTTGGGCCGCACACAGTACCGACGAGGAGCTGTCGTCTTCACTTTGAAACACACCTTTCGATCTGAAGGGTTTCGCAACTTAAGGTTTGTAGTGACTACATCTGTGAAGGGGCCTGTAAGATTTAAAAAACAAAAACGGGGGGGGGGAAATGTAATTGGATTCACACCCACATAAAAACAGAATTCAAAACTGGACAAACATAACCTCGACTTTATGTAGAGTGTGTACTGAAGTCCACGTACAGGTGGGGACTCTCAAAGGGGCTGTGCTCTCTCCTTCGTTACTAACCAACCCATAAAATCCCTACTCGAACTTTTCTTGTTTCCATCAAGTAAAATGAGTTCTGAAAGTTTCACAACTTACGAAATAAGCCCCAAACTGTATCCTCCCAGTACATGCTTACCACATTATTGAAAAGATCGGTTCTCCAGAGCTCTGCAAACCAGAGCCTGTCTTCAGACTTACCTGTCCAAGCAGAGGGCAAAGTCTCTCCACCTAAAGCTAGCAGGCCCAGAAACAGGTGGTCCCGCCCCACCTCCATCAGCTTTAACCCCCTCCCTCACTCCTTCTTTCACTCATGTTCATCACGTGTTTACTAAGATAACTGTGTCAAATGCTCTACATACAAAGGTTTTTTTAAACTTTGGTTCAACACCCAAACAAAAAACTGCAAAACAAAGAAACCAAACAGCGATACAGTCCCGCCTGAGTTAAGTAAATCTAAAACCATTTTTTGTTTTTAAAAAAGGGGGAGAGCGGGGTGCGGAGAAACAGTACAGTTCTCGGTTCAAGAAAAGCCTAAAGACATTGTATGCAGATTTAGACAATAAACTGAATACTGGTTAATTTGGAGACAGAAGATAAAACTTTAAAAATATGTCCCCATGAGAAGCAACAACCACACACTTCTCACTAACTCAAAAGCAATTTTAAGTGGTCTCTAAACGAGGAAAAAAAAAAATCTTTAGAAGTCTGAAATCAAATTTCAAGGCTGAAATTAAATAAACCAGAATAAACATGTCTTTTAGAACTTTAAAATGTTTCTAGTATGCTTTACAATGTTTCTAGTAAGGATCCCAGACTGAGAAAATTCCCCAACTCTGCCAAACAAAGTCTCCCATTTTGCAAGACAAGGCTTCAAGGGGAACCACACACACAGACAAATGAAGAACGGTGTGAGGAGGGTGGGTGGAAAGCAGGCCAAACTGATCAGAGGAGAGGAAAAGAGCCTTCAAATCAAAGGCCAGGAAAAAGCACTTACTTCAAGCCCAAGGAGAGAAATTAATTCTAATTTGTGCTTAAAAGTTTTTGAGTTACATCTTCTAACAAAGATTTGGAACTGGGATGAGAGGGAGGTGCTAGAAATAAGAGAACATTAGACGAAAACAGAAAGGCAGAGAAGCAGTTATAGAAAAATTTTTAACATGAAATAGATATTTAAATCAACAAGTAGGCTTTTTTTTTTTTTTTTAATATATACAATATACACAAGAACTACAACCTCCTGGGCAGCCCGCTTTAATTTCACAGTCGAGTCCCCCACTGCATTCGCGTATTATCTCTCATCCTTGCTGCTCCTCCAAGCACTGCTGCTGCTTGCACGTTTGACAAGCAGCTGACACCCCATCCCCACACCCCCACCCCGGGAGCAAGGGGAAAGCCCCCAGCAGTGCATTCTGCCATGTGAATCCACTGGCAAAATTATGAATCTGAGAGAGACAGATCCCATTTCCTAACATTCTCAAAATCCACAAGTTACTACAGGTAACTGAGAAAATGTCAATTTTTATGTTATTATTTCAACTAGGATTTTAAAATTAGCGCTAAGTATAATTTTTAAAAGTTTGTTTTCAGAAGTTTCTTAGTAAAATAGCTAACATTTTATGAATCTTAACTTAGAACAATCCTGTATTTTCATAACAAAATTATGTAACCTTGTCATTTTAAATTCAATTTCTAAAATCTCCCCAATTTTAAAGTGCCAACTATTCAAAATAAGGTAAAATAACTGGTTTTTAAAACTGACTCTTTAAATGACCATGTGTCAATTTTCATCAACATATGAATTCTGAAACAGTACTCACATTTTAGATTGCACATCAGGAAATATAAATCTTAAATTAACTGATTGTGATCTTTCTAGACATGAGAATACAAACTCTAAAGATGAAAATAATATGTCAAAAGAAAAAAATTTCACTAAAACCAAATTCTTAACTGAATAGGTTAACCTTCTCAGTACAATGTAAAATTACTGTTAATAAACCCACCTAACAAATGAATCTGAGGTTTTCTGCTGTGTCCCTGTGTCCCTCCCAAGTCTCTCAATAAGGGTTGCTTCCAGCAGACAGTTCAGAGTCCAAAGCCATTTTCCAGGTTAAAATCCAAAATCACCAAGTACTAATGACCACAAGCATAAGAACCAAATTTATAGCTGGAAGCAGGTTCAGGCAGAGATATCTGTTACATTTTGCGAGTCACAGAAACTCTGAGAATCTCACGAAATCAAATGTAGGTGCTCTGTCTGACGTGAGGACAGAGGAGCTGCTGCTGGGGGGAGGAACAGGACAGCAGTGTTCTGTGGCGCCCAGGCAGGCCCGCGCAGCCAAGGGCCCACCCAACCTTCACACACCCCTCCAGCCAGCCACACTCCATCTGTGTCCATCCACCTTATGAATTTCCAGAAATACATCTGTTGCAAAGGCTGTGTTCTCTTTCTCCAAAAATCTAAAACGTGAGTTCACCAATACAGAAAATTATTCTACCAACAGCAATGCCACTCAGGACATGTGAATCCTGCATCACGTCTGGGACAGTCAGCACACGTGTGTGCGTGACAGTCATGTGAGTGCACCCACTGCAGAAGGATGCTCTCGCCCTGATTTCAAGACCTTAGAGAAAAGCAGTCAGCCTCCACCAGACAACTCTTGCCTCACTTCTCTTAAACCGAAGCTCACTTGTTGAAGGAGGTCACACGCATCCGGCTACTTCACTAGTCTTCCAGTACAGTCTATATAGATATACTATCTATCTATCTATATACAGATACACTACAGCTAGTATAGTCTATATAGGATAGATATTCTACTAGTTCCAGTACAGTCATGCCCGACACTTACACATCGAAATGCCTATTTTACTACAAATCCAGGTCCTTCTCCTGTATGTTATAGTTAGGGCATATATTAAGATTTTCAACTATGGACACTGGTAGGTAATTCATACATGAATTTCATCTCAGAATGCAAAACTGGGCACTTCAAAATATAAAATGTTAAAATGGGATACTGTGTCAAATAAGGTTAAAAACTACCGCATTCTATCAATACTCTCCAGCTTTACTAATATCCCGTGCAATGCTTAGGTGTTTAAAACTGTTTAGAAAAACATGTAAATGGTCACCATAAAAAAGAGGATTTAGCTGTGCAGGGAAAGGAGGAGGGCTCTGCTGAGGCCAAGTTCCATTTCTGAGCCTGGGCCATGACTACACGGCTATTGACTCTCTGATAATTCTATCGACTGCACATGGTTTTTCTTTTATGAAAAACAGTAAAGGTTTTTTGTTGTTTTTTTTTTTTTTTTTTAAAGAAAAGATGACTCTTGGTATAACCTTAAAAAACTGAAAAAACCTGTGAAAAGCACTTCTGATGAAAAAGTGAAACATTTGAAGCAAACTACATAAGAAATAAACACTCATGTTTTGAGGATTTCCAAAACAATCCCTGTAATTGAGAGAAATCCAGCCATGTGTCCAACATAAATGCTTAGTTTAACATTTAGAAACACAATCACTACAACAGTCCATTTAAGATTACTTGGTAGTAAACTAATCAACCACAGACACCATCTGGTATTCCCTACTTGAGAGATGAAATTTCACTGTTTACACATAAAAATATTCCACATAAAACAAAATTCCACACAATACAGATTACCTTTAAACTCTTTTACCAAAAAGAAACAAAACAAAAATTAATTTTATTAAAAGTCTTCCTTTTTCATCACACAGGCTGCCCTCCTCTCCTCTCAAGCAGTCGGGCCACTTGGGGTCACCAGGTACTCCACCCTAACTCTACCAGTTACCATTCCCTGTTTACCAGCACCCTAGCCTCAGGCCCAAACTGACAGAAATGTAACATACTTCAATTTGGGCTCAGGGTTTAAAAGCTTGGAAAAACCTGCACCCTCAGACTTCAGAAATGTAGGAAAAGCTTAGGGCCACTCACCTGGAAGGCTGTCCTTAGGGAGACCGGCCTGACTCCTTTACCTAAAAATGTATTCCAGGCACAAAACACTGACTATCTAAAATTTAGAGCAATGACTTCCTTTTAAATAGTTCTCCAAACCATCCAATCTTAAAAGGAACTCAATTAAGCTAAAAATAGCTAAAAGTAGAACCACTCTGACCAAACAAATCTTTAAAATGGTTATCATCTGTTTATATTTTGATGTAAATTGCTGTTTTCTTTAAATGCCAAGCTTTGTTTAGTTACAAAGAAAACTGACGGGGGGTGGGGGGGCGGTGGGGGTGGGGGTGAGAATAGTTGCCTTTTCTCCCAGCATTTTGAAGAATTTCAGAGAAATCAAAATAACTCAACTGTGAACAGTCATATATGCATCACCTAGACTCTGCAACTGACATCTGCTATTACTGTAAGACTGAGCAACCTACCTAGCCATCTGTGTCCATCCATCTTATCTTCCTACATTCCAAGGTTCTGAAAACTCCTGAATACCTCATCATGTATACCAACTTGAGTTCAATAGTATCTGTTTACTGAGAAGAGAATAAATGTTATTTCAGGATACGTGGTCCTGAATACAGCATGGAGCATTACAGAAATAGAAAAGGTCTCTGGGATGCGGCTCCAGAATAAACGGCTGTGTGCATGAACAGCACCCCGCGAAGGCTGTGGCATCCTTTAGACCAGGGACTCAGAGGCCTGCTGGCAGACCAGTCTCCATGGGTCCTGGCATTTCTGCAGCTTGGCCAGTGCAGGCCCTGGGGGCTTTCACACAGTCGGTCTTTCCAAGGATGTACAGCGGAGTCAACAGCCCTGGAAGACAGTACCTCCTCCCAGAGAGAGCAGGCGTCTCTACTATCCAGGGTGATAAGGCTCAAGTCTTCCTCTGGAAAAAGGTCAGGCAGGTTTCTGTGCAGCCCATCATGAAAGATTCAGCGCCCTAGGCTCAAAGTTTCTCAGCTATGACACAAATCCACCACGTGGGCAGCACCCGCCTACACTGAAGCCCTGTATGTCACCCCATGGAATGAACGGCAGAAGAAACCAACACAGCTATGAAGATGCTGCCTGTAGTGCCCTGACCATCACACACCCTGGTCTCTAAACCCAGGAGTCCCATGCCTTCCACAGCACCCACAACACTGAACCAGACTCAACGTCCTGAAGTGATCACAGCAGCTTTCACAATTTAGCCTTTACTGGACATTCATCAAGTATCAAGAACTCTGAATGAATTATGTCATCTAACCCTAATAACAAGCCATGAGGCTGATACTTTTATTACTTATTATTCTCATTTTACAGATGATTCAACTGTGACTCAGACATGAGAACACTTGTCCAAGGTCAGACAAGCACACAACCATGAAAATGGGAAGTCAGAGCAGGTCTGTCTCCAGGGCCTGAATTCTCATAAATGCTCTATATATTCTATGTGGACTACCTGGCTGTATTTATTTCCTAATTCATAAGCCATTCTAGGTTGACTTCTGCAGCATTAAGACATGAAACTGCAGTCAAATCAGTAATACAGGAAAAAGATTTTTAATGGTTACTGTATTTCCCTTGGTTCCACAGGAAAAACATTTCCAGAAATAAGTTTCAAACACCAAGAAAACAGTTTTTCTCTTTTACACCAAAGAATGCCCTAAAGCTACCTAACTATATTTACCTTTACTCCATTTTCCCCAAAACATACTGAAATCTCAGACCAGAGAGAATGTGAGCTCTGTGAAGACTGGTCTCATGTGCAGCTTGCCCCCAGCTGCTAGGACAATCCCTGGCACAGCAGGTACTGAATGAATGTCATCACACAAGCATTAGTGTAAAAACAAACAGAGGACCACTTCAGGAAACAAAATGACCCAATTCAAGATGGTTTGTAGTTATTAAAATACTAAACGTATCTTTTTATAAGGTTTCATTATTACAAAAGTATGGATGCGAGATTACTATAAAAGCCAAACTTCACTATTTTATTTAAACACACCACCCTTATGGCAGAAAGTGAAGAACTAAAGAGCCTCTTGATGAAAGTGAAAGAGGAGAATGAAAAAGTTGGCTTAAAACTCAACATTCAGAAAACTAAGATCATGGCATCCGGTCCCATCACTTCATGGCAAATACAAGGGGAAACAGTAGAAACAGTGAGAGACTTTATTTTCTTGGGCTCCAAAATCACTGCAGATGGTGACTGCAGCCATGAAATTAAGACCTTTGCTCCTTGGAAGAAAAGCTATGACCAACCTAAACAGCATATTTAAAAGCAGAGACATTACTTTGCCAACAAAGGTCCGTCTAGGCAAAGCTACGGTTTTTCCAGCAATCATGTATGGATATGAGAGCTGGACTATAAAGAAAGCTGAGCGCCGAAGAATTGATGCTTTTGAACTGTGGTGTTGGAGTAGACTCTTGAGAGTCCCTTGGACTGCAAGGAGATCCAACCAGTCCATCCTAAAGGAGATCAGTCCTGGGTGTTCATTGGAAGGACTGATGTTGAAGCTGAAACTCCAATACTTTGGGCCACCTTATGGGAAGAACCAACTCATTGGAAAAGACCCTGATGCTGGGAAAGATTGAAGGCAGGAGCAGAAGGGGACGACAGAGGATGAGGTGGTTGGATGGCATCACCTACTCAATGGACAGGAGTCTGAGCAAACTCCAGGAGTTGGTGATGGATAGGGAAGCCTGGAGTGCTGCAGTCCACAGGGTGGCAAAGAGTCAGACATGACTGAGTGACTGAACTGAACTATTTAAGAAAGTCGTTGATTTCTTAAACTGCTTCACAGCCCTTGTTTATTCATATTACATAATCAGCAAAAAAACTTCAGAATTTAAATGAAAAATCTCCAAAATCCACTTTAAGGTAGTAGTGTGTGGTCATTTCTAGGGGCTTGGAATCAGGGTTACAAGTGACCAGCAGGCAGGAACCATGTCCTTCCTTTAGCTGGCAGCACTGTCAGTTAACTCAAGTACTCACCCATCACCTGCCAATGAAGAAGCATGGGCACCATGAAGTCAAAGCTCTGACTCTCATCCTCCCTGTGGGAGGTGGGGTGGCCGGGAGAAGCTCAGCAGACAAAACCAGCTCCAATTCCTAAACTCCTCTCAGTCCTAAAACTACATGACATTTAGGAACTTTACTGTTTTAATTAGAAAACACCTACTACTCCAGGGAAGCAGGGCAGATAATCCAATCTCAGATGATTACAGCCTTACTGACATTCAGCATAAAGCTACTGAACATTTTAGGAGTACTCTTTCTAACCTTCTGACGCAGAGACTGCTCACTCTGACCTAAACAATCTTTGTGACACTGTACTGAAAATGAATGGGAGAGTACACACAACTTCACTGTCTTCACAAAGAAACGAAACAATGTGACTTGTAACATTTTTATATAAATTTTATGTTCACCCACTGTGCAACATTATAAAGGAAAATCATATGTACCCACACATAAAATTTAATGCTTGCAATTAAACATTAAATGTGGAGGCTGCTTAAGTGAACACCTTCATTAAAACAGAAATAAGTGCTTCATATCTGAAGAGTTTAGACTCCTTTTTAAAACCTAGGTAGGCAGGATGGGAAAGAATCAAAGAGAAACGGCTACTTTGGGGAGAACTTGAAATAAATGTTTTTAGCACCACTTATAAATCTAAAGCTCTTGTTAGACTAGAAAAATAGTTATAAAAAAAGTTATCACAATACTATAAATTTTATGGAGAAGGCAATGGCACCCCATTCCAGTACTCTTGCCTGGAAAATCCCATGGACGGAGGAGCCTGGTAGGCTGCAGTCCATGGGGTTGCTAAGAGTGGGATGCGACTGAGCGACTTCACTTTCACGTATTGGAGAAGGAAATGGCAACCCACTCCAGTGTTCTTGCCTGGAGAATCCCAGGGACGGGGGAGCCTGGTGGGCTGCAGTCTATGGGGTCGCACAGAGTTGGACACGACTAAAGCGACTTAGCAGCAGCAGCAACAGGTGTTATTAGGTGGTAGGACTGAGAATTTGCTTTATGCTGTTCTATACTTTCTCAACTTTCGACATTAAGCACTGATTTGCAATCAGAAGGGATTTTTAAACATGAATTCATATTAGCTTAATTTATTCATAAAAGCTTTTATTTTTAAAGTCAAGGTGGGGGTACTGAGATGATACAAAAAAGCTGTCTTTGGAAGATGTGGTTATTGAGATGTTTGGCAGTATGAACCGTACTCAGAAAACAAAACCAAGGAATTCATCTTCCCCTATAAGCTATAAAAGTAAAATCTGTTCATGGAGAGAACAAACAGAAAACACACACTGTGATGCAAAGGTACTTTTTCCCTCAAAGGTATACCAGTCACTCCAGTTCATGTCAGATTATCCAAGCACCAAGATAAGTATATGCGTACAAATACATATATATGAAATACATAACTGCAAAATAAAAGACTGTAAAATGCAGCCCATAAGAAACCTGTCAAATTATACTGCAAACTAGGACTTTAAAGTCCTCTCATATTAACAGTTCTTTAACATATCTATTTTTTTATATGGCAACTGAATTTAATCATATCCTTTAAAAGCTGAAATACAAATAACTAAACATCTCATTAATTTAAACATGAATTGTGAAAACAGTACCAAATGTTGGCAGTAACTCTACCACAGTGAACATCCCAAATGCCAGAGAAAAGCAGCTAAGCAAACTATAGCATATTAATAACACAGCATCAAAGATGGCAGCTGTAAGACCTTAAGACGTTGGTGGAGATTATTTTTGTAAAGTGAAACGTGTCACAGTCATCAAATTGAACATATTCTCTTAAGTTTTGTAGTCTAATTTTATTTAAGCAAGGAGTTTTACTAGGACGAATACAACCACATTAAGAGTTGATTCTAAAGATGCACTCAATCTATGGCACAGGAAATGAAGTACAGCTGGCCTCACAAAAGGCTGCTTCCAAGAGAAACTGCCACCTGGATCCACAAGCTCTTTGTCATCTGCTCTCCCCTTCCTCTCAGGTAGCTGCTTCTGCTTGCACAGGGCCCTCTCCAGCCACAGTCTCCTAGCCTCTGTGACCTCAAAAGTCTGAAGTTTAAAGACAAGACATCAAAATATTGACTGTCAGCCATCCATACATACACAGTAAAGCCTGGGGGAGATGTCCACCGCAAGACCGATGGGTCCAGTAGTCTGAGCATAGAGGGAGGGCTCCTGTGAGCGTCCACACTGCTCTTAAATACAGTCTGCGGGCAGGGCCGACTCTGAGAAATAAACACCCTCAACAATCTACCATGCTTCTCACCAGGGACCATCAACTGATGCTGGCAGTAGGGGCTCAATTTGTCGGCTGTCACAGGATAGCTATAATTTATAAATTAGATTCACTTTCAAACAAACATGGTTTTCTACTTGTCTTCATATGCCTTAATTTTAACTGTTACTGGATGGTTACAGATTTGTTTTCTATTGACCTTAATCACCTCATTGTAGGACAATTGAAACTTTGGATATAATCTCCCAAAGTATCAAGTCTAATAACAAAATAATTTTTTCTCTTACTATGAAAAGCACTGAATGTTCATGCAGAAATCTTGAAAAACACAGAAAAGTAAAAACAAAAGCATCCTAAAGTAGACCTGAGGGCTGCTAACTTCCTTTTCTTTCTGATCTTTTTCCTCACACATATTACCATAAATGCACTCATATTTATATAACTTCTCACGGGTGGGATAAGGTTGTCATCACCGATCAACTTAACATCACTAGAAGGGGAACAAGCAGCCATTATCACCTGATGTGACACAATTCTATCTATGAAGTATCTGTACCAAAAAAAATACTGAAACCTGAATCTTTAAGCCCTTAAATCCAACTCCAAACTTACAGGAAATACATACCAGAAATACCACAAGTCTGGGACACTCCACTGGACAACGACGGGGTCTTTTCAGCAAGTTAATGGTGTGATAAAAAGCAGGTAGACGAGGCACTGCCAAAGATTAGGACAACCTGACACCCAGCAACCAAAAATTAGCACTATGGTAAGATTTCAACAGACCAGACATCAGATTACTGAAGAATTACTTTTGGTTTTATTAAGTGACAATGGTGTCATGATTATGTAAAGAAAAAGCCTCTTCTTTTATTAGAAATGTAAGCTCAAATATTCAGGCTTGAGATGTTATGATAGCCAGAATTTGTTTAAAATACTGCAGTAATCCTACTTTCCTCAAAACAGTAAAATACTAATAATCATTAAACTTAAGATTATATGAAGCTATTAAAGAGTACAGAGGTTCGTTAAGTATATAGAAAGTTTTTTATGAATGTTTTCAAAGTTTTCATAAGGAATTTTAGAGTAATCTGAGTCATACTTTAAGCATAATAAACCCAGTAAACAAGCATTTGCAAAAATAACCAACCCTCCCTTTACCCTTAATTTTTCTTAATCAGGAAGTTTTCTTTAGTGGTCACACAATATTACATTTTGTGGTCTGCAAAGTTTAATAAACTGGCAAATATTATTTTCTTTTAAACCAATTTTTTATTATGGAAAGCAAGATCCATGCTATATTAACTACTATATCCTCTGAAAGACAGGAGTTCACTGCAGGGTCAGTAAAAATAACAGAAGCAACAAGAAAAAGAGAGTTAGCAAGCACCTCTGAAAGCAATGATAAAGGGGTCCTTGCTAACAGACTTGCCTCACAGACCGTCTCCATATGGTCAAGGAACATTTTATTGAAAGGAAAAATAACAGGTAACTATTACAATATAGAAAACAACAATAAAATTACCAATACTAACAATCACAAAATAGCAAACTCAGAAGAACCTCATCAAGGCCTCCCAATTCTTATGTTCTTCCATTTCACAGAAGAATTGTGTTTCCGTTTTGCACTCAACCATCCTATGCATTCACAAACCTTTACAGTCAGACCACCGCTGAGAAATCACCCACCCCTGCTTCTCACTTCACAAATGAAAAAGGTGAAGCACAGTAGTCAGCTCTTAACAAATACCCTTTTCTGGAACTACAAAGCTCTGAAAACACTACCTGCAAAGGCAGATGAAGCGTCTACTGAAAGATGCAAGGCTAAAACCATGACAATTATAGGACAGAGAGATGGTCTGAGTCTTATTAACGCGATCAACACTGACTGGGCAATCACCCCAGGCCAGATCTTGTTATCACAGATATAAAAATAAATGGGCATATCCTCAAGCGCTTCACAAACAGCTTGTGAGAGAAAAGTATGTAAACATCAGTTCTGTGCCACGTGGTGAGTGCGGTAATTGCCAGTGAGCAGCCATGAGGACAGGGTCAAGAAAACGGCAGTGGCCCAGGGCCTGGAGAGCTAGAGACGCACTGGAGGTAGGGCTCCTGCAGGGGAGACCGCCCTCCGGACAGGAGGGGACGACATCTGGAAAAGAGCACGCAGCGGCCTGCAGCACTGACAGCGTCTGGAGGAACCGCTGCATGCAAGCAAAGCTACAGCAGAGGTGAACTGAAGAGGCAGGCGTGGATCTGGGCTCCAGTAAGTGCCTAACAGGAAGATACTGCAGGTTCTTCAACCAGGGAAGCAATGGGATCAGGTGTGCACTTTTCAAAGGGCAGTTCTTTCAGCATCCGTGAGGACGACAGGCTGGAGGAAGTGGGACACAAGGAGAAAGGAGACCAGCCTGCTGATCAGTAGAGGAAAGAGAATCACCTGAAGCAAAGAACGAGCCAAGTCCAGATGCCTCCCGAGTCAGGCACATGGACCCCCAAATGCCTATGGGTTCCCTCCTTAAGTTCAGCTGGAGGACCTAATGCAGCTACCCTATCTGATGAGATCAGGACCTTCCCGCAGGTGCTCTCCCACGCCCCTGAATTTGGCCAGCAGCTGCCAGCTCCCCTCTCCAGCTGTGCAGCCAGAGACCGCAGCGCTGTCGGACACTCTCCCCCCGTGCACACACCCAACAGACCCCCTCAAACTTCTCACCATCCCCACCACTGCCCCTCCAACAGTCAGCACCTGCATGGACGGCAGGCACAGCCTGGGTGTTCTCTAGCTCCCTCCAACACAAGTCCACACTACGACCAGATTACAACACTCCTGTGAACACAAACGTGGTGTCAGCCCACTACCTCCACACCTCTGCCTTCTCCCCACTGAAGATCAACAGTGGGTCAGAATAAAAACAGAACTACTAAGCCAACACCCATGCATCCTGGCTGACCCAGCGACTGGGGTACTGACCCCGCAGCCTTGTAAACACAGGAGAGATTATTGAACACGTCGAACACTACACCCTGCTGCCTCAGAACCCTTGCACCTGCTGCTCCAGGAGTATGCGCCTTTCCTCTTCACCCAGATAACTTCCACTCACTCTTGGAATCTTAGTCAACCTGTGGCAGCCTTCCTCGACCACATCAAAGACCGCTATTCCACGTTCTCACAGCACCACAGACTCTTCAAAGCTAATTTGTCTTCTGATGATCTGACTAGCTTCTACTGCTCCCATGACAATCACCTCATAAATATTCTTTTACTCAAGACTGTAGTTCCAACACTTACCCAACGTGCATCACATATAGTACAAACTCAACTCTTTCTTATATAGCTGAATGAATTAAATGAATTGAGAAACTGAGCTGCATTTAACAGGAGAAATTCTAAAGTTATCATTTGAATGCAAAAATACAGATTTTAATTATTAGATGTGCACAGCATTTCTGGAATGAGTAATCAAGATGCCATAAAAAAGAAATTAATAACATAGAAAGAGGAATAGGCGTGCACATAAAAATCACAGTTCAGGATATGCAGAGTTTGAGATGTCTGTGCATGTGTGCTGAGTCGAGTCCTACTCATTGTGACCCCATGGACTGCAGCCCGCCAGGCTCCTCTGTCCATGGATTTCCCAGGCAAGAACACTGGAGTGGTCGCCATTTCCTTTCCCAGGGGGCCTGCAACCCAGGGACTGAACCCAGGTCTCCCTCACTGCAGGCGGATTCTTTACCACTGAGCCACCGCCTGTGCTGCGCTGTCACTCAGTTGTGTCTGACTCTTTGCGACCTTACGGGCCGTTGCCTGCCAAGTTCCTCTATCCATGGGGATTCTCCAGGCAAGAACACTGGAGTGGGTAGCCTATCCCTTCTCCAGGGGACCGTCGCAAACCAGGAATCGAACCAGAGTCTCCTGCATTGCAGGTAGTTTCTTTACCAGGTGAGCTACCAGGGAGCCACCTGCTGCTGCTGCTACTAAGTCGCTTCAGTCATGTCTGACTCTGTGTGACCCCAGAGACAGCAGCCCACCAGGCTCCCCCGTCCCTGGGATTCTCCAGGCAAGAACACTTGAGTGGGTTGCCATTTCCTTCTCCAATGCATGAAAGTGGAAAGTGAAAGTGAAGTCGCTCAGTCATGTCCGACTCTTCGAGACCCCATGGACTGCAGCCTACAGGTAAGAGTACTGGAGTGGGGTGCCATTGCCTTCTCCAAGGGAGCCACCTGAGCAACATTCAAATCCAGGACAGTCAACAAGTAATAAGTATGTGGTACAGAACCCACCTGCCAATGCGGGAGACAGAAAAGAGGCACAGGCTCGACCCCTGGGTGGGGAGGGCCCCNGGACTGCAGCCTACAGGTAAGAGTACTGGAGTGGGGTGCCATTGCCTTCTCCAAGGGAGCCACCTGAGCAACATTCAAATCCAGGACAGTCAACAAGTAATAAGTATGTGGTACAGAACCCACCTGCCAATGCGGGAGACAGAAAAGAGGCACAGGCTCGACCCCTGGGTGGGGAGGGCCCCCTGGAGGGGACATGGGGACTCACTCCAGCGTTCTTGCCTGGAGAATTCCGTGGACAGAGAAATGCGGTGGGCTACAGTCCATGGGGTCGCAAAGAGTCGGACACGACTGAAGCAACTTAGCAATGCATGCACCCAATCACTATGTACTCCAAAGTGGATCCCCGCCTCCACTGGCAGCATGAGGAACTTCCCAACCTGGGATCAAACCCATGCCCCCTGCAGTCAAAGCAGAGAGTCTTAACCACGGTACCACTGAGGAATCCCCCAAAGCTGATTTTAACGCTGAACTCAACACAGATTTGGGTGTGTAGAAATGTGTGAGAAGAACATGAAGGAGACAGAGAAGCCCTCAAAACAAGAAAGACTGAACAAGGGAAGTTCAGAGTAAGGTAAACTTGAAACCAAATCAGAATCTCAAAAACATGAGCATTTAAGAAAAAGGAGGTCACAAATGAGACAGCAAAGACGAAGGCTGGAGGACAACTGTGTCCCAGGAGTCAGAAGAATCAAGTTATTAAAAAGTGAGCTGTCAACACTGGCAAGTGCCAAAGACAGGGCCAGGGAGAGAGAAAGCACCGTGGCCACCACAGCGGCCATCAGAAGAGACCCGGAACTCCAACTGCTCTTCCAAGAAGCCTGACCGCAAAGGAAACAAAGCCCAGGAGACATAAGAGCGCGGGGAGCTGGGAGTCAAGGAAGTACAATATTTTGCTGGTTTGTTTGTTTTTAGAAGGGAAGACTTACGTGTATGTGTTCTTATGTTTAAAGGAAGAAGCCAGTGGTTGAAAACGTGACAGAGAAAATACCTGTTGGAACAGGGTCTGAGTCATGAGCAATCTCTACCTTAACCAGCAAAACCAGCAGAACCAACAAGCTTGGACATGAGAAGGGCTCTGCCTTCTCAGGGAAGTGTGGACGTGTGCCGACGAACAGGTGTTACAAGAGGGGACAGCACATCCCAGAGGGCGTGTATGCCACACTAAGAGTTACACTCTCACCCAGAGGGCAGTCGAGAGCTCCCTGAAAACTGTTAAGGAAGATATGACATCCATTTCCAGGGTGTGGGGAATCATGCCAGGGGTCTGATGTTGCCACTGTGAAACGTGAGTGAGCTGAAACACCTACAACTGTGCCACACACCCACCAGGAGGAGGCGTATTCTCCATCCTCTCTTGGATCTCTTTTTCCTGATGTGCTGCTATCCAAAGATGTTTTATCTGAACATTACTGGTCCCTGGTCGCTCAGAGCACTTAGTTTTCTTTACTGATGCTATTACTATGGGCCACCTTCAACACAATGATTTTGGTCTATTTTCCTTTCTCTGATCATGGCCAGGAAGAATATATTCACAAGTTATTTCAGCACTTTCTAAACTTTCTTCTCCAAACTCTCCTCCAAAATGAACAGGCTGGAAAAATAAAATGTTGTATAATACAAAGGAAAAATTTTTACAAGAGCAAATAAACACTTTAAAGACCCCCCCCCAAAAAAGTCTCACATGTAACACCAAATTTCACACCTGAATTCTAAGTCAAATTACTGCCAAAGCTTAAAAACCAGAATTTTAAAATATCTACACCTTTTTCTAATGCATCTTTTTCTTTGTTACTAATGCAACAAAAAAACTACTTCAGAGTTCATGACATTATAAAAGTACCTTCATATAAACAACTGTATAAAACAAACTAGAATAAAATATTAATGTAGAAAATGTATTAAACTGTTATTTGCTTCTCCAAAATTTTTCAAAGTGCCAATAATTCATAGCAAGATGACTTTATTATGCATGTAACAGAAAAATGCACCATACAATCTCAGAATGATTAAATGACTCATTCTTGGAGAAACTATCTTAATCAAATGTAAAGTTAAAATAATTCAAATAAATCTACCAGAAGATGACATTTTGTAAAAATATCCTTTAACAGACTTCAACTAAAAACTACAGATGATTTAAAGTAAAGATTTTTTTCACACTATCATCAAATTAGCATAAAGAGAATTGCTGATTCCAAATGAGTCTCCTCACTTAATGCTGAACTGGTCTTTGGAATACAGAGAGGTTTCCAACAACTTATTTACCTCTGACTAAAAGAATAACTTTTAAGAAGGAAGGAATCAAATGACACCAAATGTAGCCTCCCAATTCATCCTACCCTCTGCTTTCCCATCCCCTACTCTTAAACAGAGGCACACAGCACACCCTGGGTACCTCAGCACAAGCCAACCTTTTCTCACGTCAGGAAAGGAGCAAACCATTCCCGTGACCTGCCCTCCCGCTTCCCCATTTGAAAGCAAGCCAATAAAGGTGTTGGAGAAGACTCTTCAGAGTCCCTTGGACTTCAAGCAGATCAAATCGGTCAATCCTAAAGAAAATCAACCCTGAATAGCCATTGGAAGGACTGATGTTGATGCTGAAGCTCCAATACTTTGGCCACCTGATGCGAAGAGCCAACTCATTGGAAAAGATCCTGATGTTGGGAAAAACTGAAGGCAAAAAGAAGGGGGTGGCAGAGGATGAGAGGGTTAAATAGCATCACCCAACAATGAGCAAATTCCGGGAGACAGTGCAGGACGGAGGAGCCCAATGTGCTACAGTACAGCCCGTGGGGGTCACAGAGCCGTACAGGGCTTTGCGACTGAGCAACTCCTCCGAAAACAAGTGGGGAGGAAGGAAGAAGGGGCTTCTTTCCTCATACTAGTTTTGCCTCTCTTACAGCATCTGCGTGCCTCTTCCGTCTGGGAGTTCAAGCACTAAGAAAAAACATGTTTTACTCCTTAAACTACAAACTAACTGTGGGTCTTTTCTCCACCTTGCTTAGCACTGAATCCCCAAATATAAGCTGATGTGTGCTGAATAAATTATTCATTGTTGAATACTCTTCATCAAATATAGAGATGGTACAAAGCTTTCAACAGTGTTTGCTAAGTAAATGGCCCAGCTGAATATGTGTCCCTATAAACTTTTCCACGAAATCCTTTTTTAAAAAAGTCAACTAATGTCCAAAATTTAATAAGCCTTGTGAATTACTTTCATCCATAACACAAGAATCTGTTCTGTAATCATAGCTAGTAATTCTTCAATACCTAAAATAAGCATCTGGCAAGTCTTTGGGTCGGGGTTTTGATTGTTCCTTTAACTTGCCTCTTTGCTATTATTAGCCTCTTACCACTGAAATGGTAAAGAATCCAACGAAGATTTCGCCGGTAAAAAGTTCCCCCGCAATTCAAGAGACTTAAGAAACGGAAATTCGATTCCTGGGTGGGGAAGATCCCCTGGAGAAGGAAATGACAACCCACGCCAGTACTCCTGCCTGGAGAATCCCATGGACAGACGAGGCTGGCGGACTACAGTCCATGGAATCAGCAGAGATGGAGAAGACTGAGCCAGTAAGCATGTCACTGAAACACAGTGACTTCTCTAAGAAGAAACTGTCCAACTTGTAAATACTTCTTGACCTAAAATTAGTTTTAACGGCGTCCAAGTCCCTAATGGCAACACACAGAGATTAACAAGGAGAAAACTTCCTCTGTAAAATCAGCTTCCCCCAAATTAAGTGCAAAACACTTAAATTCTCAGAAGAACTACCTACCATAAAAGTTTACATTAAATTCTTCCATTCTCAGATAACAGCTACAGAGTTAGGTATTACCTGAACTTTGGTATTCATGATTCCCCTAAGTGTTTTATTTCCCCCTTTCAGCGAAAACTATGTAAACTCACGTTACGCCCACAAACCTGCTACTATAAAATGCACTTAAGAAGCCTAAATATTTCGTGGAATCGTCTTAAAACCGAATTCTCGCCTAACACGCGGCTCACTGACATTTCCATTCAAAGAAACTCGCAAATGAACTGAAGAGCTTGCAAAATACAGGCTTTATACAACACTACTCTCATAGCGGCAGAATACAACATCTTAAAGCTCCTAAAACTATTTAAAACGTGTCCTACGGAAACCAAGGTGTTTTCTTTCGCACTCCATTTCTTTCGGTTTGATTCTCTAAAGCACTGGAGCGGCCTCACAGTCCCAAGCCCGTGTGCTCGTGGGGCCCCGGGAATGAAGGACGAGTCACGGGCTCCGCAAGCTCCCCGCGCCCGCAGCATCCCCAGCAGAAGCGCCCGAGTCGCTCCCGCGGCCCCCGGGTCCCCGCGCAGGGGACGCCCCGCGCAGGTGTCGCCCGGCGCGGAGGACGTCCAGCCGCCTCCGGCCCGCTGACGCAAAGGCGGCCCGCGCCCGCGCCAGACCGACGACCGCCCTGCCTGCCCCGAGTCCCCGGCCAGCCGCCCACGCCCGGACCCCGCCCCGGCCCGCGGGCCAAGGACGAGGCCGCCGCCGCAGCGAGGCGCCCGCGGGCCGCAAGATGGCGGCGGGAGGCGGGAGGGGCGCGCGCGCCCGCGCGGGCGGGGCCGGCACAAAATACAGGCTTTATACAACACTACTCTCATAGCGGCAGAATACAACATCTTAAAGCTCCTAAAACTATTTAAAACGTGTCCTACGGAAACCAAGGTGTTTTCTTTCGCACTCCATTTCTTTCGGTTTGATTCTCTAAAGCACTGGAGCGGCCTCACAGTCCCAAGCCCGTGTGCTCGTGGGGCCCCGGGAATGAAGGACGAGTCACGGGCTCCGCAAGCTCCCCGCGCCCGCAGCATCCCCAGCAGAAGCGCCCGAGTCGCTCCCGCGGCCCCCGGGTCCCCGCGCAGGGGACGCCCCGCGCAGGTGTCGCCCGGCGCGGAGGACGTCCAGCCGCCTCCGGCCCGCTGACGCAAAGGCGGCCCGCGCCCGCGCCAGACCGACGACCGCCCTGCCTGCCCCGAGTCCCCGGCCAGCCGCCCACGCCCGGACCCCGCCCCGGCCCGCGGGCCAAGGACGAGGCCGCCGCCGCAGCGAGGCGCCCGCGGGCCGCAAGATGGCGGCGGGAGGCGGGAGGGGCGCGCGCGCCCGCGCGGGCGGGGCCGGGCCCGGCGCGGGCGGCGGGGGAGGGGGCCCACCGGGCGCGGCCGCCACCCCCCGCCCGCCGCTCCCGCAGGCCGCCCCTGCCCACCTTTGAATTTGAGGTCTGTGGGCGGGTCGAGGACCAGGATCTGCTCGTGCTTCGCCATGGTCCCGGAGGCGGACGCCATCGGAGACAGCGCAGAGCGGGGGCGCGCCCGCGGCGGGTCGCTGGCTGCCGGCGGGGGACGGCGGCGGCGGCGGCGCGGGTCGGCCCGGCTCGACGCAGGGCCAGCGCTCGGCTCCCGAACCCGACACCCGCCGCTCTGTCGGAGACTAGCTGGGCCGCTCGCCGGTCCGCAGCTCCGGGTCTCACAACTGACTCAACCCCACACCAGCCGCCGCGGACACGCGCACTGCGATCTTCGGCGCCCCACGTGACGCCTCTGCGTGCCTACGTGCGCGCCCCGGCGGCCGCGAGGCCTCGCGCCCGGCCCGCCCTCCACGCCGCCAGGCGCGACCGGCTGCTGCGCCTGCGCGTCCCTGTCCGCCGCGCTCTGAGCCTAGCCTAGCTGTCAAGGGAGCGGGCGTGGACGGGGCGTAGCTCAGCTCCCTGGCACTGACGCGGCGCGCACCGCAGAGCGGGAGGGCGCAATCCTCGGTCACGTTTAGCTGCAGTTACGAGACTGGACTGGAAAACCCGCTATGGTAGCCCATCGCTATCTTCCAAGCGGGAATGCCAAATAGCAGAAGTAGGAGCGAACCGATCGTGGACTACAACTCCCAGCATGCTCCGCGCGGGGCGGGGTCTCCAGCCGGACCGGTCCTCCTGCGGCGTTGCGTGGTGCTTGCTGGGAATTGTAGTAGCGGCAGAGCGCGGGCGGGAAGAAGGGTCGGTAGGAGGCTGGGGTGACGCTTGCCAACACTCATTTTCGTTCCCAAAGGATGTCTCATATGCCCTGAAAAAAGAAAAACAACTTTTGGAGACTGCCCCGAGGTTCCTCGGTTAGAAGTATAGAAGGTTCCCAGAGGAAAACATGCCAGGATCTGTTAGTAGGCTCCCTCCCTAATTCTATCCATCCCTCCGTTGGTACAGCTGTGGTTCTCCAGTCCAAGCTCTCTGGCTTCCCGAATTCTCTTCTGGGATGCAAAAGCCCTTGAAGAAACACACCTCCTCTGTCGAGGACGCGTCGTTGGGGACCTGATGAGGCAAGCGTTATCAAACTGGAAATAAAAGTCAGAATCTACAGCGTTTGTTGCTGTCTCTTCCTCAGTTTTGATTGATAACGATGAGCCCAAACCAAAACAGTTGTCACGTTCACATGTTGGCAGAGGATTCCATCTGCAGCATTTAAGATAGCCTGTAGTAAACTAAGCTGAAGGAGAAAAAAATGCCAACAACAGAGTTGCTGACCAGTCTTTAACGGATCGCCAGGGTAGTCGGGGACAGGAACATGAAACAAACGAGTGTGCTGTAAATCAACCGTCATGGTGCTGCTGGAATTCAAATCCCTGGGAAGCACCGCGAAACAACGCTCAAATTGATGCTGCCGAGGTGGAGGAGGAGCCCAGTTGGTCTAGAAAACAAACCAGACAAATGGGACAGTGGCCTAGCCGTGGACGCAGAGTCCACGTCCTCACTGCAGTCCAGGCATAGGAACCCACTTGGGAACAGCTCTCCGGAGTAGCTAACCTAGCATGCGCACCAGGCTGTAGGCTGTGCCCAAGGAGAGCAAGCGTACCTTCAACAGGCTGCCAGCGCTTAATTTGTTTGAAATGCGTGCGTCCTCAGTCCTGTCGACTCCCTGCGACCCCATGGACTGTAGCCCGCCAAGCCACTCTGTCCAGGGGATTCTCCAGGCAAGAACACTGGAGTGGGTTGCCATTTTCTTCTCCAGGAGGGTCTTCTGGACCCAGAGATGGAAACCATGTCACCTGCCTTGGCAGGCAGATTCTTTACCACGGCGCCAATTGTTTGAAAAGCATCTTCTAAATCTACCTATCCTTTGATTTTCTTCTATTCACAAAATTATTTTGAAACTTCATTAAAGGAAAATACAGAAAATCTGTTCAAGAGGCTTTAAGATTTAAAAACAAAATAGTGAAAGTTGACAATCTCCCCATGGTATGTGGTACCATATATGTTTAGTCGTGAACTGACGACCCTTAAGCTATCACAACCCCACTCCAGTACTCTTGCCTGGAAAATCCCATGGGTGGAGGAGCCTGGTAGGCTGCAGTCCATGTGGTCGCGAAGAGTCGGACACGACTGAGCAACTTCATTTTCACTTTTCACTTTCATGCATTGGAGAAGGAAATGGCAACCCACTCCAGTGTTCTTGCCTGGAGAATCCCAGGGACAGGGGAGCCTGGTGGGCTGCCGTCTATGGGGTTGCACAGAGTCGGACATGACTGAAGCGACTTAGCAGCAGCAGCAGCAAGCTATCACGAAATCAAGTCCTTTTCAGCTTGCTGCAGAACCCTAATCTATGGGTAAATTAGCCTGGCCGACTGGCCCCTCCATGACTAGGTGAACACTTGCCTCCCAGCAAGCTGACTGGGAACCCCCGGTAGCAGACCCAGCAGGCTGAGGGCTTTGCCAACTTCCCTGCTGTTGGGACAGGTTGGTGTATTCACCGCCAGTTCAGGAGGAAGCCGGAAATGGATATATTGCAGTTTCCACATCTGTATCATTCAGAAACCTCTGCCTATTTCAGTTATCGCCTCTGCAATCAACTGATTTTCTCTTTGCAGTATAGCTTCAAAAATGGAATAGAGTCTAAACCCATAAGAATCTACATATCTGGTTTGATATGTAGAATACATGAAACTTCTTTGGACGAATTCTATTACTATTTTAGAGTACCACACTGTGAATGACTCAGAGTCCCCCTGAATCACCTACCCCTCATTCAACAGTGCACTGTTTAAGTGCTTTGTGCTTTGTTTTCGTTTTTTAGGGTGGTTTTTTTTTTTTTTTTTTTTGCCACATGGTATGTGGATCTTAGTTCCCTGACCAGAGATTGAACCACACCACCTGCATTGGAAGCACACAGTCTTAACCACTGGACCACCAGAGAAGTCTTGTTTGTGCTTTGTGTTTTTTAATACCTTTCTTCTTACACTTCGAAGAACTTTACAAACATCACACGCTACTCAGAACAACCTCATTACAGTTGCCAAGTGTTACTTTTGTTGTTAAATATGGAAATGAAAACATAGGTGAGAGCATCTCATGTCAGTTAATAGACCTAAACTGGAGGGGAGGAATTGCCCAGTTTTATCTTCTGTGCATTTTCACTCTTCCCAAAGCCACAATAAAATGACATTTGAAAGTGATTAAGGCAACAACTGTTTAACTGACTTCTATTGTTTCTACATTGACACACAGCTTCTCAAAGATCCCTTAAGAAAATAAACAAAAATATACTCAAGCATATTCTTTAACTCCCAAGTTTTCAGGTGTCCAAGAGGTACAAAGTCCTCGAATATTACTTCAACCCACTTGAATCATGAGTAATACTCACCTTTGTATAGATTATCTCTTAGGAGTTTGGCAAGAATTAAAAAAAAAAACACACCAATTTCCAGTACAAATGATAACAAAGTACAATTGTCTTCTCCATCTTTAAATATGTTAACCTTTACTATAGAGATGTTCTATAATTATGAATTTATGGACAATTCTCTGCTTAATTTATTTCAGTAAACATTTAAATGAGCATATCTTCAACAGATACTGAGGCAGTAAAGTGTATAGCGTACAGGCTGGGTTCAAGTACCGTTGTCTGCTGTGTGGTCGTAGCAACTGACTTCACCTCACTGTGCCTGTTCTACATTCGTAAGTTGGAAAGAATAACAAAAGCTCTATCCGAGGTTTGTTGTGAGAATCATATGAGTTAATACTTTATCGATGTTAAATTATTGCCTTGCCCAGCACGTGGTGGGTATTCAGAGGTAAGCCAGTAGACATGGCCTCTGCCCTTCCATCTGAAGAGGAGAGACAAGCATGAAATAGCTCCTTTGCATCTAGGATTCTGTTCTTGGCATTGGTTCAACCAGTCAGTTAGGTTCCTGGGATATTTGAAAGTGAGACGTAGGCCAGCTCTTGGCCCCTATCTGTTTTCTGGGAGGCAGTGGGGAGCCTTGACGCTTTCTGCAGCAGCGATCCAGTGCCCAGACTCTGGCAATCTAGTCTCCAGAGGCAGTAAGTAGTGCAGGATCAGCAGACGCAGCAGCTCCTGCTTGAGTACAAAGTCCAGCTCCCCGAGTCACAGGTCGGACCTGCAGCCTCATAGGCAGCAGCTGCCCAAGAGAGCCTGCCCCTCCCCCCACGTTGTGTAAGCACCTAATCGCGCTGCTTCCTGCCTATGATAGTAGAGGCTGCTGAGAGGGAGGTGTTGGGGAAGCCAGGAGTGGACCAAGAAAGGTGAGAGGTGTAGAAATCTGCTGAGCGGTCTTAAAGGCAAAGACCAGGAACCATCCACCTAAGGGTGTAAAAGGGGGAGCTGGGGTAAAACGGGAATGGAACACAGTCACTGTGCACGAGGGACTCTTTCTAAAACACTCAGATATGATGGAGAGTGAGAACCACCTGAAACAAGCACGAGGTCAGGAAGCACCCCAGGGAAGCAGTGATGAAAATGTGGGTATGTTGGGGGTACTCCTTGTAGCGTATTTTTCAGACTTCTGTGAGAAATAGATTCCAAGAGAAGGCAGGTGGAAGCTTCACCAGATAAAAATCAATGCTGGAAGAAGAGTTAGAAAAAAAAAAAAATGTATCCCGGGATACATTTCAGTCACTCAGCCATGTCCAACTCTTCGGGACCCCATGGACTATAGCCCGCCAGGCTCTTCTTTCCATGAGATTCTCCAGCAAGAACACTGGAGTGGGTTGCCGTTTCTTCCTCCAGGGGTCTTCCTTACCCAGGGATCAAACCTGCATCTCCTGCATTGGCAGGCAGATTCTTTACCGCTGTGCCACCTGGGAAGCCCCTTGTATGACTATGGCAAGCAGTTAAAACTATAAGGAATAATCTTTGTTTATGAGAAACGATTTGAAGAATGTTTTCTCAATCTTCTATTCTGTAAAAGCAATATGTGATTGTTGTAACAAGTGACACAACCCAAGACACATATGAATAAGAAGCTTCCTCTTGAATCTCAGAATTGTCACTCCACTTCAGGTGACCAGTGTAACTGTATGGATTGTGTGCCGCTCCCCAAATTTATCCAGACTTAGAAAAATATGGCTAGTTTGTTTGGGGTTTTTTAAAATAAGAATTCTTATAATATATATAAAAACATATCCAGTTGCTTTATTCACCTGACAGTTTAGTATGGATATCTAATCAGGTCAATTGGCAAAGATCTAACTCAGTCTTTTAATAGCTGAATCCACAGAATAGATGACCCCACTATGGTACCACTTGTTCCCTTATTGATGAACATGTAAATTGATGTAGGTTTTTATCCCAACAAACAGCACAGCAATAAACATGTGTCCTTACCACAAGATGCTTTCATTTCCACAGAGATGCTTTTATTTCCACAGGGAGAAGCCCAGTGGTGGGAACCTCTGGATCAAGCCTATTTCCTATTTCGATACATATAGCACACATTTCATCCAAAGGGTTGTAGCAGTTCACATTTCCAATCAGGGACTTAGGAGAGCATCCATCTCCCCACACCCCCCAATGCCCCCAGCCTCACCAAATGCTAGATCCCTTTCCACACCAGGGACTAAAGAAGAGGCACATATATGACTCCTTGGATTGCTTGGGTCAGCAGTTTTGGTCTCCAAAATTGTATACTTTCCTCAATCCATCCTTTCCCATTGAATCTGTCTTCTCCTCCTGTTCATTCCCTTTCTTTCTCTAGGTTACAAAGACCAGAGCCCCTGTAAGCCCAGATTCTCTGCAGTTAATAATGTGTTTTCTCCTACAAATATATTTATTCCTTTTAGAAATAGTTTTTGGCTGCACCACACAGCATGTGAGATCTTAGTAATCTGGCCAGCAGTCGACCCCATGTCACCTGTATTGGAAGCACAGAGTCTTAACCATTGGACCACCAGGGAAGTCCCCAAATACATTTATTCAGAAAGGAAAGCAAGCAAGAAGAAATCCAAAGATGCCTATGAACAATAAATCCACATTTGATGTTATCTGACTCCTTTTAATCTCTAAACATAGGCTTCTTTGCAGACCTTTCCAATACCTGGACGCAGGGCAGACAGCATATATTTGCTAATCAACATACTTGAATCCCTTTCATACTGTTCTTGGGATTCTCAGGGAGGAGAAAGGGACAACAGAGGATGAAATGGTTGGATGGCATCACCAACTCGACGGACATGAGTTTGACCAAGCTCCGGGAGATGGTGATGGACAGGGAAGCCTGGCGTGCTACAGTCCATGGGGTTGCAAAGAGTCAGACATGACTGAGCGGCGGAACTGAACTGAACTGATACTAGAATCCAGGCTCCATCACTTTTTGCCCTGTTTGTGCAATTATACTCATTACCTTATCTATAATATGGCAACATTCCAACTTCTGTTTACTTTTGCTGATGAGTACAAAGTGCTCAGTGCGATAGTTGACAAACACCAAGCTTTTAATAAATGATTGTTATGATAGATCCTACAGTTTGATAGCCCCTTTGAAATATCAGTCATACACATATATAAGTTGTTAGACATTAACCAAAGGTCATCTCCTTAATGAGACACTTCATAAACAGAAGATAATTTTGTAGGATTTTCTGAAAATAAAACCTTGGTGGTGGTGGTTTTTTTTTTTTTGTATTCATTGATTTCAACTGTTGCTTGAGGTCTTGTTCGGGACAAACTGCCACTGAACTACACACTGGAAAAATGGTTAAAATGGTAAATTTCGTGTCAGAGATATTTTATCACAATAAAAGAATGAAAGCGTTTCTTTTGTTCAGAGCACACAGTTAATCAGGTCTTTCTGTAACAGAGCCCTGGCCATCTCCTTCCTTCTCAATGGCTTTTTTTTACATCACTACCCTGGCCTTTTAAAAGCAATACTGAGGATCCGAGCTTAGGCTCGCTCCCATCTGGGTTCAATTCCTGGCCTTTTAGTTTCTAAGAGGATAATACAACTATTTACTGTTGTAAAAATTAAAGAAGAAGAGCCTTGTAAACATTTGAATACAATGTCTGGCACTCGTTGTAAATGTCACCATTGCTGTTATTTACTTCATAATTGCTCATTCTCAGGTGGGGTAAACATTCATTTTTGGCTCCTTTTTAGAGGTTATATAGTTGTATTCTCTCCTTAGAATCATAAATATATCTGAAAAAAATAATTTAAAAAATGAAGCTGATCCCACTGGAGACTCAACAGCACACTCTGACAAACAGTTACTTCCAAAGAAATTCTGTCCTGTTGATCCCTGTGTGTTGCCCAAGTCTGGATTTATCTTGTCAGCATAGTAAGCAAGTTTCTAACCATTACATTAAAAAACAAGAATAAGAATGTATTTGCAGGTCACTTTTCAGTGCAGAGATAAGTAAGGACCTGCACTCATGTGGGTTAAGCCTGTGACCCAAGTGAAGGCTGGGTGACCCCAGGGTTATGTAGAAACCCAGCCTTATGGGGGCCTGAGCAGCTACAATCGGGAACCTGGAAAGTTCAGTCTAAATGTGGATGGGATGAGTTCACACACCACCACCAGAACACCTGTGAGGTGGGCAGGAACCCTGGAGTCAACCATCTTTTGAGCGGATCTGGAGGTGTGGCCAGACCCTACTGACCCCCCATGAACTCATCTGGCAGGTTTGTATGATGAAAGAAGTACATCGAGTTGATAGAGGAAGCATTCACACTGTATCCTCAGCACTTTACTTGGTACAATGGCTTTAGCCCTTGTCTACTTGTTATATGTTTAATAGAAATCAAAGCCAAGTACGTAGATTTAATTTTATTCCAATGCAATCACACAGCTGTATCGCGGAAACTCACCAAACTGCTTCCTCAGATGAAAGACCTTCCCTGGAACTAAAGGGCTTTTAGACAGTTGCAAACTATTATATACAGAGTGGATAAATAAGGTCCTACTGAATAGCACAGAAAACTATATTCAATGGTCTTAATGCTCAGTCCTGTCTGACTCTTTGCAACCCCATGGACTGTAGCCCACCAGTCTCCTCTGTCCATGGGATTCTCCAGGTAAGAATACTGGAGTGGATTGCCATTTGTTTCTCTAGGGGACCTTTCTGATCCAGGGATTGAACCCATGTCTCCTGCATTGGCAGGTGGATTCTTTACTACTGTGCCACTTGGGAAGTACAGGGAACTATATATTCAATAGTCTATGATAAACTACCATGGAAAAGAATATTTTTAAAAAAAGAATATATTTTATATACATATAACTGAATCACTTTGCTGTACAGAACAATTTAAAACAACATTGTAAATCAGCTATACTTCAATTTTTTTTTAAAGACTGAGAAATTTAATTTATCCTAGCCTCAGTGATTTCAAGGTTTTACTTCCTTACAAAGGTGATTAAAAAAAAAAAAAAAGCCTGGAACCCTTGAAAACACACACACATGCCTATCTTTTTCACACGCCATTTACCACCTCCCAGCTCTCTTTAAATGACTGAGCCCAGGGCTGGAGCCTGCTGGCAAAGTCAAGTGACACACACATCCGGGCTCCACGGCAGCATCGATTCCTCCTCCGGCCAGTTTCACCTTCCAGAGTAGCCTGCGCCACCCGCACTGCGCCCTGACCAGAGTCAGCAGCAGGCTGAGCTGCCAGACTGCTTCTTGCCCTTTGTCCTTGCCCAGGAGGGTGAGTTGACAAGCTCAGAGAAATAAAACAAGCATGTGGCAACCAAGATATAATTATTCCTATTTTTAATCTGGCCAAAGATCAATAGAAACATGAATTTTGAAGAACTGTCAGGCTAAAGAGTGGGAATGAAATCACAATTCAGATGCTAGCAGTGGATTTCAAAGTGAATGACTCGTCCTTTAAGAGTCTGTATAGCTCCATGTAAAGTCCAGCCTGGAGAGCGTGGGGTTTATCACTGATCCAGCTTATAGCGTGGTTCAGTTTCAGAAGAAATACATTAAGCTGAAATTAGAGTGTGCCTGCCCAGACAACCTAGTAATGGCGCAATTTTGGAAATGATTATATAAGTTCCAGAATTTATATTTACACATAAATTACTGCATGTTGGCAGTGCAGTAAAGGGTGCTTGGTCCCTGACTGTACATTCTCTCTTAGGAAATCATTGAGGTGCATATTTTATACTCAGGGCCCAAAAAAACGACCAGCAAGTGGGAGGTGTGGTGGTAAGGGGGCCACTGGTAAAGCACCCTATAGCAGGGGGCAGGCTGAGGGATACACGTCTGGTGGCATTTCTGATCTGCAGTATACTTGTTAGCTAAGACTGTGCCCCAACACTGGAAAATCTGGGTGTTTCCTTCTCCCTGGTATGCAGTGGCCTGAGTCAATGGCCAGAGGTCCCTCTGGGGGTAGTCCTGAGGGAATCACTGCAGTTCTCCTTCCTTCCTCCTGGGGACTCGGCATCTCTTCCATCAGTGGATCCTGAATGGAGCACCGGCAGCTCCGTTGGCTAACTGCTCCTCCGTTCCAGTGCATACCCTTTCACCCATCCAGGGGGAAGGCCTAGAAATGTCTCCTGCCCCAACACCACTGTTTTCCTATAGCTTTGTTTGCCTTCCAATGAATGTGTTAACATTCATATATGTAATGGAACCCTACTCAGCCATGGAAAAGAATAAGATAATGCCATTTGCAGCAACATGGATGGACCTAATGATTATCATGCTAAGTAAAGTAAGTCAGAAAGAGAAAGACAAACACCATATGATATCACTTCTGTGTGGAATCTAAAATATGATACAAATGAACTTATCTATGAAATAAAAAAGGAATCGTGGACATAGAGAACAGACTGGTATTTTCCAAGAAGGAGGGGGTTTAGAGGAGGGGTGGGTTAGGAGTTTGGAATTAATAGATGCAAATTATTATATATAGGATGGATAAATAGTTCCTAAACGCTGCTAAACAGTTCCTACTGTACAGCACAGGGAACTATATTGAATATTCCGTGTTAAACTACCATGGAAAAGAATATACATATATATAGAGAGAAATCAACCAAACTTGAATAACATTCAATTTTTTAAACAATTAAAATCTTCTTGTCAAAAAAAAATATTCATAGATCATCTTTCATGTGGGACCTGTGATATTGACCAATCTCTTGGTTCAGAAAACTAGCAGAGAAGCTAAATAAAAAGAGAAATATAATAAAACATACAATTGTATTTTGCATGCAATGGTTTGTGGGTTATGAAAAAATAGTCAACTTGTCCATTCTACCTGACCCTATGATGAACGAAAATAATTAAAAGATGTATATGAATAATATTCTTATAACTGGACAGAATACAAACTTCTTAGACCATTAAAGAAAGCATCATGCTAGAAATGCTTATTTCAGGTGCGGTAACACATATGCAGAGTACATCATGAGAAACGCTGGGCTGGAAGAAGCACAAGCTGGAATCAAGATTGCTGGGAGAAATATCAGTAACCTCAGATATGCAGATGACACCACCCTTATGGCAGAAAGTGAAGAGAAACTAAAAAGCCTCTTGATGAAAGTGAAAGAGGAGAGTGAAAAATTGGCTTAAAACTCAACATTCAGAAAACAAAGATCATGGCATCTGGTCCCATCACTTCATGGGAAATAGATGGGAAAACAATGGAAACACTATTAGACTTTATTTTTGGGGGCTCCAAAATCACTGCAGATGGTGATTGCAACCATGAAATTAAAAGACGCTTACTCCTTGGAAGAAAAGTTATGACCAACCTAGATAGCATATTCAAAAGCAGAGATATTACTTTGCCAACAAAGGTCCGTCTAGTCAAGGCTATGGTTTTTCCTGTGGTCATGTATGGATGTGAGAGATGGACTGTGAAAAAAGCTGAGCGCCAAAAAAATTGATACTTTTGAACTGTGGTATTGGATAAGACTCTTGAGAGTCCTTTGGACTGCAAGGAGATCCAACCAGTCCATTCTAAAGGAGATCAGCCCTGGGTGTTCCTTGGAAGGAATGATGCTAAAGCTGAAACTCCAGTACTTTGGCCACCTCATGCGAAGAGCTGACTCATTGGGAAAGACTCTGAAGCTAGGAGGGATTGGGGACAGGAGGAAAAGGGGACGACAGAGGATGAGATGGCTGGATGGCATCACCGACTTGATGGACGTGAGTTTGAGTGAACTCTGGGAGTTGGTGACGGACAGGGAGGCCTGGAGGGCTGCGATTCATGGGGTCGCAAAGAGTCAGACACGACTGAGCGACTGAACTGAACTGAACTGGACACGTTGATCCTAACACCAACCTCTCATTGCTGTTTTATGTTTATGCACCTATTGCAAAACAGTAAAATTATTTTATTCATTAGTATATTAGTTTTCTGGAGAAGGAAATGGCAACCCACTCCAGTACTCTTGCCTAGAGAATTCCATGGACAGAGGAGCCTGGTGGGCTGCTGTCCATGGGGTCGCACAGAGTCAGACATGACTGAAGTGACTTAGCATGCATGCATGCACTAGAGAAGGAAATGGCAACCCACTCCAGTATTCTTGCCTGGAGTATCCCAGGGACAGAGGAGCCTGGTGGGCTGCCGTCTATGGGATCGCACAGAGTGGACACAACTGAAGCAACTTAGCAGCAGCATATTAGTTTCCTGTGGCCTCTGTAGCAAATAACCACTAAGTGTTGCTTAAAACAACAGATACTTATTCTCCCAGCCCTCTGGAGGCCAGAAGTCCAAAGTCAAGGTGTGAACAGGGCTGCAACCCTCTGGAGATACTAGACAAGAATCTGTTCTTTAATCCTTTCACCTTCTGGTGGTTGCTGGCAGTCCTTATCTGGTCCCCATAGTTCACATGGCCTTCTCCTGTGCATGTGTGTGTGTCTCTGTGTGAGTGTGTGTGTTGAGTCACCTTCTACCTCTCTTGGATAACTCCACTCTGAAGACCTCTAAGATTCACCCAGATAATTATGGATTATCTTCTCATTTCAAGACCCTTAATTTAGTCACAATCTGCAAAGGCTCTTTTTCCAAATAAGGTAACATTTACAGGTTCCTGGGGTTAGGATCTAATATCTTTTGGAGCCACCATTTAGTCCACTACTGTGCTTACTAACAAATTTCACATCAACTTCAGAATTTGGTTAAAATTATCTCTGACAAATAACCCAACATAGAGAAATGTAATAACAGGAAAAGGTATAATTACTATTCATTGAAAACATAAAAGACATTTAATCAACCGATCGTTTTATATGATGTGAAAACTATTTCCCTGTTTCTAATTATCTTATAAAAATAACTGAGGCATTGTGAAAAGTAACATTTACCTAAGTTATATGTAAATTCACCAGTGATTACCAAACAAATCTAGGTGTCTCTCTCTTTTTTAAATAATAGGGTTGAGAATTATCAGAAGTTGAAGTACACAGAATACCCAAGGCCGCCTCAGACCCGGTTCATTCCTTCCCCTACACATTAGCAAACTTTGCATTGTCTTTCATCAGGCACAGCAAACCCCATTACGGTATTAAACATACTGTATTTCAGATGGAGTTTTTGGCCACCCAGGCTATTACCTAATTTAGAGTCAGATTGGTAAATACACTCTAGTTACAGCCATCCAGTTTCCCACATTTTCTTAAGCAATACAAGTCTAGATTTCTGGTGTAGCCCAATGATTTATTTAAGAAATCATGAGTGTGTTTCAGGGCTTTCTCGGTGGCTCAGCTGTAAAGAATCCGCCTGCAATGCAGGAGACACAGGTTCAGTCTCTGGGTGGAGAAGATCCCTCGGAGGAGAAAATGGCAGCCTGGCCTGGGAAATCCCATGGACAGAGGAGCCTGGTGGGCTACAGTCCATGGAGTAGCAAAGAGTCAGACATGACTGAGCACCTACACAACAAAGGTATTAAAAGAGCAGCAGCAGATTTTGTCCGTCCTGACTGTGGCCTTGAAGCCAGAATGACCCAGCTCTGCACTGTACCTCTGCCCCACTTGTCGCTCCACTGCCTCTGCTTCTCATCCTTTCCCGCGTCATCTCCCCCGAGCTCATCTTATTCCCATATCCAGTAACCATGTTCCATATTATACCCACAGATCACCTCTGTGGCTTTGGCAACTTCTGCAGACCCTTCCCAGGTTCCTGGGTCTCATCTTCACTGCTTCATTTTCTTGTCGACATCCTCTGCTGCCAGAAATGAGAGAGACCTTACTCACCCTTGACCTGCAGAAAGTCTCCATGCCCCTGCTGGTCAGCTCAACTTTTCCCTCCTACAGAGCAGACGTTTGGATGTATTTCTCTTGAAGTGTTGCAAAGACCTGTAATCTCCATCCGGGAGATAAACAAGGGTTATCAAGATCCCACAGTAAACTAAGTCAATGAGGCTTAGAGAAGTCCTAAGAATTACAAAACAATTTATTAATTTTAATTGGAAACAGAGGAATTTTCACTGTCCTATGAACCTCTAAACAGCTTTCCCAGAGGAGAACCTATGATTTACAAGAATTCATTGTATTCAAAACAGTTTCTCGACTGGCTCTGAATAGAGCTTATTTCTGTCTGACATATGCACCCATCTTTCTGCCTTCAACCCGAATATCAACAATAAACATGTGTAGTGACTGAACCATATATAATAAATCTTGGCCCTTTTTTTAAAGCCTGTAAGGAAAGAATTAGTACCATGGGTGGGGCTTGAAAAGGAGAAATGATGGCAGCTGTTATCCAATGTGCAAAACTCCCGATTTTATTTTAGCATCTTTACATCTAAATGCACATATGAAAGTAGCAATCCAAAATGAAGTGAGGTTATTGTTCAGATTTGTAAATGCTTTTTAAAAAAAAATCTCAGATACAAAACAAAGTTTATTTGAAAGTAATCACCTTTATCATAGGAGTGATTTCGAGCTCAGAGGGAGGGATGAAATTATTTAAGGAGATGAACATAGGAAGGAGAGCCCCAAAAGCCACTGATATAGAATTGGTTCACTAAGAGGCTTCTCCAATTCCAGTTACTTGGCTGTCCGTGAGAGCGTAACAACACACCACAGTCTGGCCCTCCTTAACTGGCATGATTTAAAGGAAATCTCCTTAAAACCTTCTCTGGGAGGTGACTGGCTTCATCTGCCTTTTCTGAGAATCGTTAGCTGGCTGGTGACTTCCTCCAAGCCATCTTAATGTCCGTGAAAGATATTGATCTATGAGTCATCAGAGCTGCATTTAGCTTTGCCTTTCAAGCTGCCCTTCTGTCTACCCTCCTCAAACCCCACCAGTAAGTGGTCTCTGGAGGCCAGAGGCCCCTGGATGTTTAGTGAAAGCAATCAAGACCACGGACACACTCAATGCCGGAGCGACCCTGCTCCTCTCCCATCTTCCCAGGCCACATTTCACTCTTGCTTGAAATCACCATCTTAACCTAAAAGAAGCCGACTCGACATTTGAGCATAAAAGCACCAAAATTCCTACCGATAGGCAACAGAAAAATCACATTTTTTCCCGGTTTTAGCAATTCACCTTCTTTTGTTGCAATCACTGCCTCTCCTTACCAACCTTAACCTCATGTTCACCACTTTCTATGTTTTCATATATTCAAATCAATCATTTTTTTCTGCTCTAAAATCTGAAAATCTGGATCTTCCTGAACCGTGAAGCTTTACCTGGCTCCTTGCTACACTGATCCTTATATTCATCATTGCCATGGCTGACTCTTTTTCACCATGGGTGTAAAGGAGCTCCTGATTAAAGTGCCACTATTATTTTAGAATTTTCAGCCACCTTCTCCTTGTACTTTTTGATTTATTTTGTTTTTTAGTCAACTTCTATCTCCACGGAAAGTACCATTTCATAATTACTTTGCAAGATCTTAAAAACCTGCCCCATATCACAATGGGATTCTCTAAGTAAGCAACAATCTACCAACATCTTTTACGTATTTACTGAGTATAATTTATTTGAAACATTTGAACATTTCTGCCTCAAAGAGACAGACACATTAAGCATCCAAGGAACAGGATGAATCCCCTATGAATTCAACCTCTGTGTGGATCCCCACCATGAAATTAAATTGTTCACACTTGGAGACAAATGCATTTCTAAAGCATCACTTTGAAAATCAGACCCCCAAACTCTCTCACCCTGTTCATATCCTCTGCATCTTCTGAGGGCCTAGCTCATAAGCGTTTCCTACTTTCTTTGGATTTGTGTTCCTTGTGCTGTCTTTCGTGAAACTCGAGTGTTATAATTTGTCTTTTGAATAAAGCACAGAGTTTATTTATTTTTAAGGCCTATAGTTACAGGGGAAATCCGATTGGATGTACAACTGAATCTGATTTCTCAAGAACAGATGCCTGGACATCTGGGTGTTTAGCAGCTCTGCATGTGGTTTTATGACCCGTGGTTTGAGAAATGCTGGTTTAACCTGGTCCTGACCACCCTGAGTTCACTCCCCTCCCTCCTGCAGGGGAAGCAGAAGGGGATCTGACACCACCTCCCCCTGGCCAGCCTGCTTGAGGATAAGAGGTCAGCGCAGGCCTTCCGCCCTGCGGTGTAGGAGCTTGGTGGCGGGCCCTCCCAGCCCCCAAGGCTTCTCTCAAGGTGGGGGAATCGTCTGCAGCAATGGACACTGACTGGCCTCACTGCACCTGTGGCCTCAGCATCCTGGTCTTTCGGTCTGTGCTTCAAGGCCTGCCTTCCAGGGGGACCACAGACCACTTGGCACCATGTCCTCCTGGGCCTTTGGAGAAGCCCCCGCTGGCACTATTGGGCCCTGAGGCAGAGTTTCTTAGGACACCCCCTTCCCTGATTGGCAGTGTCCGGATGTGAGCTCCTACATCTCCCTGGAAATGACCTTTTTTTTTTTTTTTGAGAGGCAGCCCAGAGGCCAGACCCTGAGCCTCAGCTGGAGCTGCTAAGGGTTAGATTATGACCTCCCCCAAATCCACACATTGAATTCCCAGCCCCCGTACCTCATAAAATGACTGTGTTTGGAGATAAGCTCTTCAAAGACTTGATTAAACTAAAATGAAGCTGTTAGGGTGGGCCCTAGTCCAATCTGACTGGTGTCATAAGAGGAGGCGGTTTGGGCACACCGATGCCAGGCCTGTGCGACCCCCAAATCCACACATTGAATTCCCAGCCCCCGTACCTCATAAAATGACTGTGTTTGGAGATAAGCTCTTCAAAGACTTGATTAAACTAAAATGAAGCTGTTAGGGTGGGCCCTAGTCCAATCTGACTGGTGTCATAAGAGGAGGCGGTTTGGGCACACCGATGCCAGGCCTGTGCGTGAAGACAAAACAGTGACAAGGAACCATCTCAAGCCTGGGAGAGGCCTCAGCATAAACCAACCCTGACGACTCCCTGACCTCGGACTTCCGGCCCCCAAGGCTCTGAGAGAGACATGTCTGTTTAATCCCACAGTGTGTGGGATTGTGTCCCGGCAGATGGGTGCACAGGCTCAGGTTCACAAAGGGTCTGCACCTTTGTTATCCTGCTGTGTCTCAAGGCTTAGCAGCATCTTAACTCTTGGCACAGAGAAGGCAACAGCAACCCACTCCAGTACTCTTGCCTGGAGAACCCCATGGATGGAGGAGCCTGGTGGGCTGCAGTCCGTGGGGTCGCTAAGAGTCGGACATGACTGAGCGACTTCACTTTCACTTTTCACTGTCATGCATTGGAGAAGGAAATGGCAAGCCACTCCAGTGTTCTTGCCTGGAGAATCCCAGGGACAGAGGAGCCTGTTGGGCTTCTGTCTATGGGGTCACACAGAGTCGGACACGACTGACGCGACTTAGCAGCAGCAGCAGCAACTCTTGGCAGCTGGTGAGTGGCTGTTTCCCTGCATCCCAGTGAACCCTGCTATCAAAGTCTTGGTGACTTTTGCTTGTATTTTCTTATCAGTAAAAAATGTCCGTGCTTATCACCCATTTGTTCTTACTCTAATATAAACTGTGTCTTTGGCTTACTTTTCTGTTGGGGTGCTCCATTTTTCTTACTGATTTGCTAGAGTACTGCTTAGAGTAAAAACATTGAATTTTATGTCATATATTTGGCAAATATTTTTCCAGTTTTTATTTCTTATTGTATTTCTAATTTGGCATGGGAATGTTTAAATGTTTTACATATTCAGAAGTCTTTAATTGCACTTTTATTTGAAAAATTCTTTTCCCGTACATGAATCAGATGGGTGGAAGATTTAACTAAATCTTCTTCAATTTTTAAATGATTTCATATTTTATTTTTTAATTTTCAATCCAATTTTTATTGGTATCTGGCATGGGAATAAGGATGTCAACTGATTTTTTTCCCAAAGATCTAAATTTTGCTATACAGTTAAAAATATAATAATCTAGTCATGATCCTTTGAACTGAAATATTTTCTTTTTCCTATATTACTATTTACACACCAAATTCTGATTTTTGGTTATTATTATGATTCATTGCTCTCCTTTCTTCCTTCCTCAATACTACTAATTGGTATCACCACACTTGTACACAATGACTATACTAATTATATGTATATTCAGTTCAGTTTAGTCACTCAGTCGTGTCTGACTCTTTGCGACCTCATGAACTGCAGCACGCCCAGGCCTCCCAGTCCATCACCAACTCCCGGAGTTCACTCAAACTCACGTCCATCGAGTTGGTGATTCCATCCAGCCATCTCATCCTCTGTCGTCCCCTTCTCCTCCTGCCCCTAATCCCTCCCAACATCAGAGTCTTTTCCAATGAGTCAACTCTTCACATGAGGTGGCCAAAGTACTGGAGTTTCAGCTTTAGCATCAGTCCTTCCAAAGAACACCCAGGACATATTAGTATTATATTAGTATAATTATCGGAGAAGGCAATGGCAACCCACTCCAGTACCCTTGCCAGGAAAATCCCATGGATGGAGGATCCTGGTAGGCTACAGTCCATGGGGTTTCAAAGAGTCGGACACGACTGAGTGACTTCACTTTCACTTTTCACTTTCATGCATTGGAAAAGGCAATGGCACCCCACTTCAGTACTCCTTCCTAGAGAGTCCCAGGGACGGGGGAGCCTGGTGGGCTGCCATCTATAGGGTTGCACAGAGTCGGACACGACTGAAGTGACTTAGCAGCAGCAGCAGCAGCAGTATAATTATACTATATACTAATTATGGGGCAAATTTCTCTTCATTACTTCTCGTTTTAGACTTTTTCCTGTCTGTTCCTATCTATGATTTTTAAGTATGTTTTTCAAGTTCTCCCAATGACTCATTGAAATGTTGCTTGGGAATTATAGTCTACTAATTAAGTGGAAAGAATCAATATCTTGTCTCACTTCATTTAGACCTACTTATTGACTATGTCTTCAAACTTCTAGATTTAGTCTTAATCATCCTTACCATTCTAATTAGGACTGTTGCCAGGTATTTTATTTTTTCATCACTATGTTCCCATGAAGATTCCCAATCACTTATCACGGAATCAAAAGGACACTATTGACTTCTGGATATTCTCTGAATACCACCATTTTGTCAAGTTCTCTTATCAGCTCAAACAGATTTTCCATTGATTCTTACAAAGACTCTAGCTAGATTTATCATCATTCACAGCCAAGACGATTATCTGGAATCATGCTCCTAATTAGAAGTGTGTCTTATTTCTCCTTCATGCTAAAGATTAGAGGTGACAGCAGCTGCGTGGCTCATTTTTTATAGTACATGATTCTTAGCTAGCAAAATGGAGTGCCCATATTTGAGTCTCCTGAGTAGAGAACATGACTCTGTCCTGGCCCTTGTCTGATTGTTATCCAGTCAAGAGAATGGTGCTGAGGTAGGTGGTTTGAGGAGCATGGACCAACTCTCTTATGGTGTAGATTTCCTCCGTGGATCAAACTAGACCCTTAAGAGCCACCCATTTGCTCCCGGTGTCTCAGGCCCCCAGAATTGTCTTCCCAGAGTTGTGTACCCCTCCCTTAACTACATGTATACACATGAAATATATGTATGTGTGTGTGTGTGTGTGTGTGTGTGTGTGTGTGTGTATGTGCTCAGCTGTATCTGACTCTTTGTGACCCCATGGACTGTAGCCTATCAGGTTCCTCTGTCCATGAGATTTCCCAGGCAAGAGTATTAGAGTGGGTTGCCATTTCCTCCTCTAGGGGATATCCCTGACTCAGGAGCAGTACCTGCATCTCCTGTGTCTCCTGCATTGTCTGGTGGATTCTTTCCCCCTGAGCCACCTGGGAAGCCCATATGAGTACAGACATATGCATATACGCACATACACACACACTCTGAGACACCTAAGAGCAGGTGTCGGAAACCCAGCTACCAGAACAACAAAGCAGGAACTTGCTACTAGGGTGCTGATGTCATAATGGCAGCAAGGGTCACACTAACTGAAATGTGAATCATAAAGCTCTTGGTAGCAGCAAACCACAAGTTTTGCGTTGTCTCAGATTGTGTGAGCATGGGTCAGTAGAAAGAGGTCCGAACTTAAAATCTAGAACCATGGCCTCCATCTCAGCTCTGACACCAATGAACCCTTTAGAGGTTTACTGCTGCTGCTGCTGCTGCTAAGTCGCTTCAGTCGTGTCCAACTCGGTGTGACCCCATAGATGGCAGCCCACCAGGCTCCCCCATCCCTGGGATTCTCCAGGCAAGAACACTGGAGTGGGTTGCCATTTCCTTCTCCAATGCATGAAAGTGAAAAGTGAAAGTGAAAGTCACCGAGTCGTGTCCAACTCTCAGCGACCACATGGACTGCAGCCTACGAGGCTCCTCCGTCCATGGGATTTTCCAGGCAAGAGTACTGGAGTGGGGTGCCATTGCCTTCTCCGTTAGAGGTTTACAGAGCCTGTGAAATTCCCTGACGTCACCATAAAGCACTTTCTGTACGTGAAGGAGGTTAGATACGTGACTCTTTCAAACTCTTTACTTCGAAAAATATCTTATCAGAAATCCCAAAGGTTCATGAACATCAGAAAAGAAATTCCCACTTATCATTAAATCATGTCGCTCTTCAGAGAAGTATTTTTGGTGTCAGTTCTAGGAAGTCTTGTAGGTCTTCATAGAATCATTTAACTTCAGCCTCTTCAGCATTAGAGATTGGGGCATAGACTTGTTACTGTGATGTTGAATGGTTTGCCTTGGAAATGAACCAAAATCACTGTCACTTTTGAGACTGCAATCAAGAACTGCATTTTGGACTCTCGTTGACTATAAGGGCTGCTCCATTCTTTCTCAGGGATTCTTGCCTACGGTAGTAGATATAGTGGTTATCTGAATTAAATTATCCCATTCCCGTCCATTTTAGTTCACTGATTCCTAAAATGTTGATGTTCACTCTTGCTATCTCCTGTTTGACTCATTTGAAAAGACCCTGATGCTGGGAAAGATCGAGGGCAGGAGAAGAAGGGGGTGACAGAGGACGAGATGGTTGGATGGCATCACTAACTCAATGGACATGAGTTTGAGCAAACTCTGAAAAATAGTGAAGGAAGAGAAAGCTGGCATGCTGCAGTTCATAGGGTGGCAAAGAGTTGGACACAACTTAGCTATTGAACAACAACAACAAAAGAATTATCTAAATTTCCAGTGTTGCCACTAGGACTAAATGAGACAGTGAAAAAAAAAAAGTTTTCAAGAGTGAGTGAAAAATAAAAAATCAAGATTAAAAAAATAGGGGACAGGGACTTCCTTGATGGTCCAGCAGTTAAGACTGGGTTTTCAATCCAAGGGGTACAGATTTAATCCTTAGTTGGGGAACTAAGATTCCACATGCCATGTAGTGTGGCCAAAAAAAAAAAAAAAGGTGGGGGGAAGTAGGACAGCTGGACTTCCCATCTAAATCAGAGGAAACGATATTATAATTTCACACCCGTTCCATCAACAAGAACATGGGCACAATAGGCATTAGGGTTTTCAGAAAGGGTAGAGTTAATGTTCCTGATTTACAAGCAGGTGCCACTCACACACACTTTCGTCACCCCTCATCTTTTTTCATATATAAGAAAATCAGAAGCTATGAATAGCCAACTATTTCTAACACTTTTGGAACACATGATCACTTTAATTCTGTAATGAGTGTCTCAAGTTTTTCGTGCAGGGCACCAGAAAACTGGCCCACCTTTTCTTCTTTTCTATAAAACTGAAAGGTTGGAACGCAATTGACCTTGCACTCTCTCACCAGTTCCTCGCACTCATCGGCATCCACTTCCAGGAACACCACATCCTTGTGCTTCAGGGACAGGGCCTGGAAGAAGGACTTGATGGTCTTGCAGGGCTGGCACCACGTGGCCGAGAAGTCCACGGCCACCAGCTGCTCCCCAGCTTCCTTTAGCGCCATCTCGAAGTCGTCTTTGCTCAGGATCACCTTCACCAGGTCATCATCCAGGAGCTCTGTGTCTTCCTCTGACTGCAGGCTATTACCTTCTGGAGGCCAGACTGTGTCCTCTAAGGACCTGGTGGTCTCACCCTCCTTGAGTAGGATGGTTTCGGCTGAGGACTTGGGGGTCTCACCCTCCTTGGGCAGAATGGTTTCAGCTGAGGACTTGGGGGTCTTACCCTCCTTGGGCAAAATGGTTTCAGTTGAGGACTTGGGGGTCTCACCCTCCTTGGGCAGAATGGTTTCAGCTGAGGACCTGGGGGTCTCACCCTCCTTGAGTAGAATAGTTTTGGTTGAGAACTTGGGAGTCTGACCTTCCCTGGGCAGAATGGTTTCGGCTGAGGACTTGGGGATCTCACCCGCCTTGGGCAGGATGGTTTCTGCTGAGGACTTGGGGGTCTCACCCTCCTTGGGCAGAATGGTTTCGGCTGAGGACTTGGGGGTCTCACCCTCCTTGGGCATAATGGTTTCCGCTGAGGACTTTGGGGTGTCACCCTGCTTGGACAGAATGGCTTTGGTTGTGGACTTGTGAATTTTACTTTTCTTGGGCAAACTGAATTTTGCTGGAAAATTGGGGGCATTGCCCTGCTTGGGCGAGATGCTTTCTGAAGAAGTGGGGATGTCCACCTGCTTGTGCAGGGTAGTTTTGAGTGGGAACTTGGGGGAGTCAGCCTGCCGTGATGGAATGATTTTGCCTGGGAAACTGGGGGAGTCGGTCTGCTTGGGTGGGGGGATTTGGTTTGGGGAGTTAGGGGAGTCAGCCTGTTTGAGTGAGATGATCTTGGCTAGGAATTTGGGGGAGTCAGCATGCCATGATGGATTGATCTTGGCTTGGAAATTGGGGGAGTTAGCTGGCCATGAAGGAATGACTTTGGCTGAGGAGTTGAAAATGTCACCCTCTTTTGTCGAGATGGTTTTTCCTGAGAATTTGGAGGCATAAGACTGATTGGGCAGAATGGTTTGGATTGGGGGGATGGGGACGTCAGCCTCCTTGGGCAAAATGGTTTTGGCTGAGGGCTTGGGGATGTTGCCCTGCTTGGGTGAGGTGGTTTTTTCTGAAGAACTGGGGGTGTTGGCCTGCTTGTGCAGGGTGGTTTTACTGGGGGGATTGAAAATGTCACCCTCTTTTGGTGGGATGGTTTTTTCTGGGAAATTGGGAATGTCACCCTGCTTTGATGAAATGGTGTGAGTTGAGGAATTGGGGGTGGCAGCCTGCTTGGGCAAGATGTTCTTCTGGGGGGAATCGAGAATTTCCCTCTCTTTTGATAGGATGGTCTTTTGTGGGAAACTGGGAGTGTCAGCCTGCTCAGATGGGACGGCTTTTGCTGAGGAACTGAGAAAGTCCCCCTGCTTAGGCAGGACAACTTGGGCTGGAGAGCTGGGGGTGTCACTGCTCTGCTCAGGTGGGAGTGTGTGCATGGCCTGCAGGGCTTTGGATGCCCCCACATGTGTACGTTGAACATTGCTGACCTCCTGGACAAAGGCCTCCAGGGGGTGTGCTGAGACCTGGAGAGTCACATGGCTGGGCATAACCTGTAATAATGGACTTTCTGAAGAAAAAGATAAAAATAAAAATATCAGAGAAGAAACAAAAGCATTCTGATCATCTACTCCGAGGAAGATGGGCAGGCGTCCTTCTTAGAGCACAGGAAAGTAGTCTTCTAACTGATACATTCATTTGCATACTCATATTCCACACAAGACCAAGCAGCATGTGATTACATGTAATCTTCACCTAGGTTTTTTTCCCCTTTAACTACAAACTTCTCTGCTTAGCTTGACACTGCAGCTGACCCCCTAAGCAAACAGGTCACCAAAGCAGCCCCCTCCCCTCCTCCTGACCTTTATCCTCACCTTCATTTGTTTCTCCTTGGTTGTCTGACCTCATTTCTGGTTCCTCCAGGTCCCCAGCTTCATCACTTTCCATTTCCAGTTCCTGGTCTCTACGCACCCCTACTTCACTGGTGCCTCATGGCACCAGCAAGGCCATCCCCTTCGACCTTCTCCAACCAAACATCATATGTCGAGTAACAACCTGTACTGGGGTGGAGCCTACAGCCGGCCTGCCCTCTCTGTTTTCACAAGTGTCCCATTTGAGAGTTTCATGACACTCCGGGTTTTGGGGCTGCCCTATGTGTGGGGCCATGCCCAGTCCCTGAAATGAATTCACAGGCATTATTTCCTACAACAAACCACTGAGGTAAGTCCCATTGTGATCTCCACCTTACAAGTGAGAAAACTCAGCCTTGGAGAAGTTATGGGACCAACTCAAGGTCACAGAGCTCATCTGTGGGGCAAGTTCCGAGCCCATACTCCTGATACTGGGCTGGGCTGCCTGCCGGGTGCCCCATCCAGGGAGATGACTTGAAACCACCTTTCCTACCCTCTTCCTCCAGGTCCTCCCCAGCCACAGCCTTCTCTTTATGACTCAGCCACCACAACCATCTACTAAAGTCTCCTCTGTGATCTCCTCGAACTGTGGTGCTGGAGAAGATTCTTGAGAGTCCCTGGGACCGCAAGGAGATCAAAATAGTCAATCTAAAAGGAAAACAACCCTGAATAGTCACTGGAAGGACAGATGCTGAAGCTGAAGCTCCAACACTTTGGCCACCTGATGCGAAGAGCCAACTCATTGGAAAAGACCCTGATGCTTGGAAAGATTGAATACAGAAGGAGAAGGGGGCAACAGAGGATAAGATGTTTGGATGGCATCACTCATTCAATGGACATGACTTTGAGTAAACTCCAGGAGATAGTGAAAGACAGGGAAGCCAGGTGTGCTGCAGTTGGGGTCAAAAAGATTTGGACACAACTGAATGACTAAACAACAAGGTTTCTTCTCAACAGCATCACCCTCTTCTGCAAAGTCCTACCTGCTGGTCAGATGTCCAGTTTGGGTGCTGGGAAGGGAGATTACGACGTGGAGGAGTTCCCTAACTGAGAAGAGGCAGTAGTGAGAACATGGTCCCCCATGGGTGGGGGAGTCTGTGTACACATGGCCTCGCTGGTTGCCCAGAGCGCCCACGGACAGTTCCTCATGAATATGGTGGCTATCATACCTTGTGTGACACCTTGGGGGCAGGGGTTTTGGGAATTCAGAATCTTGCTTGGGTTTTCTGACAGCAATCTGGTGCATCTATCACAGAGCCTACAGCAGAGCCAAGGATCAACCGATGAGCAAATGGCAGGATTTCTGCAACAGGACGTGCAGACACTGCCCCTCTCCTTGGTGGGATGAATAACTACAAAGAACATCACATCCACTCAACTCGGATTTTACAGCCAGAGGTGTCTGTATCAAACTTCAGAAAAAGTCCCTTCTGAGGCTTTTGAGATTCCAGAATTGTGGGTAAGGGTGCACTTGAATTACACTCTGCATCTTATATATGAGGAAACTGAAGCTTAGAGACATTGGTCTTCCAACCCCTCCTCCCATTGCGAGCAACTGACTTTAAAAATTGAAATTATTCAACCCAACGTTATCGTAAGAAAAAGACAAACTTGATAAAACTTAAAATATTTATTAGTATGAATCAGTGTGCGTTAAACCAAAAATAACAGATACAATTGGACAACATGGAAGGCAGTGCTTTACTACAGAATACAAAGTGGACAGGTAGGTCCTAAGGTCTGCAGCGGCGTCTTCTATACATGAGAACTGGGTCCAGCCCAGACAGAGGCCCCTTATGAAAACACAAGGATGGGGCAGTGTACATAGTCAAGTGCTGATACCGGATCTCTGGGTCTGGTTTTAGTAACGAAGGTTAAACCAGAACCTAATGGGGCTGAATGTGGCTCAGAGCTCTTTCTTTCACTCGTTATTCAAGTTGTGATGAGCGTCACAGAGTAGAGAGGAGCCGGGCCCTGAGGGGAGCCTATTGGGCCATCACAGGTCACGTTCCTCAACCTCAGGGGACACATCTTGGTCACCAGAGCCCCCCTGGGTCCTCCACCGGGTCCAGCCCTTTGCTTGTCTAAAGGCTTGCTTCAGCTCTCCAGATTTCTCTGGTCTGCAAGAAAGTCCCCTGACACACCACTCCCCACTATAAACACAGTGGCTCAATTACGAGCGTGCAGTGTTGGCATAATTCCACTGCCACCTGGGGGAATTCTCATGGGGAGACAGTCCCCCTGAGAGCCCATGCCCGTTTTCCACGATTGAGCCACGAGCCACACTCAGCCAGGGGAATGGATCACATGTCGCTGTAACAAATCTGAAGTTGTATTTACACACGTGCGCATGCGTACCACACGGGAGAGGAAGGAAAACAGAAGAGCGCGTTCGGGCAAACTGGGCGAAGGACGCTGCTGGACAACTGGGAACAACACTAACGTCCAGGCCTTTACATCACATCACACGGTTATGGTTCAGAGATTAGAACAGTCAGAAAGTAATCTCAAGGCAAAATGAAGATAAGCAAGGCTCCTGTGGACAAGGCTCGAGCCTCCATCTTCAGAAAAGACCCCACGTTCCTGCGAATGTCTATGGGCCCGAGGGCCGTCTTCTCTTTCCACAACTGCTCCAAGGAGTGACTACAGGCATGTGACCGGCCAATGCCTTGAAAAGTTAAGGCTGCACAGAAAGGCAAACGAGTGGCTCCCAACCACGTGGGCTTCTGAAACTAAGCCATAGGCTCACGGGTGGGTAACCTGCTCTGCGTGGTTAAGACCAGCTCTTTTATGCAAGATGAGAGCACTGAACAGCCAGCCCAAAGTTGCAAACTCCTCCGGGCCATGCACCTCCTTAGCTAGGCAACCATGTCTAGAGACAAGCTCTGGTCCTTGGGGACTGCCAGATGATGAAAGATTCCAAAATAAGCCTGCATGCACCTGGAACGAGGTCACTTGAATGTGCAACCCACATTTTTTTAAACTTTGTTAAGAGGCAAGATAATGGCTCAGCCTGCAAGCAGAAGCACGGAGCCCATAATGTTGACAAGGTGCACAAAATCCTTAAAACCCTGCAAAGTGTACCAAGGTGTCCAAGTTCCAATTTGCCAACAGTTTTAGGGGAACCTGTCTGGAGTTTAAGCTCTTGAACCAAAAGTAAGTGTTTTCAGCTTCCATGTCCTAAGACTGTCAAATGATTCTCGCAAACTGAGAAAAGTGGTAAGAGCATCAAACTGACAACATATTCTCAAGTTGAAAAAAACCTAAGTCTGAGATTTCAAACTGTTTTCTTCATTGCAGCCCATGTGAAGAAGTGTGAATGAGGCCCTGATCTTGCAAGGACGCTCAGTTTTTTTGACAGCAGACTCAGTATCCCCAACCATCAAGGGCTGGTAGGACCAGCATGGCAGGGCTCAAGAATGGCTCACACTAAGTTACAGAAAGTTCAAGGTCTTTCATCGGCTCATGATCTCTTTCTTGATTTTTACACTGTAGGTCTTCAATGAATGTTTGTTGAGCCTTGAAAGTACCAACTGGCCCTGTTACCACACTACCTGGTCAGCCACATCTCACCCCACAAAAGGCACCAATCTGAATCTTCTCCAAGGGTCACTTCCCATCCTGAGCCTTCCTAGGAAAACAACCACTTCTCGATCCCAGGTTTTTATGAAAATTAGAAAACAGGATGTGCACTTTCAATAGGGACAGTTTTCTTCCCTTCCCTTCCCCTGGATTCAGACATCTTTAATTCACTGGGATTGCCAGGTGGCTCAGTGGTAAAGGATCCACCTGCCAATGCAGGAGACATAAGAGACGCTGGTTCGATCCCTGGGTTGCGAAGATCCCCTGGAGGAGGAAATGGCAACCCACTCCAGTATTCTTGCCTGAAGAATCCCAAGGACGGAGAAGCCTGGCAGGCTACCGTTCATGGGGTCACAAAGAGTCAGATACAACTAAGCACAAAACAATCCACTGAGCTGACAGGGAGTCTGAAAAGGGAAGGTTCATCGGAGCCCGTTCCAGCTAACAGGCATTCCAGGGGTAGACTTCTGCTCAACCTTAATATCCACCCCACCAAAGCTTGGTCTTTATTCTTAAAGACCCTCTGATTTCGTAGTTTTGGGCGGGGCAGGGAGGAGGGGCAGGCATCTAGAATCTTACCGTGACAGTACTTCTGGCTGGCTTTCCTGTAATCAATTATTCATTGATATTGTTTAATATGAGAAGTTTGCCCTACAATTTAGATTCAAACATCATCCAGGTAATTTGTTCCCGGGATATGGCACTATGTCACACTCTCTTAGTAAAATAACACTCTGTGAGAAACTTCCCTAAGAGAGTGGGGATTTACTACCCTGCAGGTCATGCAAACCAGGTGGTCTCTGGAATAATATTTATATCCTGCATTTGTCACTGCTCACACGGTAATGACTCCAAATGATTTCCAACACCAGGCCTCCAACTCCCAGCACAACGTGAAATACTATAGTCGGGTTCAGTTGGTTTATATGCCAAGGCTTAGAAAAATGTTCATGGAATTAAAGTCCGAGATAGACAACAGTTCCTAATACATCTTCCTCCACTTTCATAACAAGCTCGAGTTCTGCCGTAGATGGTCCAATTACACCTTACTGAAAGGAAAATTAAGGGAACCTTTCACCAAAGGTTGGTGGAGTAACTAAGGCAATAGCACTGAATAAGTTCCTGACATTTGATTAGAAACACAGGAAATCAGAGTGGAACACCACTTTAGAATCTCACACACATAAGCCAGTAAGACTTTTGTACAAATTTAAGAATATTTTAAGGCTTTTAACAAAAATCTCAACTATACTTAATACCTAAAATCCATTCCCTCTGAGTGAATTTCACACACCAAAGGCCCTTCTGTGGCGGGGTGGCAGGTTTTCCCAGAGTTTCCCAGAATCCTTTTCCAGGGACATTTCCTGCCCTGTTCTCTGTGGGGCTCTGAGCCAGGGGCCAGACTACCGAGGTGGGAGGCCCCGAGGAAGTGCCTAGGGAGGGAGCTCCGGCCTCTTCAAGGACAGGGGACCCTGCCCCGGGTCAGCAGCACCGCCGGCCGGCCTGCGAGGTTGGCTTCCCCAGTTTGATGGATCCACTGTTTCCGTTTTCATGGGGGTCCAGGGGTGGAATCTGGCGACCTGCAAGGAAGGGAGGCCAAGGGTGAGTTCTTTTTCCCAGCTGACCCCCTGTGCAGATGGGGGCCTGCTCCTGCTCCCCGACGTCATATATACAACCCGCAGGCTGCAACCAGGTAGAGGGGCTACCTCTCCCCGTGTTCCCCCACCATGCCACCCCTCGGCCTGGGCTGTGTGACATCAAACATACAAAGGAAAGGAAAGGTAAAACCAGCTTTCTGCATCCGCCTTCTCCACACAAACATCAGCACACTGCTCGCTCCCAGCCTCCCCCCATCCGCCCACTGGAACGACTGCCTCTCAGTTTCAACAGCAACAGTGAGGCCTCAGCTTCTTAAAATAGATCTGGCTGGGGAACTGCGATGGTCCCAGCAACACTGCGTTTTAACACTGGGTTTCCATCCCTCATCCTGCCAACGCACTCAGAGCATTGACAGGAAAGCCTTTAGAGACATTCTTCACAGGAAACAGTATCTTAATGCCATAAACAAGCAGAGCAAAATGTTAGTCGCTCAGTGGCGTCTGACTGCTTGTGGCCCCACGGACTGTAGCCCACCAGGCTCCTCTGTCCATGAGATTCTCCAGGCAAGAATACTGGAGTGGGTTGCCCTTCCCTTTTCCAGGGTAACTTCCTGACCTAGGGATCAAACCTGAGTCTCCTGCATTGGCAGGCGGATTCTTTACTGCTCTACCACCAGGGAAGTACTGCAATACTCTTATGATTTCTTAAGTCAAAAAACTGTGGTGCTGGAGAAGATTCTTTAAAGTCCCTTGGACAACAAGGAGACCAAACCAGTCAACCCTAAAGGAAATCAACCCTGAACATTCACTGGAAGGACTGATGCTGAAGCTCCAATACTTTGGTCACTTGAGCTGACTCATTGAAAAAACCCTGATGCTGGAAAAGATTGAAGGCAGGAGGAGAAGGGGCAAGCAGTGGATGAGATGGTTGGATGGTATTACCAATTCAGTGGACATGAGTCTGAGGAAACTCCAGAAGATAGTGAAGGAAGGGAAGCCTGGTGTGCTGCAGTCTATGGGGTTGGAAAGAGTCAGACTTGACTTAGCGACTGAACAACAACAATGAGGCAAGCCCCTTAAAAAGAGCGGGAAGCCACCAGCACTGTGGAAACACACCGAGAACTCAGATCCTGTGGTCTGAGTTACCTGGAACTCACTGAAAGCTTAAACATACTTACACAAAAGAAGAGTTCCAGAAAATGCCATAGCATTCGGTACCAAGGTGATCACCTTGGAACACTGTTGAATCAGTATTAATTACGTGGGCACAGATAAGGCAAACACACACACACACATCTGAAAAGGCTCTGGGCATCCGAGCATGTCTGTGCTGTTACTAAATGTCCTCTGAGAACAGTCTCCAAACAGGTCCTCTGGAGGATAAATCCCACAGCCGGGTGTTTATTTTAATAAGGTTTGGATTGTGCAAGATTCTGCTCAGGAAAAATTAAAAGATTTTTTTTTTTTGAGTTCTGTTTTCCTGAAAGTTGACAGCCCAGAGAAAAAGCAGGTTTTGTAAATGATTCCTCAAGAACACAAAGTTATGGGAGAAAACCAATTCCAAGCTTGTAAACTGTAAATTGTGGTGGCTCTGGACTGGGGCTGTGACGCTTTTATACACAACAAAAATAAAACAGCACACTCAGCGGCAGCTGTCCTGGGGACCGGCCACTTCCTGCACAGGCCTGGCATCTTCTTCCTGTCAAGCTGCTGTCTGGGTACTTCCCTCTCTCACCCTGGCCCCAGGATCTACCAGGCTCCGCTCTGGTTGGATGGGTGGTAGAGGGGCCGGGACCTGCCGGTCACTTCCATTTCTCAATTCTGATTTTCTGAATTATCCAGAGAAGTAGACTGACTATGCTTCCCTGCTTCCCTGGTGGCTCAGATGGTAAAGAATCTGCCTGCAAGAAAGAATCAGCAGACCCGGGTTCAATCCCTGAGTCAGGAAGATCCCCTGGAGAAGGGAATGGTAACCCACTCCAGTATATTCTTGCTTGGAGAATCCCATGGACAGAGGAGCCTGGTGGGCTACAGTCCATGGGGTCACAAAGAGTCAGACACAATTGAGTGACTAACACACTAACAAACTGACTGTGTCTACTAGGACTTGGCAGCATTTGCTCTTAATCACGATCTCCCAGTCTCTCTATTTGGGGCACAGGGGTCCCCTCTGACCCACTGCAGAGCTCACGATCAGGTGGCCCTGCCCCAGGAATACAGAATGGGGCTGGCACCACACTTGTGACACCTGAGGTCATCCTCTGAACTCTCCTTTTGCTGCCATCAAGAAGACAACATTGGGACTGAGAGATAACCTGGAACATTAGCGTCTAGACCTAGGAAGGCACTAATGCTCTGTGCAGGATGACCACAGCGTAGGATTCAGGAAGTGGATTCAGCCAGGATGCTGGCAGGAAATCCTGATCGGGGATAATGAGAGTGCCATGGAGAGAAGCAGAAAATAGGGAGGGAAGGAGGACTGCAGGAAGATACCTGGCAGATGTGACAACTGATCGGAGGCGGGAGGATGAGAGAGGGAGGAAGAAAACTGAAGTTCAAGTCCAGGAGCCACGGGAATGGTGGTGTCCCAGCAAAGAAGGAAGTAAGGGGCGAGATCACCATTGACCTTGAATCCAAAACACCAAATGTCTTCAACGTGGAGGGGCTTACGTTCCTTTAAAATCATTAGGCTTCCTTGCTATTCAAAGGCACCATTTCCCTTTTTAAAAAAATTAGTAGACTATATTTGGGGGGAGGGGCAGTTTTAGGTTTACAGAAAAAATCAGGCATGAAGTTCAGAGAGTTTTCATACACTCCTCCCTCTCATCCCCAACGTCCTCTAACACCTGTAATGCATGGGGACCATTTATTACCACTGATGAGCCACTGCTGATCATTAAGTGAAGAAATAAGAAAACAACTCAAGGGACTTCCCTGCTGGTCCAGTGGTTAAGAATCCGCCAGCAAACACAGGGGGACACAGGTTCGAGCCCTGGTCCAGGAAGAGCCCACATGCTGCAGACCAACTAATCCCACAAGCCGAGACTACTGAAGCCCACGTGCTGCGACTGCGGAAGCCGGTGCTCCAGAGCAAGAGAAGCCACCACGATGAGAAGCCAGAGCACTGAAACGAAAAGTAGCTCCCAGATGCTGGAGCTAGAGAAAAGCCCACATTAAGCAACAAAGACCAAGCACAGTCAAAACAGATAAATACTTTAAAAAAACAGCAAGTCAATACAAAATGGGCAAAAGTTGAACAGACACTTCACCAGAGGAGACACAAGGATTGTGAATAAGCACGTGAACAGGCACTCAACACTGTCGGTCATCAGAAGATGGATGTCAAAAACCACAAGGAGAGACCGTCACAGTGCCATCCGAATGGCTGAAATTTAACAACTGATCATCCCACCTGCTGGCAAGGAGCTGGAGCTACTGGAGCTCTGCGGGATTAGGGGTGGGAATGAAAAATGCTAAAACCACTTTGAAACACAGGCTGGGGCACCTTAGAATATGGACTATTGCCTATGAGAGGAGCCAGCCACACTCCTTCTAGGTGTTTATCCACACAGAAACTTGTGCGTGAAATCTCATCACAGCCTTGCCTGTAATCACTAAAACCTGAAAACTACCCAAATGTGTAGGAGAATGGATTAACAAATTTTCACTCATGCTATGGAATGCCATAGGAGATTCTTAAGTGTCCCTTGGACAGCAAGGAGATCAAACCAGTCCATCCTAAAGGAAATCAGTCCTGAATATTCATTGGAAGGACTGATGCTGAAGCTCCAATACTTTGGCCACCTGATGTGAAGAGTTGACTCATTGGAAAAGACCCTGATGCTGGTAAAGACTGAGGGCAGGAAAAGGGGGCAACAGAGGATGAGGTAGTTGGATGGCACCACCCACTCAATGGACATGAGTCTGAGCAAACTCCTGGAGATAGTGGAGGGCAGGGGAGTCTGGTGTGCTGCAATTCAGACACAATTTAGCAACTGAACAACAAACCTGGATCAGGACAAATGACCTAATAGCTCGAATAAAGAAACTGCATGAAGGGAACCTACTGTGAAGGAGAGGCTTAAAAGGCACACCAGCTAATTTTATCACTATACATGGAGCTTATTTGCATCCTGACCCAAACATACTGTTAAATGCAAACAAATCATTTCTGATAATTATAAGCTGCTGAAAATTTGAACATCACATGTTCAATGTCATTAATATGATAATACCATTAAGACAATGAATGCTATCATGTAATTGCTTTGTAAAAAAAAGTTACATACTGAAAATATTTACAGATGAAATGATGTTCCGGGTTGCCTTCAAAATAATACAGGTGTGGGGGGAGGGGCAGGCTGGGGGAAGTGTGGAGCTGGGATGAAGGCAGCTTGGTTATGAGTATGGTCTGCCCTATATACCTGCAGGTTCTGTATCCTTGGATCCAACTTACCTCAGACTGAAAATAGCCAAGAAAAAAATTCCAGTAAGTTCCCCAAAGCAAAACTTGAGTTTGCCACACTGGCAGCTATTTGAATAGCATTTACACTGTATTTACAACTGCATAGCATTGTTATGGTCTTAGGTATTATTTGCAATCTAGAGATGATTTAAAGTATATGAGAGGATGTGCGTAGCTTATACACAAATACAATGCCCTTTTATACAAGGGATTGAGCATCTTCGGATTTGGTGTCAGTGGTCCCAGAAGCAATCCTCCAAGGGCACCAAGTGATGACTGTACCTGATGTTCATTACATTCTTCAGTTTACTGGTGTATATGTTTACATTTTTCCATAACAAAGTCTTTAAGTCCCCTGTAATCTCACCACCATGAAACAACCACTGTTAACATTTTAAGATGTGTGTTCCCTTTGACTCTTTGCCCAAAAGAATATATTTACAATTACATAGTCTACGTGCTTAGTCTCTCAGTCATGTCTGACTCTTTTCGACCCCATGGACTGCAGCCCTCCAGTGTCCTCTGTCCATGAGGATTCTCCAGGCAAGAATACTAGAGTGAGTTGCCATGCCCTCCTCCAGGGGATTTTCCCAACTCAGGAACTGAACCCAAGTCTCCCTCATTGCAGGCGGATTATTTACCATCTGAGCCACCAGGGAATGTAGTCTATGGTTCACATTTTATAAAATCAGGATATAATACAAAGTGTTCTGTAATTTCTGTTTCACACACAACAATTTATCTTTTTATGTCGGTAAAGACAGATTTACATCCTTGTTTTTAATCACTAGTTTATACTGGTGTTCCAGGATTATTAAAAAATAATTTCCCAAGTTTTGGGCAGTTAAGTCATTTCCTGTTTTTCACCATGATGAATCACGTTACCAGAAGCTGCCATCTGCAATAAGAAGTGGGCAGACTGGAGGCTCAGATCATGGGTTCTGGAGTCCTGTTCCCAGGACTGACCCCCTGTGACCGGGAGTAAGATGCAGACCTCTCCACACCTCAGTGTCCTCATGTAGAGCAGGGACGATAACAGAGACAACTTCATAAGATAAACGGGGCATTAATGAGCTCGTAAACATTGAAGCAATTATTTATTTCAGACGTAATTACCCAGTATAAGAAAAACGCCTGAAAAATCCCATGGACAGAGGAGCCTGACGGGCTACAGTCCAAAGGGTCACAAAGAGTCAGACATGACTGAGCGACTAAGCGCTACATACGCAAAACATTTGTTTTTCCTAAATGAAGTAGACCACCAGGCTCTCAGGAATTCCTTATGCAAAGTCCCCATCACTTTGACCCATAAAGACCTCATATAAAGAAAAGAAAAAAAAGAAAAGAAAGGGACTTTCCTAGCAGCTCAGTGGTTAAGACTCTGTGGGGAGACTGTGGGGGGCTGGGGGGGCAGTTTCAATTCCTAGTTGAGAAGCTAAAATCCCACATGCCACATGGAGGGGAAAAGAAAAAAGACTTCATATGCATGAAGAGATTTATACTGGCTGAGCCGTGCAAAGGAATATCTTTCGAATTAAGAGACTAATGCTGGGATTTAGGCTTGTTTTCTTCTGTGAAGTCTTTACGTCATTTTTTATTGAAAACATGACTTTGCATAAACCTTGGGAGGTCTCCTAGTTCTTGCAGAAATCCCAGGGTGAATTTCAGGTACACAGAGCTGCATTGATGCTGGGAGACAGCTCTGGAAAATACAGGGAGCTGCACAGGAACAGGGTGACAAATACACACGACTGTATATAACGTAGATAAACAACAAGGACCTACTGTATAGCCCGGGAACTCGACTCAATATCTTGTAATAGCCTATAAGGGAAAACAATCTGAAAAAGAATACATATATATATATATATAATACACATATAGACACACACACACGTGTATAACTGAATGACTCTGCTGTACACCTGAAACTAACATGACATTGTAAATCAACTATGAAGGTGAAGTCGCTCAGTCGTGTCCGACTCTTTGCAACCCTGTGGACTGTAACCTACTAGGCTTCTCCGTCCATGGGATTCTCCAGGCAAGAGTACTGGAGTGGATTGCCATTTCCTTCTCCAGGGGATCTTCCCGACCCAGGGATCGAACCCGGGTCTCCCGCATTGGAGGCAGACGCTTTAACCTCTGAGCCACCAGGACCCCTCAACATATGAACATAAAATGCTATAGAGTATGTAATTCTGTAAGTAAAATAAATTTTATTTTGCAACGGAGTTACTTCATTTGAGTCGTGAGACACAGACTGGACAGGTGAAAGCACAGACTCTTGGAGACAGAGAACAGTGAGGGGTTGTGTGGGTCTGCAGGAACCTGGGCAAGGCTACAGGGTTTAATGTATGTGGCACCAGATAAATTAACTCAGAGGAAACGCTCTGCTCCAGAGCTCCCTGGCTTTTATCCTCTGAGCCCCAGCAGCATAAAGATGCAAGCTATGCTGAAAACACAAACCAGATACTTACTGATTCCTTGAAAGAGCTCTTCGATATTAATTGCGTTCTTTGCACTTGTCTCAACCACAACAGCACCGATGGACTCTGCATACTCCTTGGCATCCTTCAAGGGCACTTCCCTGGAAAAGAGGGCAGACCAGCAGAGGTGAATGCCCGTCTGTACAGAATAAATAATCCTGCAGAGCAAAGAAACAGCTCACGTGCAAATAGCTCCCTGCAGAATAACTCGGTCACCCAGTAAGTATTAGAAATGTGGGTGAAGTTTTTTCAAGCTTGAAACCCAGTCTCTGACATCCATGGAGACAGGACATGCATGTATAAGCTACTGTCCCTTGTCCCACCAAAGGAAAGAATTCCAGAACAGTAGAAAAGGCATTACAACTGAGGCCAGCTTTCCGAGTTAGTTAGGATTGGTTCCAAATTTTTTTCCCATAATAATGACTCAATGTTTTTTAAAAATTGCACATGTGCACACACTCGCATATGTGCTTTTCTAACACTTTCTGTATACTGCCTTTTACAAGTCAGAGAAAATACATGACGTGATCTGGAAGACTGGCAATGAACACATTTACAGTTCCAATGGCGTATTTGAACTTTGTCCTTTAAAAGGCTGTTACTGCAAAGATTTAGGACATGAACTCAATCCAGATGAATAATCTAAAAAAACATTTATTGATGTACTTTCTCAGGTGAAGATACTACAGCAGATTGAAAGATTAAAAAAGACACAGTTCCTGTTCTCCAGAAGTTTATTCATTGATTCAACCAGTGTTTAGAGAGAACAGTTGTATGCCAGCCCTTTCTTGTAGGCAGTCCCTGCCTTATGGAACATACATACACCTGAGAGCAAAGAAACACACACCTATGGACACACTAAGGCACACTATTATAATGTCTGCAACACGGAGATAACAAAGTAAGTGCTCAGGAGTAGAGGGTAGAGAGCCGAGCGTCTGATCCACAGAACCCGGGCAGGTGCCACAGAGGTGGCCACTGAAGTGTGGCCACCAGGGGCAGCGAGAACATGGACCAGAGCCTGACAAAGGCCCCCCCAGGTGGGGCGCACCCTCACCCCTCACGTGGTGTGGGACCCACTGCCACGTGGACACCTGAGCCATGTCGGCTGGACTCTAAACTTGCCTTATCATTCTCACCAAGGACCCCCCCAGGCAAAATGACCCTTTTGAATCTACCCTCTTCCTCATTTCTGACAGACAAGCCCCCAGGCCTCTCAGTTATTAAAAAAAACAAAAACAAAAAGTCTTCAGTCTTTCTGGTGGTGATGAATTTTACAGATGAAATATCCCAGAAGAGGGCTTTTCTAGGTTCAGTTTGGCAAGTTACTCTACTGTTTTTTTTCTTTTTCTTCCTGGAGGTCTTTATCAAACCAAAGCTCAAAGGATGGGGCTCCTCCCTGCCCTAAGGTGGAGCAGAGGAGACTGTGTGTGCTCACAGGTGTGTGTGTGTGGGATGGGGGGGCCCCTCCGGCCACCATGGAAGCTGCGGAGAACCCTCCCCTCCAGGGAGGGAAGGTCAGTTCAGGCTTCAGCATGTCCTTCTCGGGGGACCAAGAGGAACAGAATATCATCTACCAGGATTACGGTGAGAACAAAGTCACTCATGACAAAATCCAAATCACCCACCCTGAGGGAGATGGGAAGGCCTCGAGAAGGGCAGATGCTGTCACAGCTGACAACGCTGGGCCCTGGAAAGTGGAGAGAGGACAAGCGTGTCCACCGATTTCCCCCAGGTTAGAAACAGGTCTTGTTAAACAGATGGCCTGCCAAGGTGACGCGGTACTCGGGGCGGAAGCAGGGCCAGCCCAGCAGGTTCTGCTCACACTGCTCCCATCCAACCACCCAATAGGAACCCACATTCCCGAGGCTGTTCCTTCGGTCTTTACAGACAAAGAAATGTCCCCAGAGAGCAGCATGGTGCATGCAGGGCTGGGCGCAGGGGCCAAGTGTAGCCTGTCCTGAAGAACTGGTTCCCGCCCTAGGAGCCTGGGGGGCCAGGGGCGGCCCTCTCCTTCGTCAGTGAACTGAGATTAGCATCAGAAGCGAGCTGGACTGCGGGACACCCAATGGGTGTCAGAGAACTGTTGCTGGGACAAACAGTGCAGCTATAATCTGAAAGGAGACCCTGGGAAGGTGAGCGTGTGCTGCCCCGGGCCTCCAGCAGACGTGTGACCAACCGGTGGCCTCGGGAAGCCCTTCAGCTGAGTCAGAGGTCACGCACAGCCCGGGGAGGGGGCTGGAGGGCACCTCGGAGGTGGGCCTTCTGTGATAACCCTCACAGAAGACCATGGCATCCATAACTTTCCTTCAGTTCTTTCAACAAATATTTACCGAGTGTCTGCCGTAGGCTGGGTGCTTTGTTAGGCTTTCAATAGGTAAATTGAAGCGAGTCCACCTAAGCCAAGGCATAAGCACAGAGCAGGTCGATTTTGATGGGAAAGAGTACTGTTAGACTTTCAACATGAAGTTACATCCAGGAAGGCAGGACTTCCAGAAATGCTGTGCCTCAACCAGCTTCCCATGGGTGCCTCTGACTGGGCCTCCAGCTCTTGCAGTCATCACCCCAGGCCCACCGAGGGGATCAACACACAAATCCACCAAATGTTCCTATGAACAGAATTCCTCCATGTCGTCTAACCTGTAAAACCCAGCACCTCAGCAGGAGTTAGAGGCTTCCTGCCTTAGACCTCCCTGTTCATGCCCAGGCGACAGCCATTCTGGGTGCTTCTGGAGCTCATGTCTGTCTCTGGGCGCCTGCCCTCGTCCACCCCTCCACATCTCCCTGACGACTGTCCACATGAGGCCTCCTAGAGAGTGCAGCACAGCACCCACTCCTTGAGAGCCCAGAGCCCTAGTGAGACTTGTCACCTGAATGGGCTGTGGATTCTTGCGATCAGGACCATGGTTTGTTTTGGGGAGGCTTCCCTGGTGGCTCAGATAAGAAATCGCCCTGCAATGCAGGCGACCCAGGTTCAATCCCAGGGTCAGGGAGATCCCCTGGAGAAGGGAATGGCAACCCACTCCAGTATTCTTGCCTGGAGAATCCCATGGCCAGAGGAGCCTGGCGGGCTACAGTCCACGGAGTCGCAAAGAATCGGACATGGCTGAGTGACAGAGCACACACGCAGGAATCCTAACAGGGCCAGGCGCCTACGGGGCAGTCAGCCAGCACCTGCCGAGCGGCAGGGTGGCCGCCACCGCGAGCGGCCTTAGCAGAGAGGAGAACTCAGGTAGAGGGTCCAAGCAGACTTCAGGGGAAGTATGGGGAGTGTGGACAAGAAGGGGGCGAAGATTCACCCAGCCAGCAGGGAGACAGGGCTGAAAAACACACGAGAGAGGGCATCTCCCCCAGCCCCAAGCTCCAACAGTCCTCAGAGGTCACAGTGCAGGGAGGTCCACGCACCGCCATCCAGGCAGAGGCCACGGGTTCTGGGAGCCTCCCCAGAGGGAGGAGGGCGGGAACCCACATTCCTGTGGCTGCAGACTTCTCCACAGGCCGGGCTGCCCAACGAGGGTCCTTGTTTTGTTGTTGGCGGGTGTAACCCGGCAACGCAGCAGCTGACTCATTCCAGTCTGGGGCTACTTAATTCCCCGCGAGCCTCCTCCACGGATGGCAGGGGGAGAAGGGGGAAGGGACCCCAAGAAGGCACTCCGGGGACCCCGCCCGTGAGGAGGGGAGTCCAGTCCACAGGCCGGGGCAGACCAGCACTCCACCCTCAGGTGCCGTTCCTGACAGCTGGGAGCGGTGACCTCCACGGGCCTCCTGTGCAGAAGCGCACTGCTCTGGCCTGGAACTCTCGTTCACAACGTGTGAACAGCACTCACGTCAGAAAGGCAGCCCAGCCTGCTGCTCGCGGGAGTGAGATTTTCCCCTTCAGTGACCAGCCTCTTCACGTCTCCCTCACTCAGGTCTCAGCCCCCTTTGCTGCCAGATGGCATGAACAGTTTTCCGTTTTAAATATAAGTTGTTATCATAAAGTGCTCAAAACAGTACCTGGCACATAGATAAGACAGACCAAAGTTTCCAGAATAAATCTTTACAAAGATGATACCACTTTCTTAGCAAACGTCCCAAAGATTGAGGAAATGAATCAAGTGGAGGAAACAGGCAAACAGAAGACTCAAAGTACCTCCGAGCCCGAGGAGGTTTATCTGACTCATGCCCCTTGTTTAATCACCCAGAAAGGCTCCCAGGCAAGGCGTCACTACTCCACAGAAGAACAGGGAACCCAGGCTACAGCATTAAATACATTTGTTGGTGTTGTTCACTCAGTCGTGTTCAACTCTTTTCGAACCCGTGGACTGCAGCATGCCAGGCCTCGCTGTCCATCACTAACTCCTGGAGCCTGCTCAAACTCATGTCCATTGAATCGGTGAAGCCATCCAACCATCTTATCCTCTTTTGTCCCCTTCTCCTGCTGCCCTCAATCTTTCCCAGCATCAGGGTCTTTTCCAGTGACTCAGTTTTTTGCATCAGGTGGCCAAAATATTGGATACACTAACTTTCATAAATCACTCCAAGAGTAAAATTACATCATAAAGTTCTTTCTCCATGAGGAAAATCTGACAGTAATTCAGAGTAACTTTTATTCAGAGATGGAACACAACGTTTTATAAGCCACAGATACTTCTTATTCTGTGAAATTCTCGTGCTTGTTCTCTGCACACTTTGGTTTGGATTGTTTGGATTTTTCTTATTTGTAAGTGCTCTTTGCATATTAAGGAACCTAGCCTTTTGTAATATATTTTCTGCATTTCTTTCAACTTACCGTTTGTATTTAGATGTTGCCTATAGTATTTTTGCCATACTGAAGTTTTTATATAATCAGACTTACTGATCATTTTCTTCTATGTCTTCTGAGTTTTGTATCATTATTAAATAGTTCATTCCAAGGTTATTTTTAAAGATTCAACTGCTTTCTCTAACTTTTATGGTTTTGTTACTTTGCACTTAAATCCTTGATCCATTTTGAATTTATTTTCTCTCATTTGTTCCTAATTATCCCCAAACCATGTACTTAACTAACCCCTTTTTTGCACTTATTTAAATATCACCTTTGCTGCTGCTGCTGCTGCTAAGTTGCTTCAGTCATGTCCGACTCTGTGCGACCCCATAGATGGCAGGCAGCCCACCAGGCTCCCCCATCCCTGGGATTCTCCAGGCAAGAACACTGGAGTGGGTTGCCATTTCCTTCTCCAGTGCATGAAAGTGAAAAGTGAAAGTCAGGTTCTTTATCGTATACTAAATATCCCTATATATTTCACCCTATGTCTTAGATTCTGTGGTCTGCTCATTGATTTTCTGTCCGTTTCTGTGACATGCTATATTGTTTTATTACTGAACCATTAAAATATATTTTAATATATGCTGAGATCAGTCCTNGGTTCTTTATCGTATACTAAATATCCCTATATATTTCACCCTATGTCTTAGATTCTGTGGTCTGCTCATTGATTTTCTGTCCGTTTCTGTGACATGCTATATTGTTTTATTACTGAACCATTAAAATATATTTTAATATATGCTGAGATCAGTCCTTCCAAGACTAACAATTTTTGCCTGTTTATCTTTCTAGGTGAATTTTAGGATCATTTTGTAAATCCCTTTCTAAAATGTTACTTTAAATTATTTGAGGTGACTTACCTGGAATCGCAGTGAATTCATGATTTAATTTAGAACAAACTGACATTTCTATAATACTACTCAGTTTTCCTAAGTAGTAGGAAAAAGGAAAAAGCAGCTTTTTTATGTTACCTAGAACTGTAACATTTATCTATATAGGTCTAGTTCAGTTCTTGCTAAATTTATTCCTAGGAATTAACAATATTTCAAATTTTAAAAATGACACACACAGCAAAAAAGTCTATTACTCAGATTTACACTGCTATTTAAAGAGGGTTTTCACTTCAACTTGATTTCCTAATTGATTACTTATTGTATATAAGTGAAGGATAGTTCTTCAGTAGATAATCTTAGTTTTCCTAATCCTGCTTGCAGTGAAAGAAATGTACATGTAAATAAGGATCACATTATTCACACATCAGACTAGTCAAGATGAAATGATTACTATCTGCAGTGTTAGCATGTGGAGAGAGAGGAAGGCTCAAACTCCACAGGCAGGGTCACCATGTGATTCCAAAGAGTGCGTGGGTAACTGCAGAACAACCCAACCACATCTTCTAAGACGTTTTCAGGTGTCTTAGAGAAAGTGCACAAAAGTCTCCATTCTCCCAGAAGAGTAACCACGTATGTTAAAAAACAAAACACTTTAATGCTAAAAACAAAGAAGTGAAGTGACAAACATCCAAGGTTCCTGCTCTTCTCCTGTCTCACAAAAGTCACGAAGCTTCTCTCGATGTCTTCAGAGGATGCCAGTGGGCATCCTGAAGGGCGTCAGGGTCAAGTGTGTTCTACAGACCTCCGATCCCATGATAATTTGGGGCTTATTAGAAATGAAGACCCCTGTGTCCAGACCTACTGAACACATGTTTAGTGGGCTCATCTCAGAAATGGCATTGTAGCAACTTCTGAATATCTTCTTACACTTTTGATAGCTTGAGAACAACTCTCGTAGAAGGTAGATTGTAAGATACGAGTTTGATATTTTTGCAGTCTATGTGATTCTTAATCCCACACTATGAAGTCCAGAGTTTGCATATCTATGTTAAGATGATGACTATATACCCAGGACATAACAAATTATACATTTATCAGACACCATTTTACAAGTGATAGAAGACTAATGGCCTCTCGAGCTATTACCAAAGAGCTAGTGGTTCTGGTGTGTTCTAGTGTGGACGTTATATTTCTAAAATACCATACCAGCATTGAGCAAGCATTTGATATTCTGCCACCACCTGGGATAAGACAGCTACCATTTCACTGAAAAATATCTGCCCTGTAAGTTTACTCTCCTCCAACCATAGCCCCTTCCAAGGTCAAGCTTATACCACCGACTCAGCTGGCCATGAGGATGCAACACGGCACCATGAGTGGGAGAGGCTGTTGACTGTCTGCTGACATTACTTTTTGCCAAAACCTCCCACGTGTTTAAGGCATTCTAGCCAAAAGCAATGGAAATCCCAACATCACATCAAGACCCAGCAGAGGCAGGTTGCAGGCTGTTTGCAAAGGCTGTCATGTGCCCTGAAGTGGTCTCCATCTCCCCAGCTCCCTGGAGCAACCACTGAAATGAATAATCAAGGCTTACTATGCTCCTGCCAGCTCGTATTTTATCTAAATATCCAAGATATTTGTGTCACACCCAGAAAGGCAACCATTTTAGCAATAAGTGAAGCCACAAAATCTCTGTTCAACACGCCAGTACTTTTAGATTCTCAGATTGGCTTATCTGTAAGGTGGAACTAAAACTTAAATGAACTTAAAAAAAAAATAACCTTTGCAATAAATATCTGATTGGACAATAACTCTTTTTAATGATTCTAAGCACTTACAGTTAAAGCACTTGGCATGTGTACCCTGGGAAGGATTTCTGCTCCCAGGGGGCCAAGCCTGCTTGTTACTCTGTGTCTGTAAATGCTATCCACCTGGCCACATTCCTGGTGTCAAGTTCAAACAAGCAGTGTCAGGTTCCTGCCACAGATTTAGATGGCCTGTTTTCTCATGGAAATACCACAATTTGAATTGAATCAGGACTGAGCAGAAAACACAGGGTCTCAAGGGGGAGGCCTGGCCGTTTCCTCCACCTCCTGGCCTCCTAACACACCTTCTCCGGACAGAAACATAGGCTAGTCCCAAGGGGGCCAGAGAAACCATTGGAAAAGGTCATTAGCTTGAAATTCTCTATCAAATTGGTTACTGTTTATTTTCTCTCGGTAATTCAGAAATCACTGTTTCTCCTGGACCCTATTCTTACTTCTTAAGAGATGAACAAAACATGAACATCAGCTCTGGGACAGATGCTGTTGTTCAGTCGCTAAGTCATGTCCAATTCTTCGCGACCCCATGGACTGTATACACCAGGCTTCTCTGTCCTTTACTATCTCGCAGACTTTGCTCAAACTCATGTCCATTAAGTTGATGATGCCATCCAACTATCTCATCCTGTTGCCCCCTTCTCCTCCTGCCCTCAATCTTCCAGCATCAGGGTCTTTTTCAATGAGTTCGTTCTTCCCATCAAGTGGCCAGAGTATTGGAGCTTCAGCTTCAGCATCAATCCTTGTTATCAATATTGAGGGTGGATTTCCTTTAGGATTAACTGGTTTGATCTCCTTGCAATCCAAGGGACTCTAAAGTCTTCTCCAGCATCGCAGTTCAAAAGCATCAATTCTTCAGTGCTCAGCCTTCTTCATGGTACAACTCGCACATCCGTACATGACTGCTGAAAAAACCATAGCTTTGACTAGACAGACCTTAGTTGGCAAAGTGATGTCTGGGACAGATACCAGGGTTTGAAGCTGGGCCCCACACCTCAGCCACAGGACCCGGGTAAGTTCCTCAATCTGTGTCTCTGTCTCCTTATTGGTAAGTTGGGAGAATGACGGTAACTCTCACAGGCAGGGCTGTGAAGATTAAGATAAACTACTCATAACAGTCTCTGGCACACAGTAAGCATTCAGTTCAGGTTGGCGGTGATGACTCAGTCCACTATCTAAGTGAACAGTACTTAAGTAAATATTGTGCCATTTTAAATTATAGCCACTGACACGGCTATAATTCTTCACAGAAGTTACATTTTGAACTGTGAAAGGTTTGGGCAATATGTAAAGTGAAAGATGAAAGACTAGTATATGCTAAGAAAATCTCCAGGAACAAAAGCTTGTCTCTCTGCTTAATTGTGTGTTAGTTGCTGACTTTTAAAAAAATCTCTCCCTCACCCCCTAAAGAAGGTTAGAAAGAGTACTGTGGTTTTGGATTAGAGTCAGAGGCATCAGTATAAACTTATGTTCACCTTAATACAGATACAAATGAATGATTATAGAAATAATTATAGATACATGTGAGTGTATATTCCAGTTAGCATCCATATACATATTTCCTAGCTCTGTTTACCTAGACTCAACAACATTCCAGTAGCAATGAGCACAGTCATCCCAGATCTTGGTTTTTAAATACCCTTCTCCAGTAGAAGCGACAAGAGCTGCTTGGAGAAATGGCTGAGTCTAGAGCTAAAACATACAAGTTGAGTCCGGAACATATCCTTGTGCCAAAAAGTAAGGAAGTGCTAAAGAACCAAAATTACGGGAATTTGTTAAAGGAACACAGAAGCAACAGAAAGGGCTCCCAGTGGCCAAAGTTGGAGCAATTTGAGCAACAAGTTAAGTAACACAATATTGCCCTATAACTTAAACTTATAAATATCTGTGAGTCCACACTGATACAGATAAATAACTAAATACAAAAATCAGGGAGGGGAGACAAATTTCACCTGCAGAAGAATTACAAATAACTTATATCGGGACTCCTCCCTCAAGGAGGTGGGGCACAATCCCCGCCCTCAAGTGTGGGCTGTGCCCAGGGACAGCCTTCCAAAGAGCAGGGGAGGGTAACTTTACAGCCACCATCTCGGCCAGGAGGTCAAGGTTCACCTCACCAGGGATGTTATTGTGTTGATAACACAAACCCTTGCTTAACTGGTAATAAAGTCAGGAAAAGAGCACTTTACTTCTGTGGTCTTCTTCCCCTAAACACACGCCCGCCCCCAGTCCAATCACGAGAAACACAGCAGACAGACTCCAAGGGAGGGACAGTCTCCAAACTACCTGACCAGCACTAAGAACTGTCAAGGTCATCAAAAACAAAGGAAGTCTGGGAACCGTCCCAGCCCGAAGATCCTAAAGAGCCCTGGCAACTGGATGTGATACAATGTTCTGGATGGGATCCCAGAATAAAAAAGGGATATGAGGGGGAAGGAGTGAAATCTCAGTAACGTATGGACTTCAGTTAATAATAAAGTATCAATACAATCAATAAAGTTAATAAAAGTATCAGAAATGAAGAATCAATAACTAAGGAATATAGGTGTGAAAAGAAGAGAAGCGAAAAGCAAAGGAGAAAAGGAAAGATGTAAGCATCTGAATGCAGAGTTCCAAAGAATAGCAAGGAGAAACAAGAAAGCCTTCCTCAGTGATCAGTGCAAAGAAATAGAGGAAAACAACAGAATGGGAAAGACTCGAGATCTCTTCAAGAAAAGTAGAAATGCCAAGGGAAGATTTCATGCTAAGATGGGCTCAATAAAGGACAGAAACGGTATGGACCTAACAGAAACAGAAGATATTAAGAAGAGGTGGCAAGAATACAAGGAAGAACTGTACAAAAAAGACATGACCCAGATAATCACGATGGCGTGATCACTCACCTAGAGCCAGACATCCTGGAATGTGAAGTCAAGTGGGCCTTTGGAAGCATCACTACGAACAAAGCAAGTAGAGGCAATGGAATTCCAGTTGAGCTATTTCAAATCCTAAAAGACGATGCTGTGAAAGTGCTGCACTCAATATGCCAGCAAATTTGGAAAACTCAGCAGTGGCCACAGGACTGAAAAAAGTCAGTTTTCATTCCAATCCCAAAGAAAGGCAATGCCAAAGAATGCTCAAACTACTGCACAATTGCACTCATCTCACACACTAGTAAAGTAATGCTCAAAATTCTCCAAGCCATGCTTCAGCAATATGTGAACCGTGAACTTCCAGATGTTCAAGCTGGATTTAGAAAAGGCAGAGGAACCAGAGATCAAATTGCCAACATCTGCTGGATCATCGAAAAAGCAAGAGAGTTCCAGAAAAACATCTACTTCTGCTTTATTGACTATGCCAAAGCCTTTGACTGTGTGGATCACAATAAAGTGTGGAAAATTCTGAAAGAGATGGGAATACCAGACCACCTGACCTGCCTGTTGAGAAACCTGTATGCAAGTCAGGAAGCAACAGTTAGAACTGGACATGGAATAACAGACTGGTTCCAAATTAGGAAAGGAGTACATCAAGGCTGTATATTGTCACTCTGCTCATTTAACTTCTATGCAGAGTACATCATGAGAAACGCTGGGCTGGAGGAAGCACAAGCTGGAATCAAGATTGCCGGGAGAAATATCAATAACCTCAGATACGCAGATGACTCCACCTTTATGGCAGAAAGTGAAGACGTACTAAAGAGCCTCCTGATGAAAGTGAAAGAGGTGAGTGAAAAAGTTGGCTTAAAGCTCAACATTCAGAAAACAAAGATCATGCAATCCAGTCCCATCACTTCATGGGAAATAGATGGGAAACAGTGGAAACAGTAAAAAATAAAGACTTTATTTTCTTGGGCTCCAAAATCACTGCAGATGGTAACTGCAGCCATGAAATTAAAAGACCCTTGCTCCTTGGAAGGAAAGTTATGACCAACCTAGACAGCATATTAAAAAGCAGAGACATTACTTTGCCAACAAAGGTCAGTCTAGTCAAGCCTATGTTTTTCTGGTAGTCATGTATGGATGTGAGAGTTGGACTATAAAGAAAGCTGAGTGCCGAAGAATTGATGCTTTTGAACTGTGGCATTGGAGAAAACTCTTGAGAGTCCCTTGGACTGCAAGGTGATCCAACCAGTCCATCCTAAAGGAGATCAGTCCTGGGTGTTCATTGGAAGGACTGATGTTGAAGCTGAAACTCCAATTCTTTGGCCACTTGATGCGAAGAACTGACTCATTTGAAAAGACTCTGACGCTGGGAAAGATTGAAGGCAGGAGGAGAAGGGGATGACAGAGGATGAGATGGTTGGATGGCATCACCAACTCAATGGACATGGGTTTGGGTAAACTCCGGGAGTTGGTGATGGACAGGGAGGCCTGGCATGCTGTAGTCCATGGGGTCACAGAATCGGACACGACTGAGTGATTGAACTGAACTGATAGGTTGCTCAGTTGGGACAAATATACCACAGTAATCATTGTGCTGCCGCTGCTGCTGCTAAGTCACTTCAGTCGGGTCCAACTCTGTGTGACCCCATAGACGGCAGCCCACCAGGATCCCCCGTCCCTGGGATTCTCCAGGCAAGAACACTGGAGTGGGTTGCCATTTCCTTCTCCAATGCATGAAAGGGCAAAGTGAAAGGGAAGTCGCTCAGTTGTGTCCGACTCTTAGCGACCCCATGGACTGCAGCCCACCAGGCTCCTGCGTCCATGGGATTTTCCAGGCAAGAGTACTGGAGTGGGGTGCCATTGCCTTCTCCAAGTAATCATTGTAAGATGTTAAAAGTAGGAGAAACAGGGGTTCCCTGGTGGCACAGTGGATAAGAATCCACCTGCCAATGCAGGGACACTGGTTTGAGCCCTGGTCTGGGAACATCCCACGTGCTGTGGGGCAACTAAGCCCCTGTGCCACAACTACTGAGCCTGTGATCTGCAACAAGAGAAGCCACCGCATTGAGAAGCCCCTGCACCGCACCTAGAGAGGAACCCTGCTCTCTACAACTAGAGAAAGTCCGCATGCAGCAAGGAGATCCAGCGCAGCCATAAACAAACATTTTTTTACATAGGGAAAACTAGATGTGAGGTATATGGGAACAGCATATTAACTCTGCAACTTTTCTATACATATAAGACTATTCTAAAATAAAGTTTACTTAGGCTTCCCTGGTGACTCAGATGGTAAAGAATCTGCCTGCAACGGGCAGACCAGGGTTTGATCCTTGGATCAGGAAGATCACCTGAAGACAAGTTAATCACAACCCACTCCAGTATTCTTGCCTGGAGAATTCCATGGACGGGAGAGCCTGGAGGGATACAGTCCAGGGAGTGGCAAATAGTTAGACACAACTGAACACACACACACTACTAAGTTTAAAATTAGCTATAAAAATAAACACTCCCCAGTACACACATGGAGATTTGGGCCCCAACTGTCTCCTAATCTCCAGCAGACCAGAACACACAAATCCACAGTCACACCATACACTCTCATGAAACCTTCTCTGTGGCCAACAAGTACCGGTTACAGAGATTCCAGGCCATATCAGAGGTCCAAGACCGTTTATCAAGACTCATGATAAGGCTGTGATAATTAAATCAGAGGAGTATAGGTGTGACGATGACTAAGCAGGCTGGTGAAACAGAACCGAGAGCTCTAGAAACAGACCTGTGCACCAGGGCACGTGACATAGGACTGAGCTGGAGAGACTGCAGAGGGGAGAGAACAGGCTTTACAACCAGCAGTGCTGAGACACATGGACGTCTGCATAGGAGAACCTAGGCAGCGTATACAAAATCGAGGCCAAGTGACTTCAAGGACAGACAGGAAAACAGAACTGCAAAGCTTTTCAAAGATAATCAACACAGGGAATATCTTCTTGATCTTAGGGGTGTGGAAAGATTTCTTAAATGACTCATCCTCCCTCCACCTTCCATGCCAAAAAAGGTATAAAGGAAAAAAATTGATTAATTCTCTTACGAGGGAATTATAGACTTCTGATGATGTAAAAATATAAAGACAGTGAAAATATAAGACATAAATTTGAAGAAGATATTTCAGCATATACTATCAAAGACAGATAACAGATAGATAGATAGACAAATGTTGTTCAGCCGCTCACTCATGTCCGACTCTTTGTGACCCCAAGGACTGTAGCCCCCCAGGCTCCTCTGTCCATGGGATTCTCCAGACAAGAAAACTGAACTGGATTGCCATTCCCTTCTCCAAGGGATCTTCCCAACCCATGAATGGAACCCCTGTCTTCTGATTGATGGGTGGATTCTTTACCACTGAGCCACCACATGCTATGAATAAGTAAGATTAAGGTAAACATCCCAACAGAAAAGAATAGCAAAGACTTGAACAGGCTCTTCACACAAGGAGAAATCTCAATGACCAATAAATAAAAACGTGCCGACTTGGCTGGTAACTGGGGAAAAGCAAACTGAAATTCTTATCAGCTCTCTCTCCTCGCCCTGGCATCTTACAGGACTAAGAGCAGAAAGCACGGGGTGTCTCCTGCACAGCCTGTATCCCCTTTGGAGAACCCTGGTGTCACCTCGGTAAAACTGAGCTCATGACTCAGCAATTAGGCTCTCACACACTCGAGCCTAGAGGAATGCTTACACTCGGCACTAAGAGACGTGCAAGAATATTCAAGAAGCACTGTTCATAGTAACAACAAGCCAGAAGTCATGCAAATACCCACCACTGCAGGATGGGGAGACAGGCTGTGTTACACTCAGTTCAAACAGAACCGTGTGCTGGAAATGGGCAAAGTACAGTTAACTTTCGTCAGGAATCTCCCAGGGTGAGAGACAAGATATCATCTAAGACACAGGTTATTTTATTTGTGCAAAGTTCAAAAGCAGGCAAGCCTGAGCCTATTGTTTAGAAAGGCAAATATGGGTGGCAAAGTACAAAGGAAAAAAGCGATGGCAATCGCAGAAGTCAGCAGCAGAAACTTGTGTGGGGAGAGAAGGGGATGTGCCTGGAGAGGGAGGTGCACTCGTAGGTTCATAGCTGTTCATTTTGTTCTTTAAAATTCATATGATTCTTTAAGATACACGCAAATGTTTTATAGACTCTTCATTAAGTTGTTGCTGTTGTTCACTCTCTAAGTCGCGTTGGACTCTGCAACCCCAGGGACTGCAGCACGCCAGGCTTCCACGTCCTTCACTATCTCCTGGAGTTTGTTCAAACTCATGTCCATTGAGTCAGTGATGCCATCCAACCGTCTCCTCCTCTGCCGCCCCCTCCTCCTGTCTCTTCATTAAGGGTACTTTATAAGTGAAATGGAAAGCAATCCCAGATCATTGTCTGGGGAGGACAAGCATCAGTTCCTCCCTCCTGCTTGGATGAGGGATGCAGGCTCGGCCCCCACACAGCACAGAAGATCATGCATCTCAGGGCTCAGGGCACACACTGTAACAGGGCAGACTTTACACCTCCTTATTTCACGTAAGGAAAGTGCTGGGTGCGTTGATTTCATTCACTCATTTCAGTTCAGTTCAGGCGCTCAGTCGTGTCCGAGTCCTTGCGACCCCAGGAATCGGAGCATGCCAGGCCTCCCTGTCCATCACCAACTCCTGGAGTTCACCCAAACCCATGTCCATTGAGTCGGTGATGCCATCCAGCTCAGGGCACACACTGTAACAGGGCAGACTTTACACCTCCTTATTTCACGTAAGGAAAGTGCTGGGTGCGTTGATTTCATTCACTCATTTCAGTTCAGTTCAGGCGCTCAGTCGTGTCCGAGTCCTTGCGACCCCAGGAATCGGAGCATGCCAGGCCTCCCTGTCCATCACCAACTCCTGGAGTTCACCCAAACCCATGTCCATTGAGTCGGTGATGCCATCCAACCATCTCATTCTCTGTCGTCCCCTTCTCCTCCTGCCCTCAATCCTTCCCAGCAGCAGTGTCTTTTCAAATGACTCAGCTCTTCCCATCAGGTGGCCAAAGTACTGGAGTTTCAGCTTCAACATCAGTCCTTCCAATGAACACCCAGGACTGATCTCCTTTAGGATGGACTGGCTGGATCTCCTTGTAGTCCAAGGGACTCTCAAGAGTCTTCTCCAACACCACAGTTCAAAAGCATCAATTCTTTGGCGCTCAGCTTTCTTTATAGTCCAACTCTTACATCCATACATGACCACTGGAAAAACCATAGCCTTGACTAGACGGCCCTTTACTTGTTTGTTTATATTGCACCTCGAGGCTTGTGGGATCTTAGTTCCTCGACCAGGGATTGAACCCGGGGCAGTGAAAATTCAGTCTTAACTAATGGACTGCCAGGGAATTCCCTGGGTGGGTTTTAAAACTTGCAGCATATTTCCACATCTTGTACAGTAGTGGTTTTTGACATTCACTGGCTTTTGTGCTTTTTGATATTTGGAATAAATTGGATTTTTATCACCCAACATCTAAAGTTCTATCATTTGGTCTGTATAAATTTAAAGAAACAATTAGATCATTTTTGGCCCACTGTGAAGACTGGAATAAGCTTTAAAGTCACATGTAAGAAGTGAAAGCAATTTGTGTATTCTTAGTCAAAAATACATATTTCCAAATATATTTCTCATCTGTTAAAGCCCTTGACTTTCTCCCCAAACTTGAAACCACTGGTGTCTGGTGACTTCTGATGGGGCTGGCGTGTGTTTCGGGCAGCTGCACAGTGGGGCCGAGCCTGCACCATCCAGGCGTCAGCCCAGGCCCTCAGTCTGGCTGTTACACAGGAAACTGCAGGAACCTTAGTGGCCCCCATGCCTGCCCTGAGGCTGGCAGGTAAGCTCCTCGGCTTTAGTTATTGGTGACTCCACGCAGCTCTACGTTGAGAAGAAGCTGAGGCCACAGAGGCTCAGGAGAAGACAGAGTCATGATTGATGGACAATGGAGCCCCGGTATGAGAGACACAAGCAGGCGGCAGGACCCCAGGGGATTGCCACCCCGGCCATGCACATCAACCCAAACACTCCACACACTTGTAAGCTATTTACAGACTGTCCACGTACCACGCACCATCTTCTCCCCATTCCCAAGCGCAGACCTGTCAAAGGCCCTCCCACATGCACGCCTCTGTCCACCGTCTTCCCTTCCCGGAATCGCCTCCTAGCCGGCTCCTCCTGAACAGCCCAGTGTGTGACACGTGGTATCCACAAGCCTTCCCCATCACCTCCGTGACTGTGGGCTTTCCTGTTCCCGAATCCCTTTGTCTTCCTTGCACCCGAACGCGGAACTTTATTAACACAGTTTTTATTGCGCACTAGGCACCTTCTTGCTCTCCCACCCTGTGGTCCCCTTGGCTCCCCAAACAAAGGAAAGAGCTCTAAGGAGACACTTTCTTCTCTTTCCTTGTACTTCCCACAGTGCCTCCAGTGGGCTGAGTCGAGTCAGGGAGTTAATCCCATTTCAATTCCAGGGCACTTTCAAACTATGCCAGGCATAGCTAGGCACAAGGATTAAGAGGCTTACACAACCAACCAAAGTCTGTTAGATGAGCCTGGTTCCCCCTACACACACACACACCGCCCCCCCAAATCTATACATGCTCCTTCTCCAACCCCCAGTGAAAACCAAACTGTAGTCTCTGGCAATTACAGAAGAAGCCAAGTATTTTGGATTAAAGTAAAAGAAGGTCAAACTCTAAATAAGGTCTCGAGTGTAGATACTTGGCCAATGCCCCAGAAAAGTCGTACCAGCAGGCGGAATCCGGAGCAGCTGGACTGGCTGACCAAGAACTCGACTCTACTGCCATGGACGGGAATCAACAGCAGGTGCCCGCTAGGTTCACAGGCCTATCACTTACCAGACTATTTCTGTCTAGAGGGAGAAAGTTTATCCTTTGGGCAAGGACCAGTCCACCAGGCTTCCCCCTCCAGGTTTTCCTAAATGGGAGTTTTAAATAGTTCTCCTGTTGTTCTTTTGTACAGCATGTGTGTGTGTGTGGCGGGGTGGGGGGCAAAGGGAGCGGTTAAATTCATTCTTTGGCTCAGTGTGTTTACAAAGCTTTAGTTCATCGTAAACAGCATATATAATATGCATGCATGTATGTACACATATACATATCCACACACACACCACTGCCTAAGATTTACTTAATTTTTTTCAATCTAAATCCAGTTTTTGTGAACTGAAATTTTTACTGGAGTAGCTGTGGATTCACACAGAGTTACAAGAAATAATACCGAGAGTCCTTGTACACATTCCCCTGTTTTCCCAAATGGCACCATTTTGCAAAACTATAAGATCACCCAGAATCCTGACACCCACAGTCCATCTCATATTCCCCTGGTTTTACTGGTGCTCCTCTGTGTGAGTTAAGTTCTGCACAGTTGTATCACCGTGTGGGTTTGTGTGTCGCCCCTGCATAGAGAGGTGACATTTCTAGCATCACAAGGATGTCCGTGCTGCCCTTCCTCCCCCGGCCCCCCACCACATCATCCTGACCATAACCACTAATCCCTCTCTGTTTCAAAAATGGCTTCGTTCCCCAAACATTATACAAGTAGAATCATACACCATGAAACCCTTGGTACTGGCTTTACTCACTCAGCTGTATTTCCCTGCAGGTTCGTCCAGGTGGCTTGCATCCGTTCTGTTTCTTTACATTGCTGAGTAGTATCCCACAGTGTGACATGCCTGCTGTGTCCACTGAAGGACGGCTGGACTGATTCTGCCACTGACAAGGCTTCTGTGAACACTCATGTGCTGGTTTTCTGTGAACCCACATTTTCATTTCTCTGGGATAAATGCCCCAAGAGTGTGATTGCTAAACACACAATAATTTCACGCTTGGTTTTAAAAGAAATTGCCCAACTGTCTTCCAGAGTTTTATATTCATGTAAATCACATACCAATCACATCCTCTTCCTCGGCCACAAATATGATGTGGGGCAATCCTTCTACGGCAATTTAGAAACAGAGCATCAGGCCACGATCTTTCTAGAGACCAAAAATGGAACAAACCAAATACCAGAGCTAAAGGCACCTCTGTTTTTTCACCATGTGGATACCAGTGAAAACTGAAAGTGTTAGTCACTTAGTCATGCCCAACTGTCTGAGACCCCATGGACTATAACCCACCAGGCTCCTCTATCCATGGAATTCTCCAGACAAGAATACTGGATCGGATTGCCCTGTCCTCCTCCAGGGGATCTTCCCAGCCCAGGGATCGAATTTGAGTTTCCTGCATTGCAGGTGGATTCTTTACTGTCTGAGCCATGAGTACCTTGCAACAAATTCCACTCTTTCCTGAAATTAATTTCAACTGGGTTTCAATTCCCTGTAATCAAGAGTCCTAAATCCATTCACGTTTAAATCATTTACTGCTTAAACTGTCACCCATCAGTGTTCCCACGATCTTCAAGGCTTAGTTCACTGAAAGTCACACCTTTACCACAATCCGTGGTGTCGGCTGACAGCAGAGGCTTTCTCTCAGCAGAGCCCACCTCCATCTGCCCACCCCACCTCCTTCCAACAACAGCAGTGAGAGCCATTCGGCTGGGAATTCTAGATGATCAGGTTGTCTCAGGATTACAGTAAAGAAGGCAGAGACCTAAACTAAGTCTAGAGAGTTTAAAGATTTGTACCCTGAAAAAAAACAGTTAAGTGGTGGTTATGGGTGTGATTACAAACCAACCTGATGCAATGTGATATAAAGCTTTTGAAATCCCAAAGAAACATAGCAACTTGGCAGAGACTACCTTCAGGGTTTCCACAAGGTCTGTTTTCATTATTCATCACGCTCTGGTTTCATCATGTTTGGATTAGCAAAACCTGAAGCGTGGGTCGTGGTCTTTACGGAAATCAAGTACTTGCGTTGCTGAGAATTAAATTAACCAGGGGAGGGAGACAATGCAAATTCACCATTTCCTTTTTTATTTCAGTTTTATTTAGTAAAGATAGTTTGCTTATCAGACTAGATAAAGCCACCATCACAGCTCTCATCTACGTAGTCTGGGCTCCTACAAACCTTCCTCCAGCAGAAGAAGTTCAATATCCAAATAATGTTAAACTACAGCCTTGACTTAACATGAGTAAGATGACGCTACAGGACTGAAACAATGTTGTTCATGATTTTTCAGAAAAGAAAAAACATATGTGTATATACACACATACACACACACACGCTTTAGGGTCCTATTTTCTTATCTGCTCTTTACTCACAAAGACTGCCTAGAAACGGCCAAGGCAGACACTCCACTCTCTCTGGGGGAAGCCCAAGTGTTCACACATGAGGCACCAAATTCAGATCTTGGAACAAAACAGTGAGCTCATACTGACCCAGCCACATTCTTTAAATGAAAGTCTAGAAAGAAAACGAACGTTATGCAAAATGTGAAGAATTCTAAAACTCCTTCCCATATGAAAATGTTACTAAAATGGTAATGGTAGTAACAATGACAAAAACAACAGAAAAAGTAACAATAAACAACAATAAGGGAATTCCCTGGTGGTCCACAGGTTAGGACCCCGAGCTTCCACTGCTAGGTCCAGGCTCCATCCCTGGTTGGGGAACTAAGATCCTGCAAGCCTCTTGGTGAGGCCAAGTAAAATAAATTAATTAATTAATTTAAAAAAATAATGAAACCATTTAGCCCAAAGACATGTCGAGTCAGGAGTGTAACTGTGCTCTGTACAGGAGACTTGATGGTAATATTCATGAGTGAGTGCTCCCTCATATTTGCATTTCCAAATTATTTCCCCTCAATTCTACTCTGCTTGAATAAATAACATCTTGACGACCACAAGTGGATGACATGGGCTAAATGATGACAGAATAGACTTAACCACATGGGTGTGACAGCGTTTCAGGCACAGACATTCAAGGGGAGGACATGAGCCCCACACACATCTTTTAAATTCCTCTCACCTGATGTCCGAGAGATCGCACTTGTTCCCAGCGATGGCCATCACGATGTTTTCTGGACCATGTTCTTTCAGCTCTTTCACCCATTTCTTCAAGGTATGAAATGAATCCTAAACCAAAAGTGTAGTCAACCTTGGGAAAAACCCATCAACGTAATATCTCAACGACATAGAAATACAAACCCAATATAATCCCCTGAAGAAAAATATTTTCAGGGGGCACAGACACACAGATGAACATACTACCCCAATCTTGGCACAAAATTTAGTATTAGCTAAGTTTTACTCACATAGGCTGTAAAAGGTTCCTTTTCTAAAACATAAACTTGATGAAGTTAAGATAATCATGTTAGTAATTTCCTTCTACAAATAACATTAATTTTAAATTACAGCCCTGCCTTCACATGAATAAGATGAAGCTACAGGACTGAAACAATGTTGTTCATGATTTATCAGAAAAGAAAAAACAGATATATATATATATATTTTTTTTTTTTTCGCAAAAAAGTTGGACATGACTTAGTGACTAAACAACAATAACCAAAGATGCAAAACTGAAAAATACTTTTCCTTTTCTTAAAAAAATTGAACATTCTCAAGAACAGTATCAGACCTTACCCCTACGAACACACAATCAATTTTGAAAATGAATGATGACTGTTGTTTAATTTACCAAATAGATTTGAAAGGCTTTGCTACATGTTGTTGCTGTTTAGTCGCTCAGTTGTGTCTGGCTCTTTGTGACCCTATGGACTGTGGCCCACCAGGCTCTTCTGTCCATGGGATTCTCCAGGTAAGAATACCTGTGTAGGTTCCCAACTCTTTCTCCACTTGCTACATATAGACAAGATAAACTCAGCATTTAGTGTCCATTCCCAGCGACCACTGTTGCACCGTACTACGCAACCTCATCCCAGGCTCCAGGCAGGACTCAGACAGTGAAGTCCCTGCTTCGGTCTTTCTAGAACAGAGAGAGGCCATAAATGGCACTGAAGTTCTAAAGGGGGCATTCCTACCTGCTTGGTAATGTCGTACACTATGACGGCTGCGGCGGATCCACGATAGTACATGGGGGCCAGTGAATGAAACTGATGAGGAACAAGGGACAGTTTTAGGCCAACGTAAGCATATTTTATACAATCCCACATTACCATAAAATTATCATCCTACATCAGCCCCATAGGATCCCTGGATTCCTCCCCGAGGACTTCCCCAGGACTCAGATAATACATTTTCCTCCACCACAGCTCATACCCTTGTGATTTACAGACCATGAAACTCACTCTTGGGCCTGGCCAAAAGTAAACGTTATTATCAGTGTGGCTATCCTAGGAATTTTCTTTTCTTAACTGCTCTTTATCTTATATGCTGGACCAGGACAATCTCATTAGGATGATACAACAATAAGATGTCTACTAAGGACACAGATCACACAATCCTGGGCCAGCCTCTAGGGAGGAACACCTCAGCTGGGGCACCTCGGCCTCTGCCCTGGGGGTGGGCAATTCCTGCAAATTCTCAACAAACTGTGAAAGAGATGAGCTTCCCTCCAAACGTGAACAGAGCAATCATCGCTGGTCAGAACCACTAACCCCCAAGAACCACTGACCCCCAAGAACCACTTATCCCCAGGCAGGATGGATACTTATCGTGGGGACACACACAGATTTTTTGTCTATTTTGAAGAATATATCTTTAAACATATTTGAATATATCTGAAGAATACATCACAGACAATGAGAAAGACAATGAAAGACAATGAGAAAAAGATAACAGCTCAATAGAAAAATGAACAAAGGATATAGATAGATAGATGAATCACAGAGGAAGAGTTATAAATTGCCAATAAATATTTTTAAACATGTTCAATGATAATAAAAGAAATGAAAACAAAAGCAATGATGGAGTATTTATTAATTGATTAAGTATTAAAAAGTCGTCATAACTGGAGTTGGTGTGGCTTTGTGGAGGGAGGCACTCACTCATCCACAGGAATGTATTTAAAGATGTGACTACTGAGGGACTTCCCTGGTGGTCCAGTGGCTAAGACTTCACCATCCCAACTCAGGGGGCCCAGATTTGAGCCCTGGTCAGGGAACTACATCCTGCTGCCGCAACCAGGGACCCAGCACACCACAACGAAAATCCTGTAACCTACAACAAAGACCCAGCACAGCCAAGTAAATGAATAAATAAATAAACATTTAAAGGAGAGAAAATAAAAAGAACTGCTTACGGAAAGTCAGACAGAGAAAGACAAGTATCTTATGATATCACTTATATGTGGAATCTAGAAAAACAACATAAATGAACTTCTTTACAAAACATAAACTGACTCACTGACATAGAAAATAAACTTACAGTTACCAAAGAGGAAAGCTAGGAGGAATAAATTAGGAGTTTTGGATTAACATACACACACTGTGCACACAGGCTAAGTTGCTTCAGTCATGTCTGACTCTTTGTGACCCTATGGACAGTAGCTTGCCAGGGTCTTCCTGTCTATGTGATTCTCCAGGCAAGAATACTGGAGTGGGTCACCATTTCCTCCTCCAGGGGTTTTTCCCAACTCAGAGATCAAACCCGCATCTCTTGTGTCTCCTGCATTGGCAGATGGATTCTTTACCACTAGTGCCACCTGGGAAGCCCCATATACACACTGCTGCTGCTGCTGCTAAGTCGCTTCAGTCATGTCCAACTCTGTGCAACCCCATAGACAGCAGCCCACCAGGCTTCCCCGTCCCTGGGATTCTCCAGGCAAGAATACTGGAGTGGGTTGCCATTTCCTTCTCCAATGCATGAAAGTGAAAAGTGAAAGTGAAGTCACTCAGTCATGCCCAACTCTTAGCGACCTCATGGACTGCAGCCTACCAGGCTCCTGCGTCCATGGGATTTTCCAGGCAAGAGTATTGGAGTGGGTTGCCATTGCCTTACAGTAGGTTCAGAGGGATATGTGTTTGCTAAGTCGCTTCAGTCATGTCTGACTCTTTGTGACCCTATGGATCATAGTCTGCCAAGTTCCTCTGTCCATGGGATTTTCCAGCAAGAATACTGGAGTGGGCTGCCATCTCCTACTCCAGGGGATCTTCCCAACCCAGGGATCAAACCCATGACTCCTACATGGATTTATATATATATGTATAAAAATCACTGTGCTGTACACCTGAAAGTAACATAACACTGTAAATCTCCAATATGAAATAAAAATCAAATTTAAAATAATAAAAATAAAAGCAGCCATATTACTATAGAGTCGGGGTTGGGGGGAGCAGGGAGGGAAGGAAGGACAGACATTTTCCCAGCAAAAAATAAAACCATCATTCATTTACTTCCTGTGCAATGCTTTTCACTGAACCAACACTGGCCAAGTTGAAATGATCCTATCTGGAAACTGGACGCATGTCCACCCCCGAGGTTTCCCTCTACTGCAGGATGCTAGCACGGCCTCACCAGAAGGGTTGGGGGGAGCAGGGAGGGAAGGAAGGACAGACATTTTCCCAGCAAAAAATAAAACCATCATTCATTTACTTCCTGTGCAATGCTTTTCACTGAACCAACACTGGCCAAGTTGAAATGATCCTATCTGGAAACTGGACGCATGTCCACCCCCGAGGTTTCCCTCTACTGTAGGATGCTAGCACGGCCTCACCAGAAGTGTACAAGGAAGCAGGCCCCCGCCCCAGCCTCTGGGCCTCGGGCGAGTCTCCACTCCATGAGAAGCTGCCCTGCACCCGTGTGGTTTTCAGAAGGGGGCACGTGTTACATGGAGCTCAGAATGGACACAGGAGTTCCCGGCAGGAGGGCCCTGGCCACTGGCCATGACTCACTGAGGACACAGCTTTCCATCAGCACTGACTACCCCACTCTGGGCTGTCCTTGTCAGCCCTCAAACATCTATTTTTAGTCCATTTTTTGGCAACCCACTCCATATGCAGAAACCAAAATCAGAATTCCGGCCATACAGGAGGAAAAAGCCATGTGTTTGCTAGACATCCCTGCTTTGCTAATGGAAAGGAATAAAGTGTCCCTGCAGCCCAATTACATAAAATGCCCATTTTCCCAAAACAGCCTCCATCTAAGAAAAGTCCACGTAAACACTTGAAGTAAGAGAAGCAGTACCAAACATACATCTCGAAAATCAAGATACTTGCGAACTCAGACACAAACTGTGGATCTTCTAAAATAGTTCTCAGCGGTAACGCCATGAAGTGAATCTGGAACAGTCACTGGTCTACAGGTCTCATGAATTATTGATTACAGCTTTCTATATAATGCATTACTTGCTCTTTCCTTCCTCCAAATGGAATAATTTTGAAAATAAATCCGGGGGTGAAGCCACTTCAACTTTATTGCTGGGGACTTAGGGGTTTTAATGAGCTAAAGTTCGAGTCTCAGTTCTAAAACCCAATAACGCATTGACCAAAGGATGTTTGTGGAGGACAGAAAGATAAATTACGTCTCGCCTACAATGTGTATACTTCCCCTACAAATATAAAACAAAAGCACCACAAACAGCCTCAGTATTCAACATGACATCATTCCATTTCCATGAGGTTGGAATTAAGACTGATGAAACACTTGAGTAAAAGATTCTTCTAAAAACAAAGTGTGCAATCACAGGAGGTTGACAAACCTTATCAAAACAACTCACCTTGAAAGGTTATTTGAAAATCAGCACAATAGAGGCCAATTTGAAATCCCTTCCTCCCTAACTATATCTAGAATGCCACATTAAAGAGTTCAGATAACTTTCAGGTGACACTTAATCGTTCAGAAGCAGCACAGGGCCCTGCAAACAGACAATGTGTTTTCTCAAAAGAAATGACTGTTTATGTCCGTGTGTGTGTGTGACTGTGTTGTAATTGATGAATGTCTACAGGGTGAGGGCAAGGGATTGCCCTCCTCTGAGCATCTTAGACCCTCAGCTTTCACAGGTGCAAAGTGCCACCCACTTTCAGCAACCAGCAGAGGGATACATGGGCATGGCCTTTCTGGAAAGCATCTGGACAATGTATTTACAAAGGCTTACCTACAAGTCCACTGGCAGAGGAATGGATTAAGAAAATGTGGTATATATATGGGCTTCCCAAGTGGCTCTAGTGGTAAAGAATCCACCAGCCAATGCAGGAGACTAAGGGATGAAGGTTCAATCCCTGAGGTACACAATGGAATATTACTCAGCTATTATAAAAAGAACAAAATAATACCAGTTGCAGCTACATGGATGGACCCAGAGATTATCATACTGAGTGAAGTCAGACACAGAACGACAAATACCATATGATATCACTTATATGTGGCATCTAATTCTTTAAAAAGATACAAATGAACTTACTTACAAAACAGACTTATAGATATCGATAACAAACTTACAGTTACCAAAGAGCAAATGTGAGGGAGAGGGATAAATCAGAAGCTTGGGATAAACACACGCATACTACTATATGCTGCTGCTGCTGCTAAGTCACTTCTGTCGTGTCCGACTGTGTGTGACCCCATAGACGGCAGCCCACCAGGCTCCCCCGTCCCTGGGATTCTCCAGGCAAGAACACTGGAATAGGTTGCCATTTCCTTCTCCAATGCATGAAAGTGAGAAGTGAAAGTGAAGTCGCTCAGTCGTGTCCGACCCTCAGCGACCCCATTGACTGCAGCCCTCCAGGCTCCTCCATCCATGGGATTTTCTAGGCAAGAGTACTGGAGTGGGGTGCCATTGCCTTCTCCACACTACTATATATAAAATAGATAATGAACAAGGACCTACTCTATAGCACAGGGAACAGTATTCAGTATTCTGTGATGAGTAAGCTACATGAGAAAAGAATCTAAAAATGAATGAATATATGTATAGCTGAATCATGTCGCGATACACCTAAAACTAACACTACATTGTAAATCAACAACTCCAGGAAAATTAAAATTAAAAAAAAGTCTTGAAACACTCGTACACTTTGACTCAACAGTTTCACTTCTGAAGGGGATGATCAGAGGTGGCCTCAAAGAAACCATAATTGGTTGGTTTAATAGCTGGAATACTGGTCAGCAATTAAACTCAAGTTTCTGAAAAATATTAAATGGCATAGAAGGCAAGATGGCTCAGTATTTCCCAAGGGGGGTGTCCTGCAGAACACTGTGCCCTCAAAGTGCTTTTTGGAGAGAAAGCTTTCTTGGCCAAGTAAGTTTCAGGAATCGCTACATATTAAAACTTTCGAACCATGTGTTGGAGAAGATTCTTGAGAGTCCCTTGGACAGCAAGGAGATCAAATCAGTCAATCCTAAAGGAAACCAACCATGAATATTCATTGGAAGGACCGAAGCTTCAATTCTTTGGCCACCTGATGTGCAGAGCTGATTCACTGGAAAAGACCCTGATGCTGGGAAAGATTGAAGGCAGGAGGAGAAGGGGACAACAGAGGATGAGATGGTTGGATGGTATCACCGACTCAATGGATGTGAGTTTGAGCAAACTCTGGGAGACAGTGGACAGGGAAGCCTGGCGTGCTACAGTCCACGGGGTTGCAAAGAGTCGGACACAACTTAGCAACTGAATAACATATTATAATGTTTCCCTGGAGTTCACAAAGTATTATTGGTACAAGAAAGGCTCTGAAATTTTCTATAATAAAGAAACTTATTTATCTTGCTTTCACTCAGAATTATTTTCTACCTTTTTTCAAGTAATATTTCTTAACATCTAGGGACCTAGTGAGTGTCCTGAGAACCCACTTTAGGGGCACAGGGTGAAGATCTCGATTCAAGACAGGGTGTTGACCTGCATCTGGCTCAGTACCAGTCTGGGTTGGGGTGGGCGGTGGTGGGTGGTGACAGCTCTGTGAGGATACTCATGGTCAAGGTCAGACAGACTCTGGATGGAACTCTCGCCCTGCTCTTGCCTCACCTGCAACACAAAGCTCCCTTCATCCCATTCCACAGCATCCTGTGCACGCACACACAGTCAGCACACAGTGGAAAGTAACATTCCAGGAAACCCAGTCCTTTAGACCACCCAGTCGACTACAGGCAAAATTCCTTACACGCAGGTTTGTGGCATCATAAATTCCATAGCAGCAATGTTCTGCATGTCAAGAAGGAGCAGTGATGGAAAATACATGAAGTTTCCTAAAAAGGACCAACCCCAGCTGGGCTCTGCCTCCCCGGTGAGAGTCACCCCCGCCAAGGGCACTGGCATTGGGCCCACAAGCTGTGGGGCTTGGTTGTCTGAGGATCTCAGAGAGCGCTGGTCCCCTGTGCGATGCTTTCGCATAGTCCAGGGGCCAGTGCTGGTCTGTCCTGGGGGTGGGGGTGGGGCAGCACACAAGCAGAAATCCTCAGCCTCCCCCAGAACGCCAGGGCAGTGGGCAGTCTAGGGCAGAAGCCAGAACATGTCCTGAGGTCCCTCAGGATTCAAACAAAGGGGAAAGAGGGGGAAGGGCATTCCTGACATTCCCAGCTGGCAGAGGCTGAATGGAAAAACCATCACTGAATGTACCTTCTGTGCCATTCAGAAGAAGGTCTCTGAGTTTTACACAGACCCTCTCTCTCCACAGAAAGCAGAGACCTATTTAATATGCCTACGCAGATGCCCTAAAAACCCAATAATAAATACATAAAGTTGAATAGAAAAACCTATCAAAATGGCTATTTCTGAATAATGCCATTACAGGCAAACCCATCACTTGTTTTCACGTTTCCTGAAAGAACTCTTTTAAAATGTTAACTGTATACATTATGTTTGCAATGAAAGGGGATTTTTTTTCCCCCTTTACTTTCTTTTTTCTTTTAAAGTTCCAATGCCAAAGGATTTCCTCAGCATTCAGGAATCACATCCACAGGGCTCACCCCTCTTCCATTCACACCTTTTCTCAGCTACCGACTCCACCCAGAAACTACTGTAACCCCGTTTGGGCAGCAGCAGGAACTCAACAAACTTTCAGCAATGAAAGAGCCAATAACCCCGTGTGGATGGGCAGGCTAGATGGTGGTGGTGGTTGTAGCGGGCGGGGGGGTGTCCCATTATACAGATGAGAAAACCAAGGCTCAGGATGATTAAGCAAACTGCCCACAGACACACAGCTCTTAAAAGTCCTTAAATGTAGGTCTTCTGATCCCAAATTCCACTCTTTTTCCACTATTCAGTTTCTTCTCTGAAATGAAGCATCACTTTCAGAGGTGTAATGAAGATGCGGGCTGGCACTAACTTTACTCATTCATTCAACACCCATCTACTGGACATCTGGTACATGACAGGGCCGTTCTAAGCGATGGGGACAGAGGGTCAGCAGGTAGAATGATAGTCGTCCAAGCTGTCCACAGCTTCATCCTTACAGCACAGGGTGGCCGGAGGTGGGCAGCTGGTCCTGGGAAGGGAGGTTACGCCGAGCTACCAGCTGGGGGCAGTGGCATCACGCAGGGTCTTCCACATGCATCCTCTCAGATGGAAGAGGGAGGCGGGGGAGTCAAAGAAGCTGGAAGATGCTCTGCTCTGAAGATGGATGAATGGGCCACAAGGTGAAGACTGTGGGCCGACTCTTCTCAGAGCCTCCAAAAACGAACCTGCCGGCCCACGCTCCAGACCTGGGAGGCTATGCACCCAGGCTGTTAGAAGGCACTACGTGTGCGTTACAACAGCCACAGCAAACAGAGACGGTGAAGACGCCGACAAATCCCTGTCCGTCAGAAGCACTCACTCTCCTCAGAGTGGACGGAGGAGGTGGCTCCTTCAGAGGAGCCGCTCTGAAGATAAAGTTCCTGCTCAGAGGACACGCCTTTGTCCCCATAACAGGACCTGCAGGGGCTCGCAGACATGCTTTTCCAAGCTACACGAAGTCTGTGTGTCTAACTTCTTTCTCAGGAACGACATTTATTGCTTGTATTTTAACCAGATGTATGAAATCAGCTGCATAAAAGGAAAAGAGGGAAAGCAGGGGAGGAGAGAAGGCCAACCAGGTAAAGGGTATCTCAGGTTCTTTTTTTTTTTTCCTTGAATAGATGAACTTTAATATTTTCTAAATCTACTTTCAGTTTGCCTGGTGTCCAATGAAGCATTTCACTGATGCCTTCTCAATGTATACAATTAAAATTAGAATTAGAAATTTTAATGACTATTGATATTTTATCTAATTATTCTTCCATGTTTGCCACCTCATCATTTCCAGGTTCTTAGCAAGCACAACCCAGCCGGGCCCCAAAGTCCTGCCTCCCGCCCCACCACCTGGGCTCTCTGCCCCAGGTCCCCTGAGAGTTACAGAGGAGACTGGCCTTTAGCCAAGAGGTGCAGACCCTGCCTCACAATAAGAAGTCACTTATTGGCATCATGTGGATGCATGCTAAGTCGCTTCAGTCGTGTCCGACTCTTTGTGACCCCATGGACTGTAGCCCACCAGGCTCCTCTGTGCATGGGATTCTCCAGGCAAGAATAGTAGAGTGGGTTACATGCCCTCCTCCAGGGGATCTTCGTGACCCACAGATTGAACCCGCATCTCTTAAGTCTCCTGCATTGGCAGGTGGGTTCTTTACCACTAGCGCCACCTGGGAAGACCTTATGGTATCACATCCCAGACTAAAGACAGAAAAAGCCCTAGGAACCAAGAGTCTTCATCCAGAGGAGCCGCATCGGTATGAAGATGGATGAATGGGCCACAAGGTGAAGACTGTGGGCCGACTCTTCTCAGAGCCTCCAAAAACGAACCTGCCGGCCCACGCTCCAGACCTGGGAGGCTATGCACCCAGGCTGTTAGAAGGCACTACGTGTGCGTTACAACAGCCACAGCAAACAGAGACGGTGAAGACGCCGACAAATCCCTGTCCGTCAGAAGCACTCACTCTCCTCAGAGTGGACGGAGGAGGTGGCTCCTTCAGAGGAGCCGCTCTGAAGATAAAGTTCCTGCTCAGAGGACACGCCTTTGTCCCCATAACAGGACCTGCAGGGGCTCGCAGACATGCTTTTCCAAGCTACACGAAGTCTGTGTGTCTAACTTCTTTCTCAGGAACGACATTTATTGCTTGTATTTTAACCAGATGTATGAAATCAGCTGCATAAAAGGAAAAGAGGGAAAGCAGGGGAGGAGAGAAGGCCAACCAGGTAAAGGGTATCTCAGGTTCTTTTTTTTTTTTCCTTGAATAGATGAACTTTAATATTTTCTAAATCTACTTTCAGTTTGCCTGGTGTCCAATGAAGCATTTCACTGATGCCTTCTCAATGTATACAATTAAAATTAGAATTAGAAATTTTAATGACTATTGATATTTTATCTAATTATTCTTCCATGTTTGCCACCTCATCATTTCCAGGTTCTTAGCAAGCACAACCCAGCCGGGCCCCAAAGTCCTGCCTCCCGCCCCACCACCTGGGCTCTCTGCCCCAGGTCCCCTGAGAGTCACAGAGGAGACTGGCCTTTAGCCAAGAGGTGCAGACTCTGCCTCACAATAAGAAGTCACTTATTGGCATCATGTGGATGCATGCTAAGTCGCTTCAGTCGTGTCCGACTCTTTGTGACCCCATGGACTGTAGCCCACCAGGCTCCTCTGTGCATGGGATTCTCCAGGCAAGAATAGTAGAGTGGGTTACATGCCCTCCTCCAGGGGATCTTCGTGACCCACAGATTGAACCCGCATCTCTTAAGTCTCCTGCATTGGCAGGTGGGTTCTTTACCACTAGCGCCACCTGGGAAGACCTTATGGTATCACATCCCAGACTAAAGACAGAAAAAGCCCTAGGAACCAAGAGTCTTCATCCAGAGGAGCCGCATCGGTCCCCAGGAGGGGGGGATGCTCTCTGGGGAGCAGAAGGTCTGTCCTGGTGGGGAGGATGCCAGAGGAAAGGGCTGGGTCCCTTCAGGCCAGCTCAGGGTTGAGACCCCCCCAGCCCACCACTGCTCCTGAGTCCCCATTCCCATCCCCTCCCCCTTCCCAGCATTCCATTCCCACCGCCGAGGGCAGAGACTTTGCCGTGTTTCCTAAAGGACTTACTGGATTTATTTTTTCAGTACACGGATGTGTCTTTCCTCTTTCTTTCCTGTCGGCAACATTCTGACACCCAGCAGGGCAATTCTGCTCGTAAAATCTTTCTTTCCTAAGTGACACTAACACCCCCACACAGAACAAACCCTGGGAGCCAGGTCGGTGAGCGGCTGCCCCAGCCCAGACACCACTGTCACACTCTTTTCCTCGTCGCCGGGTCTCTGCCCTTCTGGGTGAATTTTCACTGAAAAGTGACTCTTGAGGCTCCCGGGCCCCATCGACAGCCGCTGCTCTCATTTAAGAGCACATCTGCAGGCCTCTGAGCCATCAGCTTCACACACAACCTTCAGCCACTTTTCTTTTCTGAGAGCTTTCTTGGGGGCGGGGCGAGGGAGCGAGGGCATGGTTCCCTAATTCAGACCTCAGTCCACACTGTGGAAGCATTGTTCTCTAAGAAGGGGCGTTGCATGGACCCTACCTCCTCCCACTGAAGGCAGACCCCCCCACACCATGGAAGTCTGTGAGGAGGTGCCGAGGGTGAAGCCCCCCTCCCTCCAGCAGCGCTGAGTGTAGGCTCGGTGCTGGGAGCTGGGAGCTGGCCTCTCTCTCCAGGGGCTGTAGGGCGAGCCGGGGAGAAAACAAAGATCAGCTCTTTCAGAGCCTGTAAGAGCCCTCTTCAAGGACGCATGAAGGTCAAACTTTCCTCTGACTTTAGCCACAGCCTATGAATAGTGAACCACTTTCCTGACCACGAACTCCAGGGCCCTAAGAAAGAAGGAAAGGAAGCAGAAGTTTCTTTTGATGTTTGTAAAGAGCCTGAACTTGACCTTGAACTTGCTGTCTTCAATTCTCTTTTCCTTCCCAAGGACCCATTCTGACCCAATATTGAGGCCACAGCTTTCTCAGCTGCACCCTAGCATCTATGATCCCATTATCTAAGCTTCCAAGTTATGGGAGATGGGAGGAGCTGAGCCCAAGGAGGGAAATGAGCGGGCTTGCCAGGTGGCTCAGCAGTAAAGAACCCGCATCTCAGCAATGCAGGAGACTCAGGTTCTGTTCCCGGGTGGGGAAGATCCCTGAGAGAAGAGAATGGCTACTCCATTCTGGCTACTCCAGTATTCTTGCCTGGAGAATCCCATGGACAGAGGAGCCTGGCGGGCTATAGTCCATGGGGTCACAAAGAGTAGGACACGACTTAGCAACTAAACGACAAGCCAACTAGGAAAGACAGACAACTACAACGATGACTCTAACCAAACGAAACAAAACAATAAGATGATGCTCATTTTTCTCCCAGGTTAGATTCTTAAAATAATGCTGCCCTGATGGATCACACCAGGAAAAGGAAGTCTGACATTTTTCCAGGATGCTGACATTTTTAATGGAGTTATTCTATGGATTGTGATTGTGTTTTAAAGCAGGCACAGAAAGATTTGGAAGTATACATCTAGAAAGGTAAAGCTTCGTCTCACATTGTGATATTCAGCAGCAATGAGGATACACTGGTTCCCAGCTGAAATGAAAGAACAAAGGAGGAAATCAGAGGAAACTCAGAAGAAAGGACTGAGTTGACACCCTGGCACAGAAGTCTCATTTCCCCTCACAAATCCTGACAATAGGAGCTGGGACGACAAAGCTCGGCAGATAACTTCCCTTCTCTCCCCAGGGCTCTCTCTGAGCTCCAGTCCCTGAGAGCATCCTTCTAGAGGCTCTGCTGATCTACCGCTGCCCCTCCCCACCCGTTATCAGGAAGCAGAAACCAACAGGACAACCCCTGCAAACAGGACAGGATGGACACCCCAGAAGCCACCTCCGAGTCCAACAGGGCACTCTTCCCTCGAAACAACCCCCCTGGGGAGCAGCATAGTCAATGCACAAATCTCAAAAATGGTTAAGCTTTTAACAAACTGGATTCAACAATCAACTGGAAATGGTTACACTTTTTTAACCTTTTTTTTTTTTTTTTTACAGAGGCACTTGATGGATTACCATTTGGCACTGAAAGAATTGGAGGATACCCATCATATAGGGCTGAACTAAAAGCAAAAGACAACATGTCAAGAATGAATGCACTCTATACACAGACAAAACCTCTAGCTGGAGAAGATACATGCACCCTTTTGTTCACAGCATCACTATTCACAACAGCCAAGACATGGTAACAACCTAAGGGTCTGTCAACAGAGGAACAGATAAAGAAAATGCGGTACTTACATATTGTGGGATATTACTCAGCCATAAAAAAGAATGAAACAATGCCACTTGCAGCTATGTGGATGAACCTAGAGATTGTTATACTAAGTGAAGTAAGTCAGACAGAGAAAGACAAATATCATATGGTATCACTTATATGTGAAATCTAAAACATGACACAAATAAGCTCATCTATGAAACAGACTCACAGACACAGAGCACAGACTTGTAGTTACCAAGAGGGACAGAGGGCTGAAGATGGATGATGGACTGGGAGTCTGGGATTAGCAGATGCAAGCTATTTCACACAGGATGGATAAACAAGGTCCTACTGTACAGCACAGGGAACTACATTCAATATCCTATGATAAACCATAATGGAAAAGAATATGGAAAGAATATATATGTGTGTGTGTATAACTGAGCCACTTTGCTATACAGCAGAAATTAGCACAATATTGTAAATCAACTACACTTTAATAAAATTTACAACAAACAAAAAAGAATGAACGCAGTCTTCTACAAGAACAGGAGACCAGGATCAGTGCTCACAGGGAAAAATCATCCTTGGAGAGTACGAATCTGTGCCACATCTAAGGTAGACTCAGCACCACAGTAAGGAGGACATTGACAGGAGTGCTGTGTGTGCCAGGCAGACTCAGACATGGCCCAGTTTTGAGGAGTCATCACATGCAAAGCACCACGCGGAGCAGTTTCATCTGTCTTGATACGGTCAACTCATAAATCCAAAGAGACTGGGTGTAGTATTGTGAAAACTAAGGGGAACAGCAGTAGATTTCTACAACGATAAGGAGGGAAAATAAAATGCACTGGACTCCAGCGATTAACGAGAGAACCAACCGCAATCCGCACCAGCAACAGCAGGGAATTTATTTTTAGCTCAAACACGAGGCGACGTCATTACAAGCACGATTAAGTCCAGCACGAAGCTGCCAAAACGGCTGAAAAACTGCCATCACTGGAGTGAGAGCAGGCCGCATGGAGGGACGAGACAAGGCCAGCCTGGGGGAAACACGCCAAGCTGCCGAGGGCCAGAGGGATCCAAGACCACGAGGTCAGGGGGACTCTGTCCACTCACGCTCCACAAACATGGATTCACCTGAGCTGGCCACCCAAACCCAAGCCCCCTTCCCTGGAGTATAAGAAGCTCTAATATGAGGCTTATGCTTTTCAAATTATAGACACAGTGATATAGTCACAGGTATTTACAACCTGAGAGATAAATTTTAGAAAAGCAATTAGAATAATTAAAAATACAGGCCTATGAAAGAAATGTTACGGTGCTTTTGCTTTGAGATGCTAAGTGGGCCAGACTCCAAACTCTGATAGTCATGTTAGAGCCAAATTTCACCCAAAGTAATTGATCTCATGACTATTAGACTAGGTAAGTCAATGTCAAGAACCCTGCTTCAATCACACAGAAATCTCCCTCTAGGGACACTTCAACACAAGTGAAAACAGCAGGTTATAAAGAATCAGGATCCCATTGATAAGAAATTATCACACACACACACACAGTGAGCTATCTGGAGAATGGCCACCTAATGTCAACAGTAGAAATAATATCTGGGCTGTGGGATTTTGGATCATTTTAGTTGTGTGGTTTTGTGTGCTTTTCTCCCATTAATACAGAACTATCAATCCCAGGACCCAGACTGCTCGATTCAAATTTCTGCTTTACACCTTCTGAGCTGTGTGGTCTTGACCAGGTTACTCACCCTCTCTGAGCCGGGGTGACCTCCCCTGTGGATGGCTATAAAGACAGTCCCAGCTGAGTGCCGTGAGTGGGCTACACACATTAGTGCACAGTAAGCCCTGAGCACAAGACCGGGGCACAGCCTAGAGGACATGCAGCGGCAGGAGGAGCCGCCACACTGCCTCTCCGTGTAAAACAGACTGACGACACTCAGGAAGAGCCGCAGCAGGGGCTGCCCTGCTGGCTCAGTGGTAAAGAATCTGCCTGCCAATGCAGGAGACACAGCTACGATCCCCGGTCCGGGAAGATCCCACACGGCGCTGAGCAACTAAGCCTGTGGACCACAACCACTGAGTCTGTGCTCCAGAGCCGCAACAAGAGAAGCCACTGCAATAAGATGCCAGTGCACCGCAACTAGAGAGTGGCCCCTGCTCACGGCAGCTAGAGAAAAGCCCGTGAGCGCAGCAAGGAACACCCGGCACAGCCAAAAGAAATAAATAAAATTATTTTTAAAATTAATTTAAAATTATTTTTTAAAAAGCAGCTGCATGAGCAACTATTTCATGAGCAAAAGTAAAATGGGGAAGAAGAAAACCTCTATGCTTAAGGAACAAACCCCCAACTCCAAAAACAGAAATCTAGCCGATCGCTACAGAGAACACACAAGGACACAGAGAAGAGACCCCTATACTGTCACTTCCCTTGGACTCCAGCCCCCTAATTTTGGGAGTGGGTATGGCCCACGGTCAGAGAGAAAGAGGGGCCCCAGGTAGCAGCTTCCTGTGTGCTAATCGGAGTTCTTAATTCCACAGTGAAGGAGCAGACGTTCTAACGAGGGTAGCATTTGAGGCCAGAAGATTCGTCCTCATTAAAGGAAAGGAAACCTCTGAAGACAGCTTCATCGACAAACACTGGAATGTTCATTTTAAGAGGGGATTTATAGAAAATGAAATTCGTATAAACACACTTGCTGTGTGAGGAGCTGATAATGAAAACGATGGATTATCCTGAGTCCTGGATTCTCCTGTGAGAGGGAGACGGTTGACAGAATTGATGAGCGAACTGAGGGGCATATTAGAGGGTGGTGAGGGCTGTGGGCTTTCCTGGTAGCGCAGTGGTTAAAGAACTCGCCTCCCAACGCAGGAGACATGGGTTCAGTCCCTGGATTGGGAAGATCCTCTGGAGAGGGAAATGGCAACCCACTTCAGGATGCTCGTCTGGGAAATCCCATGGACGGAGAAGACTGACATGCTACAGTCTATGGGGTCGCACAGTTGTGTCCACGGGGACACACCTGAGCACCTGAACACGCATAGCAGGGGCTGTGGAGAAAAAGGGAGCAAGTTGGGGTGGGGAGCGAGGAAGTGCCAACATTCTAAGTGGGCAGAGACGGTGACATCTGAGCTAGGAACAGACCAGGGCAAGTTCAACCTGTCTTACTCTGCGACAACGGGCTCTGGGGCCAGTTTTGATTGGTTAAGAGAAGGTACTGGTGAGCCCTGTGTTCACCCATCCAGGCCACTCCTCTCAACTCTGATAACATATGCCCTAGTTATTACATTCCCTGCTTGAGACAGTCTGTGGGTATCTATTGTTTCACCTTTTAAAATCTAGAGATGGAGCTTCTGGAGTTATCTTCTCCATAAACATTTTCAGGAAATAAAAAGAATTAGGAATAAGAGATGGGAGGAGATAGTGAAGGACAGGGAAGCCTGGAATGCTGCAATGCAGGGGGGATCACAAACACCTGGACACAACTTAGGGCTCTGGACAACAACAGGAATCAGGGAGCCGTCATCCACTGTTCCTGGTAACCCAGCACCCATTGCCCCGTTTCCCAGGATGGGAACCCAGACTTCAGGGAGCAAAGCCTGTCCAGCTCCCAGGCCATGTGGCTCCGGTAGAACTAAGCGCAGCCACCTCCTGGGGCAAGTGCACTCCCTGGCCCCACCAGCAGGGGCACCACATCCCCTGAGCACAGAGCTCAGACCAGGTAGAGGAGGAGCCCCCTGCCTGGGAAGAGCAGCTCTATTTCTGAGGTTGCTGATGGCCAGGGGCTCGGCCTAAAAAGAAGTCAGTTTCAAGGTCAGCAACCAGAAAAAATGGAATAGAGTTGCGCAGCTTTGACACCACATTGGCAGGGATGGGATTCAGCCCCTTCCAGTTCCTCACCCCTAAAGAGCACATTTCCTTTTGTGCCTACCTCATTTGAAGCTGGATTTCTATCCCTAGTCACCAAGTCTTGCCAGATAAAAAGAAACCAGTGCTGTTTGGCATCGTTTCCCCAGGAAGCCAGCAGCAGCGTGTCCTTACCCGTTCCTGACCAGCAGTGTCCCAGATGAGGAACTTGTGAAGTTCATTTCCACAAGGCACAGTTTTGGTCATAAAAGACGCCCTGAAAAAGAGAAGCGACATTGATGCATTACCGATCACCCCTGCGACCTTCACGAAGACTCCTGTTACCATCAGGTGATGGCGGGGCCTTGGCAGGACCCCATGGGCTCTCCTCTAGGGGCCATGGAGACGAAAGAGGACCAGTCACCCCAAAGAAGAAATCCCGCCTCTTCTGTTAGTCCAACAGAGGACTTGGGCCGGGGGGAGGCACAAAGTGTATTCAGAACACTGTTTCAAAACACTTATCTTCAACAGTCCTAAGACATTAGATGCCTGAAATCAGGAAAAAAAAAAAAAAAACTTAGATTTTAAAACTGTATGATCACAATTAAGAGTGAAAACAGCAGCTGTATCCGGGCACATGAGAGTGTGGGCCTTGCAGAGGTGTAAACAGTGGTGCATACGCCCTGCTCTATGACCCCAGCACTGGCAGCAGCTATTAGAATACTGTGTCTCACCCTCATCCTGCTTGTGCAAGTGCAGGGATGAAGATGGGTAATTGAACAAATACTTGTTTTATCCACGAAAAAGGGAGGATTTGAAACTCTCAGTAGATAATGAAACACTTGATACTTTCTTTTTTGCATAGTTCCTCTTAAGCTTTTTCTCAGTGCTCAGAAAAGATGTAAAAGTCTAACACAAGGAATGTTGAGTAGCTTTGGTTTTTTTTCTTCCTGTGTGATAAAGTTTCCCATTCATTAAACAACAGCAAGCCTCTGACTGTGGGAGAAGCAGGCACCAGGAGCCTCCTGACGTGGTGTGGTCAGTACATGCTTCACCTGTTCACTTGTGCAGAGTTCCTGCCAAAAGAATGTTTCAGTTCAGTTCAGTCGCTCAGTCGTGTCCGGCTCTTTGCGACCCCATGAATCGCAGCACGCCAGGCCTCCCTGTTCATCACCATCTCTCGGAGTTCACCCAGACTCACGTCCATCAAGTCCGTGATGTCATCCAGCCATCTCATCCTCGGTCGTCCCCTTCTCCTCCTGCCCCCAATCCCTCCCAGCATCAGGGTCTTTTCCAATGAGTCAACTCTTCGCATGAGGTGGCCAAAGTACTGGAGTTTCAGCTTTAGCATCATTCCTTCCAAAGAAATCCCAGGGTTGATCTCCTTCAGAATGGACTGGTTGGATCTCCTTGCAGTCCAAGGGACTCTCAAGAGTCTTCTCCAACACCACAGTTCAAAAGCATCAATTCTTCGGCACTCAGCCTTCTTCACAGTCCAACTCTCACATCCATACATGACCACAGGAAAAATCATAGCCTTGACTAGACGGACCTTAGTTGGCAGTGATTTTAAGCCCCCAAAAATAAAGTCTGACACTGTTTCCACTGTTTCCCCATCTATTTCCCATGAAGTGATGGGACCAGAAGCCATAATCTTCGTTTTCTGAATGTTGAGCTTTAAGCCAACTTTTTCGCTCTCCTCTTTCACTTTCATCAAGAAGCTTTTTAGCTACTCTTCACTTTCTGCCATAAGGGTGGTGTCATCTGCATATCTGAGGTTATTGATATTTCTCCCGGCAATCTTGATTCCAGCTTGTGTTTCTTCCAGTCCAGCGTTTCTCATGATATACTCTGCATAGAAGTTAAATAAGCAGGGTGACAATATACAGCCTTGATGTACTCCTTTTCCTATTTGGAACCAGTCTGTTGTTTAGTGTGAATTTAATTGTGAGGTTGCAATCCAGTAAACCTGGAATAGGCAACATTCTAACAGATGACGGGCCCAAATGCTTGGAGTAAGTCAATGTCCTGAAAAGTGAACAAAACCAAAGACGGGAGCTGGGGGTGTTTTAGAATCTAGATTAAGAGAGAGGAAAGAGACAAGCCCACCAAATGCACTGTATGGACCTTGACTGGACCCTGGATTAGTGGGAAAAGCACTCCAAAGATGTTTTGAGGACAACTGGCAAAATGAAAATTTAGACTATATGTCAGATATGATCACTGAACCAAATTCACTTTCTAGGGACAATAAAGGTGTCCTCCTCTTGTTCTTCTCAGGATGCGCACTGGAGTCTGCAAGGGTAAACCATCAGGATGTTTTCCCTCACTTTCATGGACCCCAAGGGCCCTCAGAGTCCAGCAAGAGTCCAGCCCTGCCACCACTCAGTGCTCAGCCTGGTAAGATTTCCTCAATTTCTACTCCTCCCTGAGACTAAGGGCAGACCACAGAAGTTCCAGGGAGGAAGATATTCGTCCCTGCACGTCCCATGACTGTCCCCACAATGTACTCAACACCAAGGTGAAGTCAGAGAGCTCTAATTATTAACACACAATTGCACTAGATGGAAATTCTAAGCATTTTTCTAAGTGATATAACCTAACATGATCAAAATTGCATCTGCCACATGACATTTCATTTCTTTAAGACTTCTTAAACTGTATGTCCCAGCTTACTCATCAGAGCAAATATACTCCAAAAATCAAAATCTCTCGATAACTTTTCTCATTATAAAAGCAATATTAGTATTTCACTAAAAAATATTTTAAAATGAATATAAAGGAGGAACATAAAATCAGTTGTAATTTCACTACACAGCCATATTCACTGCTAATAAGTTGGTAGTATCTTCCAAATGGTGTTGACACAACTTTCATCCCCCGAGTCGATGGTACATAGATTTTGTATCTCCTGCACTTGATATATCGTGGACATCTTTCTATTTCTGTGACTATAGATCAGCATCATTACCTGGTGACTGCGTATTACACACTATGTCATGGTCCCTTATTTTTCACTATTATGACAATGGTTAAATGAATATCCTTGAACCTGAATCTTTGTGTCCTTGTACAACTATTCTTTGGGTTTCTTAGAAGCATATATTCTCCACATTGCTATGCTCACCAAACGGTAGCTTGTACCTACCTATACACCCACTGAAATGTATGCGATGACTTTTTCCCCAAACAAGAGCCTTTCGAATCTGCTCCAGGATGACACACAGGAAACGGTCTTTCATTTCTGGTTTTTTGTCATGGTTCTCATAAGTCTGAACGTCATTTTAGTGTTTACTCTTCAGTTGTTTTCCTTTTGTGAATCTTTAGTTCATGACCTTTGCCTACTTTTTAGCGGGGATGGTCATCCTGCTTCTTGTGTCCTTTTTTACTATTTTATACCAACTTTTTGTAACAGTGTATTTTAAAAAATTTTTTTCCAGTTAAACCTTTGCCCTTTAACTTGGCTTATGGAACATTTTCCAAAAATGCTTTTTAAAATTGTATGTAGACAGCTATATCAACATTTTGTCTTGATGCTTATTTTTGTTTTTACATTGATGTAAGTCAGATTTTCTCAGGTGGCTCAGTGGTAAAGTAGAAAAGAATCTGCCTGCCAATGCAGGAGATGCAAGTTCAATCCTGGGTCAGGAAGATCTCCTGGAGAAAGAATTGGCAACCCACTCCAGTATTCTTGCCTGGGAAATCCCAAGGACAGAGGAGCCTGGAAGGCTACAGTCCATGGGGTCACAGAAAATCAGACATGACCTAGTGACTAAACAACAAGTCACTTACCAACTAAACAAGTCACTTAGCAACTAAATAACAAAGCAGATTTTCATTCATTCTTCAATATATTCTAGGCAATGGGATAAATAATACAGCAACTCTGCTCACAAAAAGTTCTCAGGTTTAGAAAACTAAGTTCATGCCTTTAAAGTCTTAGATTTTTATGAGCTAGGGAAAAAAAATATACCCAGACTACGCTTTTCATTTTACAGATAAGACGGAGGTAAGCCTGAGACCTGAGACGGCCTTGACCCTGGTCAAGAAGGAATCTGATGGCACAGTCAGGAGAGAAGACAGAGCCCCATGGCCACCCTGGGGGATGAGGGTCACAGTCCCTCAGTTTGCTCATCTGTGAAATAGGCCCCAAATCCACCCTGCGTGATCTATGGGCTGCTTCAGGGTCAAATGAGGAAATGACAGCTGTGAAGTCCCCGTCGGTACACAGTGAGCCGGCGAGGAACAGCTCTAGAGAAAGTAGCAATGCATATCATACCATATACATGTATGTATTCACCTATATGTGGGGCTTCCTGGTGGCTCAACTGGTAAAGAATCTGCCTGCTAATGCAGGAGATGCTAGAGATGCGGGTTTGATCCCTGAGTCGCAAAGATCCCCTGGAGGAGGGCATGGCAACACACTCCAGGATTCTTGCCTGGAGAATCCCATGGACAGAGGAGCCTGGAGGGCTACAGTCCATGAGGTCGCAAAGAGTTGGACATGGCTGAGCATGCACACACACACACATACCTATATGTGCAGACACCTCTCTCTGTTCCTGATTTCCTGCCACTAGGAGAAAGACGATTACTGTTTGAAATGAAGACTGACAACCGTTGTTCTTTTGTTTTGTTTTGTTTTTTTTGGTTTTTTTTTTTCAGCCTCCTTGCTAGATTTCAACTTCAGACTCTCAGGCGTCTTCGCTTCCCGAGCAATGGGGGTGAGCGATGCTGGACTGGCTGCATTACCTGCGGGAAGCAGAATCTGGCAGAGAAGAAACATGATGTCCTTGTAAAGGTCAAACAAGAAAGAGAGGTGCACACGTCTGTTGATGATGCCGACAATCTGCTTGAAAGCAGTCAGGGTTTCTCATGAGTCACTGGGTGGCAAGGATGAACATTCAGTGCAGAAACGATGCCCTTTCACAGCCTGAGGTCCTTCTCAAGGCAGTGATCACCGCGGGAGGTGGGTGGACTCCCAGTGGACTCGATGGCTGTGAGTCAGAAGCTTGCCGTGTGCCCTGCCGTGAATCTTCTCCACTCAAGGCTGATGGAGGCCGTTGCCCTGTCCTCATCCATCCTACCCAGTTCCCCAAATTGATACACCCGTTGTTTCCCTGCTGAGGAAAACCAAACCTTGCTCACTGCAGAGAGCATGCTGTCTTCATGAAGAAAAATACACTGGGCTAAGAACTAAGATGGTGAAAAATTAACCACCTGCAAAGCAGCACAGCAGAAGTACATCTGGTGAAGGCATCCGTGGCGAAGAGAAAGCGAAGAGAAAGCGAACAGGAAGTGCTCTCGCGTCCCAAGGCTGGGGTCTGGGCAGGGCAAGGGGTAGGAGGGCAATCCTCCCCTCCCCTCCCAAGCATCAGAACAGAGATGCCGACACTGGATTCAGCCAGGAAAGGAAAATCAATCTGCCCACGATCCGTGCAGACAGCTCTGCTGTGAGTGGATGCGTTCCAGGTTTCCTGGCAGGCACGTTCAAGCAGGACCTTCAGGGATTCGTCCCAGATCTCGACTTCCATCTGGAAATAAAGTCGGCATGATCTGCAGAATAACGCACTCAGAGATCAAGGAAACAACCCGAGGCAGCAGTGAGGGCGGCTGGTGCAGGGTGGAGGGGACTTCAGGGACAGGAAGACCGGACATACCACCCAAGTCCCTGAGTTGTGTCCAAGTCTTCACAGTCGGGACTGAGTCTCCCTGGCTGGGATGAACACCCCCGCAGGCTCAGACACTGTGACCTCTCTGGGTACTTAGAAAGGAAAAAAGGTGAATTGGAAGAACAGATTAGAACTTACCCAATGGTCGGGCTGATGTTGTGGTCAAAGTGATCCTGGACAAATCGACACACGATGCTGGACTTCCCCACGCCAGTGTCCTGGAAGAGGACGAGAATACAGCCATAAAGACCGTGGGGCGGATTCTGACCCAGTATAAACAGAACCCAGCACAGGGGAGCTTACTTCCAGCTGGGGGGAAGTGGGATATTTTCTTCTATTTCATACCAGAAATTTTGACAATGAAGTCGTATTGCCTTCATAAAAGAAGTATGCTAAAAGTAAGTTTCAGAAACATGTGCCATCTATACACAATAATTAACCTAGAACTGGCATGTTCCAATACATTTACTTCCAGAAATTTGGAAATTTGGGGAGGGATCTAAGAAGCACGGCAACAACATCACTGTGTTTTGGTAGAAACTGATTTTATTCAAACCTTTAGCACTCTAAGAAGGCGTAACCTATTTTTTTAGGTATCATCCTGTAAGAACGATAAATTCTAATTATTGCATGTTTATCATTTTCTCTCTAGAATCTGATGGCTGCATAAGAACCTCCAATTTTGCTCAATTGTACAGCTCTTTCTCTGTTAAATAATTCTATAAAGCTGTTAGGAAAGCGGTCCATTCACACACTGGAAAGACACATATATTTTTCTCTGTATGTGCATGCTAAGTTGCTCAGTCGTGTCTGACTCTTTGTGACCTGACTGTAGCCGGCCAGGCTCATCTGTCCATGGGATTCTCCAGGCAAGAATACTGGAGTGGTTGTTATTTCCTCCTCCAGGGGATCGTCCAGACTCAGGAAGCAAATCCACATCTCTTAGTCTCCTGCATTGGCAGGCGGGTTCTTTACTACTAGTGCCACCTGGGAAGTCCCAAGTGCATTTTTCTCCAGTCCTTTCCAAATCCCTTGTCAAATGGTTTAAGGAATTAAAAAAAAAAAATTCACAAGGTCAAAGAGATGGGAGAAGAGACAACCATCAGACAAGTGAGGACAGAGAGGAACAACTGGGGGAGGGAAGGTGGGGTCACTGTGAAAGAGGGAGCCTGAGCCTAAGGGCCTGCAGCGGGGAGAGCAAGTCAGTCCCGCCCATGTTCCCTGCAGGTACCAAGCGCTGGAGGCAGTGCTGGAATCAGAATATCGGAATCAGATGCAAGACTGCAGAGAATCACACCTAGGCGCCCCAGCCACGGGATCAGGGGAGGGATGTTCCGGGAGGATGCTGGAGGCTGACTCCAGAAAACCTGTGTCACACACAGGCTGGCCCACGACCCTGCACACAGCTCGGGTTGGGGCGGGGGGAGCTATTCACCCCACCCTGCCCCCACCCTGTGCGAGCCCAGATGGAAGGGGTCAGAGGCTTTGTGTCTTTGTGTCTCCCCGCTTGCAGACCCAGCTATGAGTCCCCCAACTAGAGGCCACGTGTGCCTCCACCCACCAGCCCCTGTGCAAACAGAGCTTTGGGGAGGCATTTTATTTTTTTAAACATTCTCCTTTTATTTGTTTTTTTCTTTTGGCCAAGCCACTCAGCATGCCGGGGGTTTTAGTTCCCTGACCAGGGATCAAACCCGTGCCCCCTGCATTGGAAGTGTGGACCCCTAACCACTGGACCACCAGGGAAGTCCCTGGGGATTCATTTTAATCTTTAAAAAAGAAATACTCATCTAAGAAATACCGGAGATTTACACCCACAGAAAAGTAGAGGATGCATTTTTAGAAGATCATTCAGAAAGTAAGACGGACCCTCAGAAACTAAAAACATGATGACAAAAATGGAAATTTCAAAGGAAGAGTTGGCAAGGTGAAGTCCAGAGACTGCCCAGAAAGCAGGACAAAAGAGAACAAAGCTCCTGCCCACGCTGCCCTTTGAGAGTGGTCGCACGGCAAGGAGATCCAGGGCGCGTATCTGCTTTGGGAGGACTGCGGAGACTCGAGACAGAAGTGAAAAGGGAAAGAGACACACCCAGCCCAAGACGGAAAAGACAGTGATGAGCTTCTCTTCAAAGCTTCATGTTAAAAGCCCGCAGTTCAAGAAGAAAATGCTGAAACTTAGAGAAAGGTGTTTTTCTCCAGACACTGAAACATGAAATCAGATTTGAAACACCATTGGCATCTGAATCATGGGCGTGCCCTCTCGCTCCTGCATTCAGGGGAAAATCCTAGCAAACCCGGGGCGGGAGGGCCTCGGGCTTGGGATCCTCATCAGAAGGTCACTGTCCAGAAGGTGTCACCTCCCAGAGCACGTGGCCTGCACAGGCTCTGAGCCCCGGGAAAAAGCCGCACCAGACGCTGCGTCTTTGCAGCCCTGGGTCGATGTGCAGAGTTCAAAGAGGTGACGACGGAAAGGAAACACCAGCTCCTCGGACTCCAGATCGATGCGACTGCTATTTCCAGCTGCATCCCCAGGAAGGACTCCAGCTAACGCTTCTCAGTGTCCCCAGACCACAGCCCCATCCTTCCCATCACAGCTGAGCTTAAAGTCCCTGTGAAAGAGCAGACCCCTACCACCCTGCAGTCCTCACAGCCCCAGTGACTCTGGACAGGAAGAACTGGGCTGCACCCAGGCCTCCCCCGTACTCAGCTGGGACAATGGCCCCTTGATAGCCTCCCCCCCAGCAGCAGAGCCCTTGTCCTCTAAGGGAGCGGCTGGCATCCAGGGCTCTGGCCCGAGAGGGCATTCTCATGGGCAGGACCTTGCTCCAGGGGGCACGTTTCGGAGTCCATTTACTTGCTCTGCCCAAGGGTTTCAGCTGCCAAGAGCTAAATCATTAGAAAAGACCCTGATGCTGGGAAAGATTGAAGGCAGGAGGAGAAGGGGACATCACCAACTCAACGGACGAGTTCGAGCAAACTCCAGGAGATGGTGAAGGACAGGGAAGCCTGGAGTGCTGCAGTCCATGGAATCCCAAAGAGTTGGACACAACTGAGTGACTGAACGACGACAAAATCATCTTGTGGGGTCAGAGGCTGGCCCTGGTGATAACTTGGGAATGGCCTGCTCCCAGGCCTGCCATCCCCCCGCCGGCCACCAGGGGAAGGCCCTGCCCACGGATGGCAGACGATGACAGAGCAGGATGCCGGGCAGTTGTCATGAATCACTGAGCTGGGTGACTTCCTCTTCCTGCAGGACCTCTTTCAGACAGTCACACACAGACATACACACAGAGGCGGGAGGAAAACGCCCCGGATCGTGCCTGTCCCACAGGAAATTGCAAAGCTCTGAAGCATCAACTCCTGGCATGAAGGCATCAGAGGAACAAGAGGAGGGCCGGGAGGCACAGGCTGCTCGCCCCTTCTCCTCGGCCCCGTGACTTCCGGGGGACTCGACGCCCTTGGAAGGAAGCTGGCTCCGCTTCCTGAAATGACAGGACATTGTTACAGCCCATCCAGCCCCGAGCCTGCAGGAAAGGAGGCTGCGTGGCTTCCCTGAGGTCACACCGCAGGCTGGAGGGTCAGAGCACAGTTTTCCGAGTCCCATGAAAACCCTACAGGCTCTCACCAGGTAAATCAACTCCCTGGCAGATGTAAATGTCTTCTTAAAAGAAGTCCACTTCTTGGACCCATGAGGAGGGCCTTTACTACTGCTTTCCAGGTTCACCACCCATAAGAGAGTCATTTGTCCTAAAGACACATCTGCTAGGTCTTGCCCGAATGGGAGGGGGACGTACTGTCAGCTACCAAGGAGGCATCCTCATAAAACCAATTCTTTTCTTTTTTTAATTGAACGTAGTTGATTTAAAATGTCGTTCATCATTAGTCTCAGGTGTACAGCACAGTCACTCAGTCACACACACACACGTACATCTGTATCTGTATCTGTTCTTGGTCAGAGTCTTTTCCCTAATAGGTTGTGCTGTGTTGTGTTCTAACCTGCTTCAGCTGTGTCTGACTGTGAGACCCCATGGACTGTAGCCAGCCAGGCTCCTCTGTCCATGGGATTCTCCAGGCAAGAATACTGGAGTGGGTTGCTATGCCCTCCTCCGGGGGATTTTCCCAACCTAGGGATCGAATCAGGGTCTCTTGCTTTTCCTGCATTGGCAGGCAGGTTCTTTATAACTAGCACCACCTGGGAAGCCCCTAGGTCACTTACACATCAGACCTAAACTTTCAAAGGAATCAGACAGGGTGTCAGAGCCAGGGTGACCAAGACTGCACAGGCTACCCCAAGAAGTCAACAGGACGGCTGATGGCTGGGTTCCAAACTTTTAAAACTCAGGCATGCATCTTTCTGTTGACATAATGCTCTAAATAAATCATGATTCTTTCCCAAGCTTGGGCCTGCACTATAGCTCTCTACAATGAAGACCCCAACATCCATTTATAATATTATTTCCATAGGAAACTTTATTCTACTTTCAAACTTGGGATTTCAGCCAGTACCAACCAGACTCTCAGGCCTGCAGTCCAAGCAGAACACCCCAGGAGTGAAGAGATCTTTGAGGAACATTTGATGTTCTGTTGCTAAGTCATGTCCGACTCTTTGCGATCCCATGGACTACATGCAGCACGCCAGGCTTCCCTGTCCTTCACCATCTCCCGGAGTTTGCTCAAATTCATGTCCATTGAGTTGGTGATGTTATTCAACCATCTCATCCTCTGTTGCCCACCCTGGGGGACTCCTGCATTTGGACTCCAGGCATATAGTCAATAATCCCAACCCTTCTTCGGAGCAGAAGTGGACTAAACATTCACAGCGATGATGACAAAAGCTGAGCTCATAAAAACTCCCGGCACCCAGCCAGGCATTTTCTAGGGAGAAATATCCACTATCATCTCCTGAAGCTTTGTTTTTGCTATCCTCTCTCTTCTCTCCCTCTGTGACTCCAGCTGTGCTTGTACTATACTTTTTCACCGTACCATGCACGTCTTTATCTTCTTTTCTTTATTTTCCATCTTTTGTCTGAGTTTTGGTTTGGAATTATTCTGACCTATCTTCTAGTTCTTTTTAAAGATGTATTAAACATGATGATAAACCCATTTATTGATTTTCTGATATCAGTTATTGCATTTTTTCCACCATAAAATTTTCACAGTACAGTTTTCGATGGCATGCCAAAGTCTGAAATCATGACTTTTATTTCCTTGAACATAACAAACATGCATATATTATTATTTTTATTTTTTAATATTTATTTTATTTATGTATTTGGTTGTGCTGGGACTCAGTTGCAGCACACTGGATTTTCGTGGCATCATCCAGGATCTTCTAGTTTAAAGTACATTATCTAGATTCTAGTTCGGTTTCTATTGTTCGTGGGAAAGTTTTCAGTCGAATTGCCCTGTCTCCCCCTATCACTGGTCAAGGTTAAGTCCTGGAAGCATTACCCAAGGACAGGGAATTAGAGCAGCCTGTCCAGGGATATGGGTCTCCAAGCACAAGACACCCCCCAGGTGTTTAAACACCATCTCTCACTCTGGGATGGTGTTTAAAAAGAACAGGTGGCCTCGATTCTGGGATGTCACCCACCCCCCAAAAAAAACTGTTCCTAGTAAGAAAATATTTATGCTATTTTTAAATGCCACCCCATTCTATTGCTGTTACCTTTACCTGCCTCTCGTTGTTCAAGCACTGGAGGATCTAGTGGATTAAAGAGTCTAGCATTCCATCAACCATCGAGTGCTCTGGCCCCAGGGCAGGTGGTGGCCTCTCCATCCTGCAGGTGGCAAAGGCATGTCCTAGGAGTTCTAGGGAAACTGAAGTCGAGTATTTGGCGTGGGAAAAGGTGAGCACCAGGGGCTCCATCTCTCTACCAGCCCGGCCTCCCTCTGCCTCACTCCTCCGACAAGTTAAAGAAGGAAAAGAACAAGGAAGATGCTTCTTAAAAGGGGAAGAAGGGCGAGTTCCATCACCCTCCAATTCTGACATAGCAGCCCCGCTGCTTCTCGGCTTTTTCAGAGAGCCCTTTGTCCCGATGCAGAGGCTGTACAGCCAAGCAGACATTTCCGTGTGTCTGAGTCTTACAAAGTGTGACCTTAACTGTTTAAAATTTTTTCTAATCTTGTGTTTTACTTAATCTCACTTCCTGCCAGAGGAACCACCGCCTCTTCTGTCACCTTTCTTTCCGCTCAAGCAGCGCACGTGTGGGGTGGCGACTGGCAAGCCAGGTTCTCCGGACAAATGGCAGAGACACGAGCCCCCTGTTCCCAGCGGGGAACCCACCGGCCTGCACAGGCTCCCTGTACCGACGCGGGATTTTATTGTTCTATAATGTTCTTACAAAACACCCAATATTCACTCCTCCCAAGTTTCAGGTCTAGCAAATAAGGACACAGAATGATCATAATTGCAGCTTCTAATGTGGTTCCCAGTGACTCCTGACACCTGGTATTTGGTCCTCCGTGTGTAGGCTAGGGAGTTTCCCAGGTAGCACAGCAGTAAAGACCCTACCTGCCATTACAGGAGTCGTAAGAGACGCCGGTTCGATCCCTGGGTCAGGAAGATCCCCTGGAGGAGGGCATGGCAACCCACTTCAGTATTCTTGCCTGGAGAATCCCATCGACAGAGGACCCTGGGGGGTTACAGTCCATGGGATTGCAAAGAGTTGGACACAACTGAACCGACTTAGCACAGACATGTGGCCTAGACCTAACAACTTGCTCTTAAAAAGTAGAAAAACGGTGAAAGTGACAGATGTCAGCCCCCATGTTAGGTTTTAGAGCACTGAGACTTGGTCCCCCTTTCTCACCAGGTTGCCCGCCCCCAGCCTGGGGCTCCTACAAACAGAAACATTGGAGCCACAGCTCTCGGTGACCATCCAAGGCGCTCTGCTATCCTGAGGGTCAGCTGGTACCGCCACACCATGAATTTGTCCTTCAAGTGGGAAGCACAGCTGTGGACCCCAAGGGCTCTTGGACTCGGGTAAGGAGGCATGGCCCTCCTCCCCTCCAGTCCCTGGAGCCTGGGCTTCATCCCGCGGGCAGTGGAACCAAGAAGACCCAGCACGGGGGGAACTTTAAGAGGACTGGAAGGAAATCAAACCAGGAAACAGAGGTGTTTAGGAGACTGCACACATCTGCATTTTTACTGAGCATCTACTATATGCCAGGTGTTTTCACAGATGACGGTGGCCAGTCTGTCATGTCAGAGCTAAGACTCTACACAGAGCCTCAGCAGGCGCTCATGCTCAGAGCTGCAGGGCGGGCAGATGGAATCCTTCCTATATCTCGACCCTGACAAGCCTGACAGCTGCTGTCCTGAGACCACTCGCTGGCCTGAGTTAACACTCAACACTTTGCTGACCCCAAGCCGAGCTCCTACATGATGCAGAAAGTTAGCTGCTGTGATCCTTAGTCACGACACTAGATTGCAGCACCTACACATGCTCCCTCATTGGCCAGAAGCTAACAGTCAATACCTGCGAGGTACTGACGAGCCGAGATGCCAGTCTCTGCTCACAACTCGCTTACCTACCTGACTGCCACTGTTCCCCATAAACAGTGACAGTCTTTGACCCATGACAGGTGAGGAATCATCCTATACGTCTGAGGGTCAACTTGATTCCGCCCAGACTTGATGGCCATGCCAGATTCAGGAGGGGAGGTCACAGAAGGGAGGAGATGTATTTGCAGGGACCAGAAGGTGGGGTCTGAGCCTGCAGAGTGCAAGGAGAGCCATTCCCACAACCATCACGCCGGCCTGACTTTCTCACGGCTCTGTCCCTCGGTCATCCAGCACTTCTGCGAACATTTCAGAGACTTTACAAAACACACAGGAAAGGCAGCAGTGAATTTCCAACTGGGAGGGAGATGATTTAATACTGCCCCCTCACTTTCCATCTGTGTTCTTTGGGAATAAATGCTAAACCAGCACACTCAGTTTAAGAAATTTGACCAGGAAACACAAGGCTGCCTGCATCATGGCTACCAGGAGAATCCCCACCTCTTCACGCTGATAGGAAGGGATCAACGTGTTTGAACTTTATGTACCAATAACGTGAAGTCGTCCTTGTGGATAAATCAAGATTTGTGGACATACAATTCTTTAAGAAGTTTATTTTAGGGTCAAGAAAGAAAATACATAGTTTATGCTTCCCAAGATAGGAACTGTCCCTTGTATGAATCACTGAATATTTCCAGAAGAGAATATTCCCAGAGACACTGGGGGTCAACACCTTCTGTGCACTGTGAACACCCCATAAAGGATGAGTCTCAGGCCGCTCTGACTGCACATCCCTGAATTCAGTAAACGAAGTGTGGATCCTCTGATAGGTGTGTATCTATTTACAAACTGCACACATGCACAACTGTATTAAGATATTAGACAGCCTGTAGGGCATAACCTGAGTAGAAATTTTTAAAAGAATGATCTACTAGGATCTTCTCAATACTATGCCACCAAATACAGAAATCCCTGGATGCTGAGGCTAGCGTAAGCTGCAACTGCCCCAGCTCCCAGATTTCAAGTCTTTGTTCAACCAAATAGCCTCTTCGGTGTCACAGACAGATTTACAATCAATACAGTCCAGCACTGGGGGGAAGGACTTGATCTCAGCGTGCACTCCCACCTCCTTGACACATAGAGACCGGGAAACACAGGGACGAAGCCCCCAGAGGCTAGAACCACACCGTGTGGATGGAGGCTGGAGGCAGCCACCTTTCAACTCCCTGGGCTGGGAAGCAGAAGCCGCTGTGTGGAGAGAAGTTAAGCCAAGTGGCCCAAAGACGGTTCTAATACCTTCGGAGGCCCAGCAACATTCTTGCTCTAAGTTCTGTGGGACACTGTATCTTTTTTCTTTTTTAACTGGGTCTCAGAGCACGTGGAACACCCCCGATGGCCACAGGAAGCAGCAGGAGGCTACAGGTGGCAAAGATCCTCCCTGACAATGCAGGAGACCCAAGAGACTCAGGTTCAATCTTTTCTTGGAAAGATGCCACTCCAGTATTCTTGCCTGGGAAATCCCATGGACAGAGGAGCCTGGCAGGCTATAGTCCATGGGGTCACAGAGTCAGATGTGACTGAAGTGACTTAGCACAGGACACACTGGAACCTCCCCCACTGGCCACAGGAAGCACAGCCGAAGGCTGCCCTTCCAAAGCTGGACCCCCAGGAGGAAGCATCTGTAAGGATTTTACTGCTGACCCCGGTCACTTCCCACCACCTCCAGGCCCACTCCTCCCGCCCCTGGACTAGGCCATCACATCATCACACCTACTGTTTTTTGCAGGCAGTTACAACCAAACCATAACGTCATGTGCTGCTCTCCCATCAAACAGGAGGCTGGAAAATGTCACCTGATGTCCGGGCCTGGCCAGCAGTAAAGTCTGGCTGCCTCCAGCCGGAGCACCCCCTCGGCAACTCACGAACCTCGGGCGTATTTCATCTGCATCTCAGGTCACGGTCACGGCTTAAAGGCATTGCTACACATGCACTCGGAATCCAAGTGACAGGACAAGAATGTCCATTTCTACATTCCAGCTTTACAAAAACACAACTGATTGACTTCATTAAAAAAACAAAACAAGGAAGAAAAAGCCATAATCTGGGAAAGACGATGACTTGTTCCAGGGGTGAGCTCACCATTCAGGTTTCAACTTGGACCCTTCTGTCCACTCAGGCTCTGCTTCTGGGGACCCATCCACATTGCCCCCGCCTCCCCCACCGGACTCTCTCTCAAGTAGGCAGGAAGATTGCAGTCTGATTGAGGCAACCAGGCTAGAAGTTGCTAGATAATAATTTGGTCAGACGAACCAAAGGAAGTATGTTTTATGTTTCTTCACTTGGTGGTTTGGACAGCTTGAGGGGTCAGGATGGGACTAAAGACCTTCTCTGACCTGAGAGCACAAACTTCTGTTGCACCGTGACCTGACCACATGACCCATGCAGCTCAATTCAAACTTTGCTTTCCTACCCACGAATCTGGTGCCTTACCCAATCTAGCACAAAAGAGACTTGCCCAAGGTCTGACGTGTATAGACACACACGGGTAAATCTGTGACACGATCCTGTTTGTGTGCCTGCCTCTATCCCAGAAAAGGATTAGAATATTTAACTGAGCTTCCCAAGTGCCGGCGCACATCAAGCCTGTGTTTTTACAAGACGGAATCCTTTTCTGCTAAGTGGATCTAAACGGCAAACTGTATCTGGCAACCAGGAACATGGAGTCAGCCAGGACAAGTAGACAGCAGCAGCATTCTGCTGTTCTGCTGACTGAAGGAAAACATTTTGGAACTTGAGTTTTCTATGACGTTTGATCTGGACTCTAGATCCAAACCAGCTCGATGTTCATGCTTCCTCAAAACAGTAGCCACAGGGCTGGCCAGAATCACTGCACTGTCCGTTTGCCTGCATGCTCAGTTGCTCAGTCATGGCCAACTCTTTGTGACCCCATGGACTGTAGCTCGCCAGGCTCCTCTGTCCATGGGATTCTCCAGGCAAGAATACTGGAGTGAGTTTCCATGCGCTCCTCCATGGGATGTTCCCGACCCAGGGATCAAACCACATCTCCTGAGTCTTCTTCATTAGCAGGCAGATTCATGACCACTGCGCCACCTGGGAAGTCCAGGTGTCTATAGCTTCTCTAAAAAAGGTGAAACACCAATGCCCAGTGTACATCTATTCTCTGCAACATCCCACATCTGATGATGCCATGAAGTCACCAAGTACCAGCATCCTACCCCCTGATCCACAGGCTGGGTTACCAGCTACTGTTCAATCTGGAGCTCAGCATGGGAGACAATGACCCAGTGCCAAGAAAAGGAAGAAATAAACAGCAAGGGCCCTGGCACCTGGAGTGGGGGCTTCCTCAGCCCCGCTGTATACCCTGGAGTCCACTCACCACATGGCAGGGCAGACAGGGGCACCCAGAAAATCTCAGAGTGGTTCTCAACCAGACGGCATCCCAGGGGGACACCCAGGACCTGCCTCCCCTACAGGAGAGGAGTCTCCGAGATTTCTTCCTGTGTGCAAAAGAAATTATGCATGCTCTCTTTTCTGGGCTAAAAGATCCAAATCTGATAGCAATTTGGGAATAACTTTGTAAACCTTAATCATAATTGTTTTGCTCTTCTGAGTTGTTCCCTGTCTCTTTTAACTGGTGGAAAACATGAACAGAACTCCAAGGAAACAGACCCCAAGAGATCACAACCCAGAGTGTGAGACACAGGGAGCTTACAACCTAGGAGATGCTGTGACAAAGGAAGAATGGAAAATAACAGTGAGGAGGTGGCCTGTAGGGAAACCGGAACTCATGATAGCCCCCAGCCCACTCACAAACTGTGCAGGGGAGCAGAATCTGGGGGTGGTCAGAGTGTGTGTTCGGGGTCTGACACACGAGATTTAATTTTCTTACTAGTTCTCTGTGCTTCTGTTCCTTCCTCTGAAACAGGAGCAGTAGCAGGGCCCGCCAAGTAGGACCGTGGTAAAGGTTAAATAAGATAATACTGAGAACAGTGCTGGCTAACTGTCATTGTGGTGATTATGCAGCCATTCAAAAGAATGAAGTCTACCTGCAGGAGCTGCTAAGTATGAAAAGCATTCAAAGATCTACAGATTGAAAAAAATCCGTTTACAGATCTGTAACGACTTCTTTATTTTTAAAAAATATCTGGGTGTGTGAGCACAAGCCTGAAACACATCCTTAAAAAAAAAAAAATCACACAGATACATTAACAGTAGCCATCCAAGATTGGAAGCAAATTCCGAGATAGAGAAGGACAGGAAAGCCTGGTGTGTTGTAGTCCCTGGGGTCGCAGAGAGTCAGACAAGACTGCACGACTGAACAACAACAAAGATTGGGAAGGCTGTACCTTTTTGTAGCCTTTGAACTTTGTAATTCTACACAAAGGATTCCTTGGATCTATTTTTAAGTAGAAACAGATGTGATCTTAAGTAGAGGAATCAGCATGCACATTCTGTTTCCTTCTTTAAGCTTCTCTGTATAAACGTAACTTTTTCCACTAACGTGTTCTCCCCACACTCCTTTGTATTATCCAAATTATAAACGGCCATCACCCAAGTCACAGATTCTGGCCTCTATGGGATGTGCTTCATTGTGATTGTGCTAATCAGAGTTAGCCAAACAAAGGTGGAATTACAGGAACCCTGCTGGAAGCCAGCTCCATCGCTGACGTCCTATGTGTCGTGTGTCTCTGCTGGCAAAATGTTAATATTGGGACCTAAACCCTCTGCCTCCTAACTACTCACGTTTAAACCATATCACATTTGGAGGTAGTCTACACTTGTAGTTTTTGTTGAGGTGCAATTTTCATAACACAAAGTTAATCATTTTAAAGTGAACAATTCAGGGGCTTCCCTGGTGGCTCAGTGGTAAAGAATCCACCTGCCAACATGGGAGACATGGGTTCCATTCTTGATTTGGGAAGATCCCACAAACGGTGGAGCAACTAAGCCCTGCACCACAACTACTGAGCCTGTGGTCTAGAGCCCAGAAGCTGCAACCACTGAAGCCCATGCCTAAAGTCCGCGCCCCTCAACACCCCCTCGCACAGCCCAGGGAAGCCAGCAAAGCACTAGGGGAGCTGCTTTGGGAGCCCACACGTGGGACCCCGGCTGGGGAGGGGCAGTGATGGGAAAGAACATGGCTTCCCAAACAGCGGGTCCTCCCACTCAAGCCTCATCAATTCCAACCTCAGGACTTCAGTCCCTGTGATCCATCACTTAGCGATGTCCCCCCAAATCTGGAGCTGCCATGTCCCAGGGTGCCACTGGCCATCTCACATTTCCAGCACAAGATTCCCCAGCAGGAATCACACCTGCCAGGGGCCTGCCCAGGACCGGCAGCTTGCCTGACAGGGTCTGGGCTCGAGAGCCAGGGACCCAGGCTACAGGCCATGTGGAGAATATCCACTCTGCCTCGGGGACTGTAGCTCACAGGGCATGCTTCATGCCCTAGACACCTGCTCTATTGTTCCTTCTTTCTAGCACTGGTGCGATGGGGCCAGAAGATGTGTCTGGATGGTATGAGTTGCCTCTGGGTGAATGTTAGCTCATCACAGAATTTTAAAATTTGTGTTTGGAGAAGTAAACACACTTACAGTAATGTGGTGTAATCCTGGTGCAATAAGGCAAACTAAGGTAACTTTTGAGCAAATCGACTTGTTTTTCCAGAAGCATCGGGGAAGTAGATGACCTTTACCAGTCCTCCTGGAGTGGAAGAACTTCCCTCTATTGAGAGGTTATCACATGACAGGCAGGGGCCCCCAGGGTCTCATGTTACCTGTGCTGCGTAACTTTTACTCGCTGGGACAGACACTGCTACCAACATTATACAAGTGAGGGATCTAAGTCTAGGAGGCTCCACAAACCAGCTTAACACTTGTTTCTCTATCCTTAGAATCCAGAGTCTAAGAAATGGCTCATGTCAAAGATCCAGTCAAGTAATAAACCTGCTGTCTTCAAATCATATGCCGGCAGTGACCTTGTTCGGACATGAAAAGGGCATATGGGAGAGGACCATTGCTGCTGTTCATCCATTAGAAAAAGAGCCCTGAGACTGAGCAGGTCACCCCTGCTGTCGAGGTGGTCAGGAGACTAGGTTCCAGCAAATGGGATAGAAGCAGAGGCAATAAATTGACCCCCAAATCCATCAGAGCAGTCCTGAATCAGCTACCAGAGCTGACCAAGAAGAAAGAGATGATTCCTCTCCTGCCTAAGTCCCTGGACTTTGGGATCTCAGCCTGTATCCTCACCAACACAGTGCATCTAAATAATCTAAAAACCCACACATCCCTCTAAACAAGCTGAGAATTATCCTTAGAGCTTGTTGGACCTCATCATCTGCTTATTCCTCATTCATTTATAAGGTAGATTCATTCTGGCCCTGTGTCTGAAATCTCACAATTTCCAAATCTAAATTGATAAGCTTTACTTATATATCTATATACAAGTATGACAGTACACCACTTCTTTAAACCCATGTTCTTTCTAGACTACACCTTTCTTTGGAAAATGCCACTTACCCACATTTAGCTATTGGGCAGGTGCTCTGTCTCCCCAGACCCAGTTTCCCACCACCTGGGGCTGGCAGGACATCATCTGACCTGGGCTGCGCTCTCTGCCCCACAGGGCAGCTCTGGCCCTTCCTCAGCAGTTGCATCCACTTCCACGCATAAGGCCCAGCAGGGGTGCCATGGCAGCGAGCATCCTTTACACGCTGGCTGCCCACCAAGACCAAGTCGTTGGTAATCCTGTCCTGTTGGTTACCATTAGGGCAGACAAAACTCTTTTTAAGACCATTCAGTAACAGGGGCCCTTGAAAGAAGCAGAAGCGGGTGGGGTATCTGCTGGAACCCCCTGACCCTGACTTAGATGCCTTAAGCTACATATTTCAGCTGCAGCACGCATAATCAACCAATCGTCGTTCCCTGAGATTATATGACAGGTACGGGTCAATTTATCCTAGCCTGCCATTTTCTGCCTTCTCAACGACCTATTACCAATCTGAGATTGATCTGCTGTGGCAGCTGCTGTCGTCCATGACCAGAATAATAAACACAAGCTATTCGCGTTGGCTACTCCATTTTTGATCAAGAGCTGCAGTCGGGGATGACAGACATCTGCCCATTAGGAACGGCACGTAATTAACAGCAGTATTTACCTGCTCCCCCGGGGATACCAAGCAGGAGAGAGAAAACAGACTATCACCAAGAGGGACCAACACGCCCTTGTCCTCCTGAATTATGGCAGCTATACTCCACCTCCCACTCAGCCTCAACTGCAATGAACTTAATACGCTTTCAGATTTAAATGACCTATAATGTAAATCCATATTATCCATGTATTTTCACTATATTATGTGTATCAGGAAGCTGTGTGTGTGATCACCTGCTACAGAGACAGGACTGGGGCTGACTTTCAGCTGGGACAGATGGAATTGCCAGCCCTGCCACAAAAAGACGCCTACAGAATCAGACTGGCATACGGAACCGTGCTTTTTATGGCATTTGATTGGAATTTTTATGTGCTTGACCTTGTCACAGGAGCAAAATCCATCATCTATGGAAATCATAAAACTGACTGTGTCACCTTGGCACACCATTCAAAACCAATTAACTGATCTTCTGCTAGACACATAAATCCATTGATCCATTTTTACAACTGGCATATAAAACATTCGTAACTGTAAATAGGTGATACATTTTAATAGACACTTGAAAGAGTAAAGTGAAGACCACACACATTTAAAAACAAAAATAATGACCTCTGGTTCTTCTCATCCAATATTTCAAAGCACTACCTTCTAGTCTTAGGGGAAAGCTTGGAAATTCACATAAAACAGTACTCTGCTTTTAATATACATTTGTGTATTCTAACACAGATTATACAACATTTCAAACAAATTTATCACCACTGGAGTCTGAAGGCTTTTTAGAAACTGAAAGCTTGACCCACTGGAGACTTCTTTTGCCATCGGTAAGCCTAATTAATTATTAACATTCGCCAAATTGCCTTTGGGCACCCAATAATCATGTTAACACAATCAGTAAATATTTACCAAGAACTCCAAGGTTGAATGCCACTATTTTCTTATTCTGAGTTGTCAAGAAATTTATAAATGAACAAATTTCAGCTCTGACTATGAATGAACAAGCAGGAACTCCCTCTCTGTCACAGGAAAGGCTCCGCTGCCTCAGCATCACAGGGCACCACCTATGGGGAGGCCCCGGGCCAGCTCGGTCCCCCTGCAGACCCAACAGGGAGACAGATCGGTGACAACAATGGGCGGCCAGCTTCCACAGCTTCAGCTCTGGGTTCAAGATCCAAAGTCCAGACTCAAAATTAAACGTCCTAATGGCAAAGAAGATGCTGTTTACCCTCTACATCGAGATGGCAAAGAGTGAGGAAAAGTGCCCCTTTGCAAAAGAAGAAATAGATTTTTGTGAGAATAAGATCACACACAAGACGCCCAGCACATGCTGCTGATGTGAGACCACCGTTCCATCGCCTGGCACCGTGAGGCATGAGCTCTGTTAAGACCTCAGGACCAGAAGAGCATCACTGCGGGACACGGTCAGCCACACGGGTTACTCACGGGATTCGCAGGAACCTGGAGAGCCGTGGTAACAGCCAAAATCACGCCTCAACCCCAGGCCAACCACGAGTCTGCAGGCACAGCTCCCCACTGTCGCCTGGCTCCCAGGCCAGGTCTGGGGCGCAGACCTCAGGCTGTTCAAACTAGGTCACTAGCCGCGCTGCCCAAGAGGTTACTCAGCCTCCTTGAGTCTATTCAGAGGCAGGATCTGCTTCCCTCCAAAATTAAGACTCTAAGAAATTTCCTTAAATAACACACAAACACCGACCACATTCGTTCTGGCTAATTCTGTGGCTACAACTCAGACTGGGAGCCACACCCAACTCCAGATGAAACTCAGTTTAGTTCTCAGGTAGAAGCAGCTCTTTCCTCGGACACTTTGCAGGGGCTCTGAGAATTCTGCCCCCTTACATGTGACCTGGAAACTAACCCAAGGAAGTCTTCCATTCCATGATATATGAGGATTACGGGCAACAGAAGTGTTAACATTCCAGTCAAAAGGAGTTCTGTCCATCAGAAGGCAATGAGACCACTTCACACCCATGAGATTTCACCAGTCATGTGCATGGATTCACGTATGAGGGCGAATGGGAGGGAAGATGAGTCTAAAGACAGAGGAGGGGCTGGCGGCAGAGAGGCTGGGACACAGCACCCAGGACATGTGGATCCGCTCCCAGAGCAGGAGCAGAGGTTGCCAGATGGGAGGCAGGTGGCAGCCCATGGTCCCAGACACTGGGACCATACCTCTCTTGGGTGACTCCTGGAAGTGATGGGAGCCCATGAGAATGGGATGACACTTTGGGTTCAGGTTGAGACTCCTGGCAGAGAGGAGGAATCAGACTGCTAGAAAGAAGAAGAACCTGTGCCTCTGGATTCACACTTGATACTGAAGAGTGTCCTTCTGAAAGTAGCCTCTGCCCCTCCTGAGCGGCAACAAGCAGGGCTGGACCCACTGTGATGCGGGGTCATTGCTTCACTGACCAGAGAGTATGCCCTACAGTCCATCACCACAGGTATCAGAAAGCTTCAGCCTGTCACAAGGACTCCAGCCCTGCTCTATTTGTGGGAGATGAAGGAGCCAGGATCCAGGATCATCTTAAACAGACTGTGTTACACATTAACCTCAATGTATCACTAACTTTCCCACTGACACAGCACTTTCTGGACTAACTCCAGTAGAATAATCCCACTCATACTGAAGGGGGAAAAATAAAGAAACACAGCATGGAAAATACCCCAGTGCTGTAGATGGTGGAAACTGTTAACTCATCATTTCGCCTACGTATTTTTCTAAAACTGGTCCAAACACAGAAGCCATCGCACTTCAGAGATGGGTACCACCCAGCTAAGGCTCAGCTCACAACATCACTCTTTCCCTTTCAGTCAGTCAGTTCAGTCGCTCAGTCGTGTCCGACTCTTTGCGACCCCATGAATCGCAGCACGCCAGGCCTCCCTGTTCATCACCATCTCTCGGAGTTCACTCAGACTCACATCCATCGAGTCAGTGATGCCATCCAGCCATCTCATCCTCGGTCGTCCCCTTCTCCTCCTGCCCCCAATCCCTCCCAGCATCAGAGTCTTTTCCAATGAGTCAACTCTTCGCATGAGGTGGCCAAAGTACTGGAGTTTCAGCTTTAGCATCATTCCTTCCAAAGAAATCCCAGGGTTGATCTCCTTCAGAATGGACTGGTTGGATCTCCTTGCAGTCCAAGGGACTCTCAAGAGTCTTCTCCAACACCACACTTCAAAAGCATCAATTCTTCGGCGATCAGCCTTCTTCACAGTCCAACTCTCACATCCATACATGACCACAGGAAAAACCATAGCCTTGACTAGACGGACCTTAGTCAGCAAAGTAATGTCTCTGCTTTTGAAAATGCTATCTTTCCCTTTAGCTCCTCTCAAATTTTTCACTCATTAAAGCATCTTCCACTAACCAGTGAATGAATTCCATATATGCAATGTTCCAGCTTATCATTCTCAGTAAGATGAACATTGGCACAGATGAACAAAACTCGCAATACACTCAGCACCTAGTAAAGCTTGTGCTCATTAATATTAATATTTGTCCCATGAGCAAACCAATCAGCTAGATCATACTTGCAGCCCTGGATGTCCAAGACCCGTGCACCATTCAGTACCCAAAAGCAGGTTCCTTCACACGATTTCTAAATTTTCCTGAATCTGACAGATTCAGAAATCAGTGCATGTTTTAGTAGAACAATGCAGAGTCCATAAACAGACCCAAATACACATGGGGACTTCATTTATGATAAAAAATAACATGCAGACCCGTGAGTAATGATGAATTAATCAATAAACACCATTAAAACAACTATCTAGACATTTGGAGTAAAGAAATAAAATCTGAACCCCAACCTGACTCTTTGTACCAAAATAAATTTCACATGATAAAAAAATATTTTTTAATTAAAAAAATTTAAGACACTATGAACAAAAGAAAAAATATAAGTTAAAAGTTTACAATATTAGAATATGGAAGCACTTTCTAAGCAAGACATAAACACCAAAACCATAAAGGAAAATATTGATATATTTGACTAAATAAAGAGTTTAAAATATTAATATGATTTTTACTTCAGTAAAAAAGAAAGTAAACTAGAGAGCAACAAATTGAAGAAAAGCTTGTGCAATACAAATGACAAAGGATTTGGTTTCTTAATGTACAAAGCGTTCTCACAAGTCAATAAGAAAAATAACCCAATAAAAATTAGGTAAATGATGTGAATGTGTAGGTAACAAGAAATATAGCTAGTCAATAAACAAAAAAAGATGCTCAGAGTCATCCATAATTAAAGAAATCAAATTAGAACAGGTTATCATCTTTTATCTATAATATCAGCAAAGATAAAAAGTTTTGATGATATTCAGTGTTGGTAAAGGTGCAGAAAATCATTCATAAACACTTACTGGGAATATTCTGGTTTTTAATTTTTTTGGCTATGCCTCAAATGGCAACCCACTCCAGTGTTCTTGCCTGGAGAATCTTAGGGACGGGGAAGCCTGGTGGGCTGCCATCTGTGGGGTGGCACAGAGTCAGACACAACTGAAGTGACTCAGCAGCAGCAGCAGCAGCATAGTTTGTGAGATCTTAGTTCCCTGATCATGGATTGAACCTGGGTCCCTGGCAATGGAAGCACAGAATCCTAGCGATTAGGCCTCCAGGGAATTCCCAGGAATATTCTACTCTTAGATCTGGACATTTAATTTATAAAAATCCATTGTGCACTATAAGACCTGTGAACTTTTTTGCAAGAACATGTCAGTACAAAAATATAAAGAATATGTTACATCACCATGAGATATCACCTTCCACCTGTTAGAATGGCCATCACCAAAAAGACAAGAGACAACAGATTGTAGTGAAAATGTAGTGAAAAGGGAACCCTTGTACTCTGTGGTGGGAATGTAAATTGGTCTAACACTATGGAAAATAATATTGAGGTTCCTCAAAAAATTAAAAATAGATCTAACATATGATCTAGTAATTCCATTTCTGGGCTTAAACCCGAAGGAAATGAACACAGGATTTCAACGAAATATCTGCACCCCATGTTAACCACAATATCATTCACAAGAGCCCAGATATGGAAACAATCCAAACGCTCATCAACGAATGAATGGATAAAAAGGATGTAGTACAAACAGACAAGACGGTATTATTCAGCCTTGAGGAAGGAAAACATCCTCTCATTTGTGACCACATGGATGGACCTTGAGCACATGATGCTATGTGAGATAAGTCAGAGAAAGACCAGTATTGGGTGCTACTACTTATATGTTAAATCTGAAAAAGTTAAACTTATAAAAAACAGACAGTAAAATGGTGGTAACCAGGGGATGGGGCTTCAGCAAGGGGGCAGGGGTAAGACTGGTATTGTTAAGGGCACAAAGTTGTAACAAGTAGTGAATAAGCCATTGAGATTTAAGGCACAGTACGATGAATATAGACAAAAACTGTACTATAATTATGCAATGTGACAAATATGACTACATTAGCAATCATATTACAACACATAAGTGTATACACACCTAACCTTAAACTCAGTGGTAAAGAATTTGCCTGCTAAGGCAGGAGACACAAAAGAATCGGGTTCAATCCCTGGGTCAGGGATCCCCTGGAAGAGGAAATGGCAACCCTTCAGTATTCTTGCCTGGAAAATCCCATGGACAGAGGAGCCTGGTGGGCTACAGTTCATGGGGTCGCAAAAGGTTGGACTCGACAGAGCGGCTGAGCTCTAACCTTAAACTTATTCAGTGTTAATACCAAATTTATTTTTTTTTAAAGAGTATGTTAAAAATTGGGTCAAATTCATGAAAAGAATGAAGCTCTACAATATCACACAGTAAATCAAAAGCTATTACTTATCACCTATGCCTTGCCAGATCCCATGGCTAAGCAGATTAAATAAAACTTAATTAGAGATCCTCTTGTGCAAAGAATCTACTTAGACTCTCTTAAGCCTCAAGATTATCAGGGTGTAAAATGGTTTTTGGAAGAAGAGGTAAGAGAATTTTTCAATATGACACGCCAGGCCGGGTCAGAGGGGTTGTCCGTGCAAACTGCCAGCATTTTACAAAGCGGGAATCTGGACCCCAGTAGCTATGTGATCTCCCAGGGGAATCGAGCTAGGACGTGACAAAGCGAGAGCAAGCCACATGTGCCGACCCGAGGGTGACCCAGCGTCCACTGTGCTCAGCTGGCAGGAGGCCCATCTAGCTGTGAAGACAGTTGAACTGCAGCCCTAGAAACTCCTAATGCCTACAGCTCCACCATCCAGCAGGTTGATCACAATTTGTGAACCAACACTTTCTGAAACAATTATAGCACTTAACACATATCCCCTGAGGGAGTGAAGGAAAAAAAGGCCTGGAATCCAGGGCTTCCTGAACACCAGCTGGAAAAAGGGCCCAAGGTCCCTCTGCACACACAGCCCTGTGATGTCCGGGATGCCTGGGACCTACCAAAGCTCATCTCACACCACAAAACGCAGGCAGGGGCTGCCGCACAGGGCTGACCCAAGGCTGAATGCAACAGCTCTGCATGAAGGTGTTTGCTCCTGCGAGGCGCTGAGGGAACCCAGGGCAGGCCAGTGTCACTGTCGCAAGCACGGTGTGTCCTAGCCTCCCTGCAGACACCACTTCATGTCTTCATGGCTCATTCAGGCCAGTCATCTCACCTCCCCAACCCTGGCCAGAACCTTGACACAGAGGGTATTTGCCTTTTCTTTCAGGGAGGATACTCACTCCATAGGCTCGCCCAGAGTGGGACCCAAATGAGTAACTAATACTTTCACTTTCTTATCCAGGGAAGTACTTCAAACCTGGTTCAGTCTGATGAATTCTTTTATTTCTTTATTTTTGTGACCCCATTCTACTGTGCCACATACCAGTCTGAACAAGTAATTTGCGACTGAGAAAGTCTTCAGCCCAGCAAAGAGGCTGCATGCGCTGGTTCCAGGGTCATGCGCAGCTGGTTGTAATCCTCAAAAGCTCACTTATTATTATTATTATCAGCTGGGAGTCTTTGTGCTGTTACCTGGCCCCGAGCTTCAGTTTCCTTTAATGCATGATGCGGGTGAAACACTCATGCAGTCCAACAGACTGAAAAAGAGATGGAGTCTAATCCTCCCTTTGCTTCTGGGCTGGCCGTCTGACCCGATCAGTGAAATGTGACAGAAATGACATTCTGTGACCTATGAGCAAGGAGCCTGTTAGCATCCACCCAAAGCTCATGGAACAGAAACCGAGCAGGACCCTGTGGGGCCCTTGTGGGCACAAAAGCCTTTCTTTGTCCCCCGTTTCTTGTTTGTAGGAAAAAGGCTTCGGCCTCCTAGACCTTACTGGAGTTCCAAAGGGCAGACTCAAGCAGTTTCTAATTGTGGAAGGGAGGAGATGCAGAAACAAAGGGAAAGCACACAGGAAATAGTAGTGCAGCTTGGGCAGGGTCCTGGTTCCTCCTCAAGGGATGCACAGAAAATATCTCTGAGCTCTTCTGCAGGAACTAAGGCCCCCACCCATGCTGTTGTTGTTGTTCAGTTGCTCAGTTGTGTCCGACTCTTTGTGACCCCATGGACCACACTACGCCAGGCTTCAATGTCCTTCACCATCTCCCGGAACTTGCTCAAACTCACGTCCACTAAGTCGGTGATGTTATCCAACCATCTCATCCTCTGTCACCCCCTTCTCCTCTTGCCTTCTATCTTTCCCAGCATCAGGGTCTTTTCCAATGAGTTGGTTCTTCACATCAGGTGGCCAAAGTATTACCAGAGAATGTTCCAACTAAGGCTCATTTCACATGCTAGCAACGTCATGCTCAAAATCCTCTCACCCAGGTGGAGGATGCTAACTTCAGGCTGAGCACAAGATTCCTGGAACACAACCTGCTTCCTGCCCTTACCCCAAATTTTCCTATAAAACTCTTCCCCCAAACCATTGAGGAGTTCAGACATTTTTGAGCATGAGCTGTTTGTTCTCCTGGCTCAGTTCTGCAATATCCCTTTCTCTGCTGCAAACTCTGACATTTCAGTTTGTTTGGACTCACTGTGTGTCATGTATGAAAACTTGAGTTCACAACTCCTGCTCTGGAGATGGCAAGCCACCGTGGAGGCAGTCTGACTGCCCTGAGACTCCACACTGTGAGGAAGCCCACGTGACGGCGTGGAGAAGCCACGTGAAGACAGATGTCTGGTCACCCAGCGGGTGCAGCCAGCCCAGCCCAAGCGACTGCAACCTCGGCTCCAGCCCCGGCCACCATCTGAGCAAGGACTGCCCATCTGAGCCCAGTCAGCTCCCAGAGCAGTCGGTGAGGAGGAACAGTAAATTGTTGTCTTAAGCACTAAGTTTGGGGCGGTCTGTCACAAAGCAACAGAAAGCCAAAACACTCAGCATGGTGTCTGGCATGTGAGTTAGCCTCGGTACATGTCAGCTGTCCTGATTACAGAAATACTCATAAACTAGAGTAATTTCAAGACATCCCTCTTCATCCAAGGCACTCTGAAGTGCTTTCCTTTTCTTTTTTTTTTAATTTTTAAATTTATTTTGAACTGGAGGACAATTGCTTTACCATGTTGTGTTCGTTTCTGCCATACAAAAACATGAATCAGCCACAGGTTTACATGTGTTCCTCTCCCTCTTGAACCTCCCTCCTACCTCCCACCCCATCCCCCTCCGCTAAGTTGTCACAGAGCACCAGGCTGAGCTCCCTGTGTTATACAGCAGCTTCCCATTAGCTAGCTATTTTACACAGGGTAATGTGTTTATTTCAACGCAGCTCTCTCAAAGCACTTTCTTGCCTGAGAAAGAACAGAGTAAGTTTTGGCTTCAATTCCAGGCCTGTGTTCAATCTTCCTCAAATGTTACTGATGTCGCTGTTGTTGTGATCAGGGCTGAGGGCAACTGCAAATTATTATGGTGCTTGTAAGTTTATAATTACTGTTTTTCTTCTACCCATGGATAATTTTAATAATGAAGAAGTCAAGGACATACAGAGAAGACACCAGTAGAGCATCTGTAAATACACTGCTCACAAGCAAGACTAAGGGTGTGCATGTGGTTAGTTGTGACACAATAATTATCATTAACAAACTGGAAGCACAGGGCTGATGGGGTAAAATGCACAATCATGCAATTCACATCGATAGCAGCAACATGTTCAAATCATAAATTATAACTTATCATTAGCAAGAGTTTCAAAAATATTTCTATAGGAGAAGCCACGTGAAGACAGATGTCTGGTCACCCAGCGGGTGCAGCCAGCCCAGCCCAAGCGACTGCAACCTCGGCTCCAGCCCCGGCCACCATCTGAGCAAGGACTGCCCATCTGAGCCCAGTCAGCTCCCAGAGCAGTCGGTGAGGAGGAACAGTAAATTGTTGTCTTAAGCACTAAGTTTGGGGCGGTCTGTCACAAAGCAACAGAAAGCCAAAACACTCAGCATGGTGTCTGGCATGTGAGTTAGCCTCGGTACATGTCAGCTGTCCTGATTACAGAAATACTCATAAACTAGAGTAATTTCAAGACATCCCTCTTCATCCAAGGCACTCTGAAGTGCTTTCCTTTTCTTTTTTTTTTAATTTTTAAATTTATTTTGAACTGGAGGACAATTGCTTTACCATGTTGTGTTCGTTTCTGCCATACAAAAACATGAATCAGCCACAGGTTTACATGTGTTCCTCTCCCTCTTGAACCTCCCTCCTACCTCCCACCCCATCCCCCTCCGCTAAGTTGTCACAGAGCACCAGGCTGAGCTCCCTGTGTTATACAGCAGCTTCCCATTAGCTAGCTATTTTACACAGGGTAATGTGTTTATTTCAACGCAGCTCTCTCAAAGCACTTTCTTGCCTGAGAAAGAACAGAGTAAGTTTTGGCTTCAATTCCAGGCCTGTGTTCAATCTTCCTCAAATGTTACTGATGTCGCTGTTGTTGTGATCAGGGCTGAGGGCAACTGCAAATTATTATGGTGCTTGTAAGTTTATAATTACTGTTTTTCTTCTACCCATGGATAATTTTAATAATGAAGAAGTCAAGGACATACAGAGAAGACACCAGTAGAGCATCTGTAAATACACTGCTCACAAGCAAGACTAAGGGTGTGCATGTGGTTAGTTGTGACACAATAATTATCATTAACAAACTGGAAGCACAGGGCTGACGGGGTAAAATGCACAATCATGCAATTCACATCGATAGCAGCAACATGTTCAAATCATAAATTATAACTTATCATTAGCAAGAGTTTCAAAAATATTTCTATTCTTATTGAAAAATGATTCTACTAGTTATCTTACTAAGATTAACTTAACCTGAGATGGAGATCTAGAAATAATACACTCCATCTTTTTAAAGCGATGTCTTTTTTAAAAAAATATTCTCTGGGCTGTGCTTCTGAGGCCCATTTAAGGTCCTACAAACTCCACTCCCTTACCTGGCAATTGAGCGTCATGTGACATGACGTCATGTGACATCCCAGGGGTCGCCTGGTGCTGTTACTTCACCTGCCCCTTCCAGTTCTACCAGTCCAAGGACCCTGCTGGGCTGGAAACCCAGGGACAGAGCCTCCCTCAGCACCCCAGCTCTGTGGCAAGTCCTCATACCTGCCTACACGCACACACCTGTAAGGGTCTCTGTTCATCCCCACAGCATTCTTCCCATTAGTGAAATCCCCGTTTACTTTACACAGATCCCTTTTTAAAAACTAAAACAAGAAGCCTCATGAAATGCCTGCGTTACTCCCCACAGGGTGAGCTGGCTGGGTTTCTAGTCTATAATGGCAGCGGAAGAAAAGGTCACTCGCTGGGATTCAGCACACCACTCTGCTCAGAGGGTTGGAAAGCAGAGTCAGAAACATTTTCCTCTAAGAGCCCAGCCCTGGAGTCTCTTTAAAGGACAGACTGAGATTCACCCATGAGAAGTGGAGAGAATAAGGAAACACAATGGAAGACTGTGGGGCTGAAAAGCACAGAGAAAACCAGGGGCAGGACAGAGGGCTGGAAGCTGATCCTAAAATGAAGGCGTCACCTAAACAGAAAAGACAGGGAGAGAAGAACCACCAGGAGGTGGCCGTGAGATGAAGGAGGTCAGGTGGGATACTGTCTTCACAGCTGCGGGATTTCTATCGCACCCGAAGCAACAAGACCGGGGCAAGGCAGTACAGTTCCATGTCCTAATAAAGAGACGAGGTTGAAGGCATCATCCTGGTGAGGACCCCGTGTCTGCCATCTCACCCCTAAAACCTCCCCAACCTTATCATTAGATTCAAAATTCAATGAAGACGAACTCAGGCAAAGAAAAAAAAAAGTAGCTTTTCAGAGGTTTGTTATGAAAACGTTTAGAAGGTATCTTAGCTCCTAAAATGAAAGGGGTCTGTGAAGTATTTAGCTTTGATGCTATGAGATGTTCTTCAAAAACACACAAAGAAAGACTTCTTAATTAAGCTTGCTATAAATGTAAATGCCCTGGCCAATTGTTTGATAAGAAAGGGAGGGAGGAGAACAAGAAAGACTTTGCTCTCTTCTCTTGCCAGCAGAGAGCAAAAGTTATGTGACAGTGTGTGTGTCTGTGCGCGTGCGCGTGTGCGCGCATAAGCCTAGATCTTCATCTCTTACTCCCTCACTCATACTTCTTTCCTCTTATCTTCTCCTCCCCATCCCCTCCCCCACCCTCCATCCCTTCTTTCTCTTCCCCTTCCAGGGCTGGCTGGTGAAGAGATACTTTTCAGGACCAGGCATCTCATCTGCATGTCCTCATTAGACTAGCAACTCCATGAGAGCAGAAAGGAAGTTATTCTGGAAAACTCAGGTGTCTGTTTTCTTCTAGAAAAACACAGACTGTTGATACAAAGGGATCCAGCTCCCTAGATCTTGCTCAAAGGAAAGAAAGCAGGAGGGATGTGACCTCCCCTGGATTCTACCAGCCCGAGTCATCCGGATGCCTCCATGAAGACTGAAAGTGGCCCTAGATCTGGAGTAAGCAGAAGGCACAGTGGTGACCTCTAGAGAACTGGGAGAAGGCTGGGCCTCAGGAGCAAGGAAACTGATCAGAAAAGACTCCTGGAGGTTCTGCGGGGAGAAGCTCTCCAGGGGACCCTGATGTTAAATCCCACTTTTCTGTATTTCTGCCAACAAACTCCTCAGGACACCCGCGACTCTCAGCAGCTTTAGCACTCAAGTGGGGAAAATAAATCATCTGGTCTGTTAGGAGGTGGTCAGTACTCATGGAAAAAGACCAGGCCCGGAGCCCTGAGGAGAACTGGGTAGGTGGGCGGGTGAGCTCGGTATCTCACTCACCCCTAGTACCCACTGGAGTGGGTAGTTGTTCCTTTCTCCAGGGGATCTTCCCAACCCAGGGACCGAACTCAGGTCTCCAGCATTGCAGACGGATTCTTAACCAGCTGAGCCACCAGGGAACCCCAAGGGAAGGAAAGCCTATTCCAATTTCTAACACATGTGACAAATTATACAAACTCAGACAAAAGGAAGTGGAGTAAGTTAGACATTAGTCTAATCTGTCGGACACAAGTGAACTTGAAGACCTTTTCTAATGCCTGAGCTCAAATCGCCTCACGTCCTGGTACCTTAACGTGTAGGTTTTCCTGGTGGCTCAGATGGTAAAGAATTTGCCTGTAATGCAGGAGACCGGCCTGGTCTGGAAGCTCCCCTGAAGAAGGGAATGGTAACCCACTCCAGTATTCTTGCCTGGAGAATTCCATGGACAGAGCAGCCTAGTGGGCTACAGTCCATGGGGGTCGCAGACAGTTGGACACGACTGAACAGCTTAGCACCAGCACCACCAACAGAACCTCAGACTTAGACAATGCTGATGGTTGCCTGGGCGGCTCCTCCCGGTGCTACGCATGTGCTCCTTCCGAGAGGACCCCACATGTTCACATCACCTTACAGAATACTGTCAGTAATGGGTGCTCACCCTCACCCAGAGCAGCCAGGCCAGGGTCCGCAACTCAGGCTGATCTGCTTCTTGTGAGCAGCCTCGTGGGTCCTGGCGTCCCCGGGGACCCCTCAGCCCTCTCTGGTGAAGTCCTCACCACCCAGATGTCACAGCGTATCCCAGGGACTTGCCTGCTCTTCGAACAGAGGCCAGAGGAGAGGCCTCACCAGGCCCCTGACGGCTGCAGAGGAAGTGGCAGAAATCTCTAAAACTGTCGTCAAGACAACCGAAGTCCAGATATAAATCTTTTTGGGATTCCATTCGGAAGCAGTTTTTAAGTGCACACACCCAGAGGAAATAATAAAAGAAAAGAAACCGCCTCTCCCTCTCCCCTGGCCCTGGCCCTACCCCTCCTTCCCCTCCTCTTTCTCTCTCTCTCTCTCCCTCCTCCTGCTTTTTGCCACGTGGTGATGTGTGTTAAAAACGCAAACTGGGACGCTTTCCACTTTTGGGGTTGGAACAGCTGCTGCCTCAATATTGTTTTGTTAGTTTTTTTTTTAAACATACTTTGCTGTTTTTAATGGAGTTGTTTTTTAGCTATGTGTTTCATAATACTAACTGAGATTCACAAAGCGGGAAGACTGGCACTTTAATTGGCAAGAGTGAGATTTGTGGGTCCTAAGAGTCCAACCTGGACAGTTTGCTGCCCAGCTCGATCCCAAGACAGCTTATCCCAGGGAAGGGCACTCACGAAGGCATGGGAGAAATATGACCAAGTCCTCCCATGGAAACAACAAGAGTCAAGAATTTCTAACAGGTAGCCTAAATAAACCCCACGCTCTCGGTCCTTCGCTTTTCCAAGAGCACAAAGCATTCGGGGAATGCTCCACAGATGGCTGTGGTTCCATGTAGCAGCACACACCAAGAGAAGTGAGATCAGGGTTCTGAACCCCAGGGCCTAACAGCAGGGTTCTGAAAGGCACAGGTGCATGCCACCTGGCACACTACGCTGCAACCTGCTGCAAGTGACCCTCGGGACAGGAATCTTCACCCAGGTGGGGACCTTTAGCTCAGAGGGGGGTACGCCTGCACCACCCGAGCTGAGCACAACCACGGCCTTAAATGGGAAACAGGTCCCCCGGTGATCGCTGAGTGGCAGGGACAATCACTGGGCCCTAAAGGACCTGCCCCTCTGCCTCTCGGGTGAGCCAGCAAGGCGGCAGCTAAATGGTCCCACTCCCATCACCTGCTCAATTGGACTGACAGACAGTGATGCTGGCAGCGGGCGTGGCTGCAAGGGCTTGAGATTTCAGGAAGGTGTGCCAGTGGCTGAAAATAGGAAGCTGAGTGTTGACTACATGCAAGACTTCATCCACAAAAGACAGGCCTCCCATAGAAAGAACAGAGGAACCAGGGCTCCTGTTAAAATTCTGAGAGGACTGTGAGCTTGGCACTGAATCTCTTTTCCAGGGGCGGATCCACAGGATTCTCTCTCCCGTGGATCTGCCAAGAGAGCAAACCAGCAGTTAGATTGGCTTTGGCCACACCCAGTGCGATCTCAGGGCTTCCCTAGGGGCTCAGCGATAAAAGAATCTGCCTGCAATTCAGGAGACTTGGGTTCAATCCCTGGGTAGGGAAGATTCCCTCTAGGAGGAAATGGCAACACACTCCAGTATTCTTGCCTGTGAAATCCATGGACAGAGAAGCCTGGCAGGCTACAGTCCATGGGGTCACAAAAGAACCAGACAGGACTTAGTGACTAAACCACCACCACCACCAGTGCTCTCTCACCCAGAGCATCTCCCTGCTTGAGGAGCAGCTGAGAACCTAGCTGTCACACACACAGGATGGGACCAGCCAAACCGGGGGACTTAAGAAACATTACTCAGTGTGATAATAAGAGCAATGGCCCTTCCCAAGATTTCAAATAAATGGCTTCTGATCTGAACAAGAATAAAACCTAAAGCTTCTCAAAAAAAGACCACAGATACAGGGTGATGGGATTGAAACTTCAAAGTCTTCATCTGCTCAGATTTATCTTCCTGAACTGCTGTGGGGCTGTTCTTTTCTTTCAAACCCAGCCTCCTACCTCTGGGCCTCTGCAAAGGACCAGCACACACAAGGAGAGGCATTGTCTCCAGGAAGTCACTGAACAAGTGCATTCCATCCTTAGAGATAAGGCAAAAAGAAGTGCAGGGTCTTCCCCCAGCTTTCTCATCTCCCAGGCTTGCTAATAATCATCCTGGAGTCACAGGGTAGCAAGAAATGGCGCTAAGTATCTTAGGAGATCGTCTGCACTAGTCTCTGCCTTAAACGGGAAGATGTTATCATGTCCATTTCACAGAAACCGTGATCAAGATACCTTCCAGAACTGCACAGCCAGTGAGCAGGACAGCATAAGAACCCAGGCTTGCTGCTTCGGATCAGGGCTTTTCCTACCTGACTGTAGGAGGAAACAGACTTAGCTATAAGCAGAAAAATTGAACATAATTCATGTGCTGGGACAAGCATATCGTTTCTGACTTTATTTATTCACAAGGCCAATCCTGACACACACAACACACGTCAAAGTTGCCTCTTGGTTCCTGGGGACCCGATCTTCTGAGTCTTTGAAGCGCTTCCTGGAGGCTGAAATGACTCCTCAGGAGGAAAACACGAGATTCCTGGAATTTGTGTCTGGCTTATGTTAGAGAGCCCGGCAGTAGGTGACACCTACCCCTGCAACTCTGACAAAGGTCAACAGAGGGAGGCCGGGACAGCATCCACCAGATCCAGGCCATGGCCCAACACCGGCGCAGGCACAGAGGAGGGAGGGCCTCTGCCTGACGCCCCTGGATGAATCACGAGACCAAGGCCAGCCAGACAACCTAGTGTAAATGGGACTTTGGCAAAGGACAGTGAGGACAGACCTCCCCAAGTTCCAGAAGGGCCTCCAGGGAGTCCAGACAGCCCCTTGTTGTTGCTGTTCAGTCACTCAGTCGTGTCCCACTCTTTGTGACTCCATGGACTGCAGTACGCCAGGCTTCCCTGCCCTTCACCATCTCTTGGAATTTGCTCAAATTCATATCCATTGAGTCAGTGATGCCATCCAACCATCTCATCCTCTGTTGCCCCCTTCTCCTCCTGCCCTCAGTCTTTCCCAGCCTCAGGGTCCGGGGCAATCCGGCCCTAACCTAGAACGATTCCTTCTTGATCTGCTTCTGCACACCCCTCTTGACAGACCAGTTAGCACTGCTTTGATATAAACAGAGCCGGTCCAACCTTTGCTGCTTTTTTCGGAAACTGTTTTCTTGGGCGACCAGAACTGCCAAGGGCTGAATACTAGGCGTCCGTGCCAAAAGCTGCTAAAACCAGGGCTGAAAACCAGCTCTTCCCAAAGAAGCAATTCCGGAATGTGGTGTGGGTACCCAGGAGCGAGCGATCCCAAACGCCAGCTGAATTCCCTGAGCACTCCCCGGGAAGCAGGTCCGCACCACTGGGGAGTTTGTGTCTGTCTTTGTTTCCGGCTTCTTCCACGTTTCTTTGGGCTCAGAAGGACCCACTTCGGGAGGGGAAGTGGGGACAGGGGAGGACTCTGTCGTCCTGCCCTGATCCGCCGCACGAAAAGTTTTCTGCGGTGCGTTCTCCCTCTACTTTCCCGCCAGGTCGTCCCCTCGAGCATTTTTTCACCCCGAGTTGAGCTTTGTTTTCTCTTTTTAAGAAGTAAATAAACTAATAGCCCCCAGGAGGCAAAAGGATTCCGCGCCTTGGCTGAGTAACTTAAAGTTTCCGCCGGAAGGAAATTATTAAAGGCGAAGGAGAAAGCCCACGGAGGCGGGGTCCTGGCATGGTGTCACGGCGGAGGGGTCCCCGGCCCGGCGCGGCGCGGCCCGAGAGGACGAGGGCTCCGGGAACGCGGGCGCGGCGAGGGGATGAGCCAGGAAGCACCCGAGAGAGGCTCGGACCGGACCCGGCGGGGCCGGGACAGGGAGCGGGCCGGAGAGGGGGGTGCGCGCAGGGGACACGGGGGCGCACGGACGTCGTGGCGAGGGGGGCTGGTTGGGGGGCAGGGCAGGGGAAGTTGAAGAAAAGGGGGCGCGGGGAAGCGGGGACGAGGAGGGCGCAGGGAGGAGGGTGACTAAGAGGGCGCTGGGGGTAGGGGGGCGTGCGGCCCCAGGGGCGCAGGACTCACCCCAAGAAGACACACTTTGAGCTCTCGGATGGCCATCATGAGCTCGGGGCCGGGCCAGGCAGGGGCTCCGCATCCTCCGGGGCCGCCACGCTCCGCGCCCCGCCAGCCGGCTCCTGCGGTCCCCGCCTCCCCTCGCGCCGCCCGCGGGCGGATCCACGGCAGCTGCTATTTCTGGGCCTCTGGCCGCGCCGAGGGTCACGTGGCCGCCGCCGGCTCCTCCCGGGGGTGCGGGGAACCTCTCCGGCAGGCTCCCAGGACCGCCCCTGACGGCGTCAGCCCCCGGGCCCCCGCCCGCGTGCCCCTGGCGTCCTGGCACCCGGCCTCCTCCTTCCGGCCAGCCCGGCCTCGGACCCGGGTCAGCAGAGAGCTCACCCCACCCCCGGTCCCCGGCTCGCAGGCCACGGGGTGGAGGGAGGACCGGTGCGGCCTGCGGAGGCGGGGGCCCACGACTGGACCCTGCATCCCCCTCGATAAAGGCGATGTTGTCCACCCGGGATCTGCGGGGAGCACTTTGAAGCCTAAGCGCACTGGACAGAGGCAGTCGGACAGAAGGAGGGTCTGATCATGCAGCCCGCCTCTCCCACAGTTCCTCGTGCGGTGGGGAGGTGGCTTCAGTGTACCCCCAGGTCGCTTACCAGTCTCAGCCCCACATTCGCTTTTCCATGTCATCGGAAGTGATTCTAGAAGCAAAGGCCTATTCCTACCCCCAAAGCAGGCTGGTCCGCGTCTGAAAGGGGAAGCGCATTGTAGGCAGGAAGCTGCTGTGCAGAGCACAGACGGTGCTGCAGCTGGGGTCAGACCTCCGGCCTCAGACCCCGGCTAGAAACAGGCGGCTTGGCGGACCTTTTGCATCCTTCCGAGGTGGGCTTGGGGGTCTGAGGGCTTGTCTCCACAGTGGCGCCCACACCTCATCCACTACAGAAGTGTCACCAGATTGGAAACAACTTTCTTTAAACTTTATCCCCTAACCAAACTCTCAGGCCTCTGTCCTGACCTTGCAGTTCTCCAGTGAACCACTGCCCCACCTTAATTATCTGGGTTTTGCTCCTAGTGCTGCCACGTTGAAGCTACCCATCACCCAGGTGACCCCATGCTGTGGGAACGTCCAATCACAACCTCCAGAGAGAAATTCTAAAAGGCCAGAGTCAAAATAGTGTCCTTCTCTCAAAAGCCCTGACAGTTGGCAGTGAATCCCCCAGGGCAGTAGCTTCCCCTGGCTTGGGCAGGCTTGGAGGATTACCCACTCGCATAAATCAGGACTAAATTGTTCGAAAAGTAGCCGTGGATGAAATACAGGTCTTATTCAGCGTGGAGGTTATTGTATCGATACCTGTCCTTGGTTTAGTATCTAAAGCAAGGACAGGATGAAAAGAGGTCTGCCCAGAGTCTCCCAGCACTGGGCACTGGGCCTCCTGTCTTCAGATCCGCCGAGCAGGGGACAAGCGCCACACCGCCGCAAAGCGGCTGTGGTCAGGCAGCTCTGGCAAGGCCACCTCATATCCCCGGCAGAGCAACTTGAATCTCCACGAGGGCGCAGGGAGGAGGGTGACTAAGAGGGCGCTGGGGGTAGGGGGGCGTGCGGCCCCAGGGGCGCAGGACTCACCCCAAGAAGACACACTTTGAGCTCTCGGATGGCCATCATGAGCTCGGGGCCGGGCCAGGCAGGGGCTCCGCATCCTCCGGGGCCGCCACGCTCCGCGCCCCGCCAGCCGGCTCCTGCGGTCCCCGCCTCCCCTCGCGCCGCCCGCGGGCGGATCCACGGCAGCTGCTATTTCTGGGCCTCTGGCCGCGCCGAGGGTCACGTGGCCGCCGCCGGCTCCTCCCGGGGGTGCGGGGAACCTCTCCGGCAGGCTCCCAGGACCGCCCCTGACGGCGTCAGCCCCCGGGCCCCCGCCCGCGTGCCCCTGGCGTCCTGGCACCCGGCCTCCTCCTTCCGGCCAGCCCGGCCTCGGACCCGGGTCAGCAGAGAGCTCACCCCACCCCCGGTCCCCGGCTCGCAGGCCACGGGGTGGAGGGAGGACCGGTGCGGCCTGCGGAGGCGGGGGCCCACGACTGGACCCTGCATCCCCCTCGATAAAGGCGATGTTGTCCACCCGGGATCTGCGGGGAGCACTTTGAAGCCTAAGCGCACTGGACAGAGGCAGTCGGACAGAAGGAGGGTCTGATCATGCAGCCCGCCTCTCCCACAGTTCCTCGTGCGGTGGGGAGGTGGCTTCAGTGTACCCCCAGGTCGCTTACCAGTCTCAGCCCCACATTCGCTTTTCCATGTCATCGGAAGTGATTCTAGAAGCAAAGGCCTATTCCTACCCCCAAAGCAGGCTGGTCCGCGTCTGAAAGGGGAAGCGCATTGTAGGCAGGAAGCTGCTGTGCAGAGCACAGACGGTGCTGCAGCTGGGGTCAGACCTCCGGCCTCAGACCCCGGCTAGAAACAGGCGGCTTGGCGGACCTTTTGCATCCTTCCGAGGTGGGCTTGGGGGTCTGAGGGCTTGTCTCCACAGTGGCGCCCACACCTCATCCACTACAGAAGTGTCACCAGATTGGAAACAACTTTCTTTAAACTTTATCCCCTAACCAAACTCTCAGGCCTCTGTCCTGACCTTGCAGTTCTCCAGTGAACCACTGCCCCACCTTAATTATCTGGGTTTTGCTCCTAGTGCTGCCACGTTGAAGCTACCCATCACCCAGGTGACCCCATGCTGTGGGAACGTCCAATCACAACCTCCAGAGAGAAATTCTAAAAGGCCAGAGTCAAAATAGTGTCCTTCTCTCAAAAGCCCTGACAGTTGGCAGTGAATCCCCCAGGGCAGTAGCTTCCCCTGGCTTGGGCAGGCTTGGAGGATTACCCACTCGCATAAATCAGGACTAAATTGTTCGAAAAGTAGCCGTGGATGAAATACAGGTCTTATTCAGCGTGGAGGTTATTGTATCGATACCTGTCCTTGGTTTAGTATCTAAAGCAAGGACAGGATGAAAAGAGGTCTGCCCAGAGTCTCCCAGCACTGGGCACTGGGCCTCCTGTCTTCAGATCCGCCGAGCAGGGGACAAGCGCCACACCGCCGCAAAGCGGCTGTGGTCAGGCAGCTCTGGCAAGGCCACCTCATATCCCCGGCAGAGCAACTTGAATCTCCACGTCCTAGTGCTTCCCTTTGGCCTTGCGTCTCACTTCCCCAAAGTCAACCAAACCAGTTCTCACTTCCTGAAAGTTAGCCAAACCAGGGTGGGAGGCTTTTCCATTAACACTGCAATAGGTTCCTAAGGGCAGGACCACCCCAGACAAGTGGCCTGGCAGAATTTCTCATCCGATGCCCTGTTCTTCTTTCATTCCTCCCATTCCTCTCTCGCTTCTGCACTGGCCTAGGTGTCTGCCATGCTTGTGTGGTTTCTGGGTTCCCCCCTAGTAGTCGCTGATCTGGGCTTTCCCCCTGAGAATCACCCACCTGTTTTATTCTCCCCACACTCACCCCATTAAAATCTCCTCACTGGTGTCTCATTCTGACCAGGCAAGCACTTCACAAAGTGCCAACACTTTGTGGACCACCATCATGGATTTATACCCTCTCCCAGGCCAAGTCATCCTTTGGGGCTTAGGAACTGGCCTTGAGCAAACCCTGGTCCCAGGAGCCACCCCAAAGTGATGCACCAGGCTCTCCCGGGCAGGAGAGACAGAGGCTGCTCCCAGACGCATTTGGGGAGTGTCTGTCCAGGGCAGGTCTCTACTTGTTACAGGTATAATGTTTCCTAGGAATGTTTTTATCATACTCTAGGATGACTGTCAGAAGGCCCAGCCTGACTTCTCTGGAATTCTCTGCTAATGCGAAGAGGTTCAGACGTAACTTAAGCAGAGATAAAAATCCAAAGGTATGTAACTGAGGGCTTATCAAATTTTTAAAAGATGGAATAGGCAAAAGTTTCCCGTGAAATCTTTGTAAACCAAAAAGTCATTGGGCTAATTTGAATTTATGCTTTTCTGCTGCTGTGAAGTCCTCGGTGGCACCTTACAAGGTGCAACTGAACTCTTAAGTACATCTTGTGATAACGCTGCGCCAAAACCAGCCTCTTCTCTGCCTGCTGGTAGAACCTATCAGCCTCCAAAGATGTGCTCAGCTGCCACCTTCCAGGGAGGTCTCTGCCTGGGCTTGCATGTGCTCTACTCACGGCTCTCTAGCATTGATTCAGCAGCTCATTTGCCCTCCTGTCCCCCGTGAGGGTCCTGCCCAGTATCCTTGGAGCCAGTAGAACTGAAGCCAGATTCAGTTCAGAAGCAAAGGAAAGCTTGACTCTTCAGTCAAAACATGGAGAGATGGGAGGTCATGCTCCAGAACATCCGCTCTGCCTACAGCAGGGCTGGGCTGGTTTGGGGGGAGGGGGCGGGGTTCTCTCGGGCATCCAGGCACAGCTGCTGCCCTCGCTCCAGATGGCAGTGCCGGGTGCAGCATCTTTGCACACGGCCCGCCATGGCAACTCAGAGTTGGGGGCGGAGCTTCTGCACAGGTTCCTGAGCTGAGGCGTCGTCGCCACCATTTTGCACCTGGTCTGAGGTGTCCAGCTTCAGGCTTCTGCACACAGTGCCCTAGGAGAAAGGGGACTAGACTCAGCACAGAAACAAGGTTCGGCTTTATTTCATCACTCAGATTCTATTTTTATTTCCCGGTTATTGTTAATGGACTTTGCTGGTGACAAACATAATTAGCCACTAAATCCCTTTTACAACTGGTCAGGGTCTAAACTTATAATGGAACTATCTATCTGTATAAGAGGTACCTATAGATGAAGCTGGGGTCACCTCTGTGTCACCAGGGTGTGAAAATGACTAGATTGGGGGTGGGGGAAATGGGACAATGCCACAGGAAAGAAAGGTGATTAGAAATTAATCTTTTCACCTCAGTCTATGTAGGACTTTTCCCTGCAGGGTCTCTGGCCTCTCATGTAATTCAAATGAGACTCCTCTGTTTGGTGGGTCTGGAGATCTGGGAGACCCCAGGACTGGTGTGTCCACATAACAGGAAGGCTGACGTGAATACTCACCCTGGACCTCACCTCAGAAGGTTCTGGGTGGGGATTTCTTCTAAAAGAAATGAATAATTCACCAACAAATATTATTTAGTAAAAGTTTACGAAGGGACAGGGAAAATTGCCCCATTCTTTTTTTTTTTAATCTAGTTAATAACAGTCATAAAACTGACTGTGTTGCTTGATCCAGCAAATCCTCTTTCAGACAATAACATAGAAAAACACACAGAAAAGTGAGCAAATAGAAGCCTGACTGTGTACAAACAGACATGCACACAAAGAAACAGATACATTTGAAAAACAAAAAGCCATCTCTGCCGAGATGGAAGAGGACAGCTGCATATATCATGATATTAAAGGGGTGAAACAACTGAAATCTCTTCACATTTGGGAATGATTAAGCAAATGGATATCTTTTACTCGGTTATCTTTAACAGTGTGCAGTGGTATATATCACTTGCTAAGCTGAGTCACTTCAGTCATGTCCGACTCTGTGCAACCCCATAGACGGCAGCCCACCAGGCTCCCCCATCCCTGGGATTCTCCAGGAAGAACACTGGAGTGGGTTGCCATTTCCTTCTCCAATATATATATCACTTAGGTAATACATAAAATGTATACGTGAGTTAGATTTAGAAAGACATTTGCAATAAATAAGTTTCCATGAGTATAAGATGAAGCAAGAATCGGCTCTGCATGTTAAACAGTTAAGTCACACCAGTTTCTTGCAACTCACACTAAGGAATGTGACTTCTGGATTGTGCGGTACTGCTACTGCATACCTGTCAGCATAGCCAAAATCCGGGACAGTGACAATACCGAATGCTGACAAGGATGTGGAGCAACTAGAATGTCATTGCATCACCGAATGCAAAATGGTGCAGCCACTTTGGAAGGCAGTTTGACAGCTTCTTATAAAGTTAAACAGACTTAGCATTCAATCCATTATCATGCTCGTTGGTATTTACTCAAAGGAGTTGACAACATATTCACACAAAAAAATTTGTACACAGCTATTTACAGCAGCTTTGTTCATAATTGCCAAAACTTGTAAGCAACCAAGATGTCCTTCAGTAGGCAAATGGATAAATAAACTGTGGTCCATCCAGGCAATGGAATAGTATTCAAAACTAAAATGGGATGAGCTATCAAACCATGAAAGATGGAGCTAATTTCAGTGCATATTACTAAGTGAAAAAAACCAATCTGAAAAGGCTATGTATTTGGGTGATTATGACATTCTGGAAAAGGTAAAGCTATGGAGACAGTAAAAGATCACTGGGGATGGGGGGAAGGGATGAACAGACAGAGCACAGAGGAGTTCTAGGACAATGAAAATACTCTGCATGAAACTATAATGATAGATACATGTCATACATTTATCCATACCCATAGAATGAACAGCACAAAGAGTAAAATATAAATGACAGACCTTGAATGATTATCATGTGTCAATGTAGGCTCTCAGTTGTAACAAGTGTACCTCTAGTGAGGGATCTCTAAGGGGGAAGCTGTGCATGTGTCAGTGTAGAGGGCATATAGGACATCTCTGTAATTTCCTCTCAACTTTGCTATGAACCAAAAACTGCTCTTTAAAAAAAAGTATTTAAAAAAAATGAACAGGCATGATCAGGCAATTCACAAGTTAGAAATGAATATATGAAGAAAGTATTCAACTTTGGAAGTGAGGAAAAATACAGATTAAAGCATCAAGAAATCATCTTCCACTTATCAAACTAGCAAATCATAAAACCTAAAACTCCATGCTGCAGCGAGTGGGACAGAAGGAGCAGTGCTCATTCACACTGGCTGGACTCCACCGTTTGACCTTTGGAGTCACACATTGTTTCTTCATGTGTGTGTGCGTGTCTTTAGATGGTTTTTCTTTATATATGTTTATATATCTTCAGCAGGCTTCCCTGGTAGCTCAGCGGTAAAGAACCCACCTGCCATGCAGGAGGGGCAGGAGATGCAGGTTCAACCCCTGGGTGGGGAAGATCCCCTGGAGGAGGGCATGGCAACCCACTCCAGTATTCTTGCCTGGAGAATCCCATGGACAGAGGAGCCTGGCAGGCTACAGTCCACAGGGTCGCAAAGAGTCAGACATGACTGAGTGACTTGGCACATACACATGTATGTATCATCACAGTCATTCTGTCGCAGGGATGTCACACATTGTTTCTCTGAAGCAATATTTATTTTCTCTATTACTCTCCATAAGCAAGTTTATACTCTCATCAAGCTTATTTTTGGATTCTGGTGGAGGAGAAGGATAAAAGATCTGAAAGCTCTCTGCTAAAAATATGATATTTTTATATAGAGGGATAGAAGGGGCGGGAATGGGACCTGAAAGATTAGGTCAGGGTCACTGGTGAGATTCTTCCCTTTGAACGTGGAAGTCTGGAAGGGAGAATGACCCTTAACAATGAGCACGGACACTTACTGAGTGTAGACTGCCGGCTAGGTACCAGGTCCAACCCTGCCCAGCATCTCACTTCCTCCTGCCTAGAAGAAGGTGCTATTGTCCTTGCAATGGAGGCAGATGGTCTCTGTGAAGCTGTGCCCATGCGGCCAGCCTGGGATTCCAGCCCAGACAGGCTATTCAGTGAGCATTTTAGCTACTGCAGTCTTCCCTAGTGGCTCAGACGGTAAAGAATTTGCCTGTGATATAGGAGACCCAGGTTCAGTCTTTGGCTTGGGAAGATCCCTGGAGAAGGAAATGGCAACCCACTCCAGTATTCTTGCCTGGAGAATTCCATGGATAGAGGAGCCTGGTGGGCTCCAGTCCATGGGGTTGCAAAGAGTCGGACACAACTTAGTGACTTAACTACCACATCTTGCATTTAGGTGTACTTGGTTTTTAGTTTGCAGCATTGGCAGGGGTGTGTGGGTAAACACGATGAGCAGAACAGGAAGGAAAATACCCGGGCTGACATAGAGAATCAAGAATTAGCTGCAGGGACTTCCCTGGTTGTCTGTTGGTTAAGACTCCACCTTAGGTGGGCACTGCAGGTGGGCGCAGTTCGATCCCTGGTCAGGGAACCAGGATCCCACACTGTGAAGTGCTGCCAAAATAAATAAATAAATAAAAATTAGCTGCAAAGATGAGAGAGGAGGTGCTGTCAGCATGCTTACATACTCGCTGCCATTGAGTGTTGACTGGAAGCGCCGAGGGGACTAGGACTGCACGTGGAATGTCTTAGAATTCTCTGCAAGGCTGGGAAGTCCCTCCCAAGGAGAACAGATGAGATCATGTCTATGAAACACAACATTTTCCACTTCACATGTTATTCTTACCGCCCTGGCGCTCTTACCTAAAGAGCAAACAGTAAACCCAACAATAATATTCGAGATGGTTAATTATATGTGTCAACTTGGCAAGGCCATAGTACCCAGGTGTTTGGTCAAACATTATTCTAGTGGTGAGCATGCTACAGTTGTACACAGAAGTAGAAAATATAATGTTGTACACATTAAACTTATATAGTGCTATAAATCAATGTTACCTTAGCAAAAAATAATTTTAAAAATTATTCTCAATGTTTCTGTGAAGGTATTTTTAGATGAGATGAACATTTCAATTAATAGGCTGTGCATGAAGTAGATAACCCTCCATTATGTGAGCAGAACTCATCTAGTCAGCTGAAGAGCTTAATAGAGAAAGACTGATCTCCTTGAGGAAAAGGAAATTTTGCCAGCAGACAGTCTTCAGACTTGAACTGCAAGTCCACCCCAAGTCTCCAGCCTGCTGGCCAACCCTACAGATTCCTTACAGTAAATCTTTCTGTATTTATACATCTTATTGATTCCGTTTCTCCTTAGACAGCCAGGAGATCAAACCAGTCAATCCTAAAGGAAGTCAACCTGAACATTCACTGGAAGGACTGATGCTGAAGCTCCAGTACTTGGCCACCTGATGCAAAGAGCCGACTCATTGGAAAGGACCCTGATGCTGGGAAAGATTGAGAGCAGAAGGAAAAGGCGGGAACAAAGGATGAGATGATTGGATGGCATCATCGAGTCAATGGACATGAGTCTCAGGAAACTCTGGAAGATAGTGAAGGATAGGGAGGCCTGGTGTGCTGCAGTCCATGGGGTCAGACACAACTGAGTGACTGAACAACAACAATTAATACACTTCATTGATTTTTTTCTTTGCCCTGAGTCTGCCACACATGTACATACATACTGGTCTTCACTCTGTTTCCCCAGGTGTAAACCAGGCACCCACGGTGTGCAAGACACGAAGCCAGGAGCTAGAGATGCAGAAGGTCACCAAGGAGGCCCCAGCATCAGGAGGCCACAGTCCAAACTTAAACTCTGGCTTTGATCCTTTGAAGAAACAGACTGTTTCCTGAAACTCTAAGGCCATACCAGAGTGTGAGAACCCATGAATATGCATGTCCATTTGGGCCACATCAGTGTTGTGAGGAGAGGGCAATAATAACAGAGAAATTAAATGGGAGATAACAGATCCAGACCCAGAGCAGAAAAGACATGGCCTGTGAGGTTGAAGCCAGAGGCCAGGAAGTGTCGTAACTGGAGAGAAAGGGCTGGTGCAGAAGCAGAGGTGGTCAGAGCTGAACAGTCACTCAGAGTACACCAGCCAGGCTCCCGCGTGGGCTGTGGACCCAGGAGGAGGAGTCACCGCTTGGGGAGACTTCATAGACAGCCATCACTCCAGAGTCTGTGCTGTCTGCAGTGTCCAGCCTGCCTCGGGGCATCATCCAGAAGAGTGAAAACAAAAAAGGCAAAACTACTTCCTCCCCACCCAAGGGAACTGAGAGAAGGGGCTGCAGCACAGACCAGGAGGAGAAAAAAATCTGTTTTTAGAAAATGAAAGAGAGAAACCCTGAAAAACTCTGGTGTGCTGACGCAACCCTGCTGGTTGGATTCACACAGCTGCGTGCTTGCATCTTGACTCCATGGATGAAGCACCGGGGCACACAGTTGGTGCTCAGTAAATACTGACTGAATAATGGATGGATGAATGAATGAAATCCTAGGACACGCTGACACCTCAGTGAGGAAAACACCCAAAGAGAAGTATCAGAGGGAGGCTGGATATCCTAGAGGAGGTCTCTGGGGGAACCGTGGTGTGTAGTCTTGGGGGTTGGTGGTGGATGATCATCACTTCTGCTCAAGATGGCTCATTTCCTCACTCTTGTGCCCTCCAGAGTCTCACATCTGAGACCCAGACCTGCCCCAAAGCTCAGGCTCAACCCCTTCCCCCCGCCTCTGAGTTATTCTTGGTGGGATTACACTGGAGTTGGTACTCTCCTGTTTCTCCTTCTTTAAAATATGTTTCAATTATATAAGTAATACTATCCCCAAGAAGAAGAACGGTTGTCTGAGGAGGCCTTCCAAATAGCTGAGAAAAGAAGTGAAGCCAAAGGCAAAGGAGAAAAGGAAAGATATATCCATCTGAATGCAGAGTTTCAAAGAATAGCAAGGAGAGATAAGAAAGCCTTCCTAAGTGATAAGTGCAAAGAAATAGAAGAAAACAATTGGATGGGGAAGACCAGAGATCTCTTCAAGAAAATTAGAGATACCAAGGGAACATTTCATGCAAAAATGGGCACAATAAGAACAGAAATGATAAGGACCTAAAAGAAGCAGACGATATTAAAAACAGGTAGCAAAAATACATAGAAGAACTATTCAAAAGTTCTTCATGATCCAGATAACCATGATGCTGTGATCACTCATCTAGAGCCAGGCATTCTGGAGTGTGAAGTCAAGTGGGCCTTAGAAAGCATCACTATGAACAAAACTAGAAGAGGTGATAGAATTCCAGCTAAGCTATTTCAAATCCTAAAAGATGACACAGTGCAAGTGCTGCACTCAATATGCCAGCAAATTTGGAAAATTCAGCAGTGGCCACAGGACTGGAAAAGGTCAGTTATCATTCCAACCCCAAATTAAGGCAATGCCAAAGAATATTCAGACTAATGAACAATTGCACTCATCTCATACACTAGCAAAGTAATGCTCAAAATTCTCCAAGCTAGGTTTCAACAGTACATGAATGGAGAACTTTCAGATGTTCAAAGTGGATTTAGAAAAGGCAGTGGAACCAGAGATCAAATTCCCAACATTCTTTGGATCATAGGAAAAGTAAGAGAATTCCAGAAGAACATCGATTTCTGCTTCATTGACTATGCTAAAGCCTTTGAGTGTGTGGATCAAAATAAACTGTAGAAAATTCTTCAGGAGATAGAAATACCAGACCAACTTACCTGCCTCCTGAGAAATCTGTATGCAGATTAAGAAGCAACAGTTAGAACCAGACATGGAACAATGGACTGGTTTCAAATTGGGAAAGGAGCGCATCAAGGCTATATACTGTCACCTTGCTTATTTAACTTATATGCAGAGTACATCACGCAGTATGCCAGATTGGATGAAGCACAAGCTGAAATCAAGATTGCCATGAGAAATATCAATAACCTTCAATACACAGAAGACACCACCCTTATGGCAGAAAGTGAAGAAGAACTAAAGAGCCTCTTGATGAAAGTGAAAGAGGAGAGTAAAAAAGCTGACTTAAAACTCAACATTCAGAAAACTAATGTTATGGAATCCAGTCCAATCACTTCATGGAAAATAGATGGGGCAACAATGGACAGTGACAGACTTAATTTTCTTGGGCTCCAAAATCACTGCAGATGGGGATTGCAGCCATGAAATTAAAAGATGCTTGCTCCTTGGAAGAAAAGCTATGACCAACCTAGACAGCATATTAAAAAGCAGAGACATTACTTTGCCAACAAAGGTCCAAATAGTCAAAGCTATGGTTTTTCCAGTAGTCACATATGGATGTGAAAGTTGGACTATAAAGAAAGCTGAGTGCTGAAGAATTTATGTTTTTGAACTGTGATGTTGGAGAAGACTCTTGAGAGCCCCTTCGACAGGAAAGAGATCAAACCAGTCAATCCTAAAGGAAATCAGTCCTGAATATTCACTGGAAGAACTGATGCTGAAGCTGAAGCTCCAATACTTTGGCCACTGGATACAAAGAACTGACTCATTAGGAAAAGACCCTGATGCTGGGAAAGACCAAAGGCAGGAGGAGAAGGGGATGACAGAGGATGAGATGGTTGGATGGCATCACTTACTCAATGTACATAAGTTTGAGCAAGCTCTGGGAGTTAGTGAAGGACAGGGAAGCCTGGCACGCTGCAGTCCATGCGGTCGCAAAGAGTCAGACACGACTGAGTGGCAGAACTAAACTGATCTGCATATTAGGGCTTCCCAGGTGACTTAGTGGTATAAAGAATCTGCCTGTCAATGCAGGAGACAAAAGAGACTCGGGTCTGATCGCTGGGTCAGGAAGATCTGCTGGAGGAGGAAATGGCAATCCAACCCAGTATTCTTGCCTGGAGAATCCCATGGACAGCGGACCCTGGTGGGCTACAGTCCATGGGGTAGTAAAGAATCAGACAGGACTGAGTGTGTACACACACACACATCTGCATATTTATTGAAAAAAATTATAAACTTTAACACAAGGGAAATAACATTACATTCATCATCCAAAATACACACACATGCTCACATAGTTATTTCTGATCTTTTTTCTATATATAAAGTTGTAATCCTGAAATGCTTATCAGTTCAGTTCAGTTCAGTTGCTCAGTCATGTCTGACTCTTTGTGACCCCATGGACTGCAGCACGCCAGCCTCCCTGTCCATCACCAATCCCCGGAGCTTGCTCAAACTCCTGTCCATCGAGTCAGTAACGCCATCCAACCACCTCATCCGCTGTCATCCCCTTCTCCTGCCTTCAATCTTTCCCAGCATCAGAGTCTTTTCCAAAGAGTCAGTTCTTCGCATCAGGTGGCCAAAGTATTGGAGTTTCAGCTTCAGGATCAGTTCTTTCAATGAATATTCAGGACTGATTTCCTTGAGGATTAACTGACTGGATCTCTTTGCAGTCCAAGGGACTCTCAAGAGTCTTCTCAACACCACAATTCAAAAGCATCAATTCTTCAGTGCTCAGCTTTCTTTATGGTCCAACTTTCACATCCATACATGTCTACTGGAAAAACCATAGCTTTGACTAGATGGACCTTCGTTGGCAAAGTAATGTCTCTGTTTTTTAATATGCTATCTAGGTTAGTCATATCTTTTCTTCCAAGGAGCAAGGGTCTTTTAATTTCATGACTGTAGTCACTATCTGCAGTAATTTTGGAGCCCCCCAAAATAAAGTCTCTTATTATTTCCATTGTTTCCCCATCTATTTGCCATGAAGTGATGGAACCGGATGCCATGATCTTAGTTTTTTGAATGTTGAGTTTTAAGCCAACTTTTTCACTCTCCTCCTTCACTTTCATCATGAGGCTCTTTAGTTTTCCTTTTGAAGGAAGTCACCATTATCTTCATTACCTCCACCATAGTTTGGTCTCAGGTCAAACAACAGGGAGGGAACACAACCCCACACCTCAACAGTAAATTGGATTAAAGATTTACTGCACATGACCCTGCCCATCAGAACAAGACCCAGTTTCCGCCCCAGTCAGTCTCTCCCATCAGGAAGTTTCCATAAGCTTCTTATCCTTATCAGTCAGAGGGCAGACAGAATGAAAACCACAGTCACAGAAAACTAATCAAACTGATCACATGGACCACAGCCTTGTCTAACTCAGTGAAACTATGAGCCATGCCGTGTTGGACCACCCAAGATGGACAGGTCATGGTGGAGAGTTCTACACAAAATGCAGTCCACTGGAGAAGGGAATGGCAAACCACTTCTGTTTTCTTGCCTTGAGAACCCCATTAACAGTATGAAAAGGCAAAATGATAGGATACTGAAAGGGGAACTCCCTGGGTCAGTAGGTACCCAATATGCTACTGGAGAAGAGTGGAGAAATAACTCCAGAAAGAATGAAGAGACGGAGCCAAAGTGAAAACACTCCCAGTTGTAGATGTGACTGGTGATGGAAGTAAAGCCTGATGCTGTAAAGAACAATATTTCATAGGAACCTGGAATATTAGACCCATGAATCAAGGTAAATTGGAAGTAGTCAAACAGGAGATGGCAAGAGTGAACATCAACATTTTAGAAATCAGTGAATTAAAATGGACTAGAATGGGTGAATTTAACTCAGATGACCATTATATCTACTACTGTGGGCAAGAATCCCTTAGAAGAAATGGAGTAGCCCTCATAGTCAACAAAAGAGTCTAAAATGCAGTACTTGGGGGCAGCCTCAAAAATGACATAATGATCTCTGTTCGTTTCCAAGGCAAATCATTCAGTATCACAGTAATCCAAGTCTATGCCCCAACTAGTAATGCTGAAGAAGCTGAAGTTGAACGGTTCTATGAAGACTACAAGACCTTCTAGAACTGACATCCAAAAAAGGATGTCCTTTTCATTATAGGGGACTGGATTGCAAAAGTAGGAAGTCAAGAGATACCTGGAGTAACAGGCAAGTTTGGCCTTGGAGTAAAAAATGAAGCAGGGCAAAAGCTAACAGAGTTTCACCAAGAGAACACACTGGTCATAGCAAATACCCTCTTCCAACAACACAAGAGAAGACTCTACACATGGACATCACCAGATGGCCAATACCAAAATCAGATTGATTATATTCTTTGCAGCCAAAGATGGAGAAACTCTATACAGTCAGCAAAAACAAGATCGGGAGCTGACTGTGGCTCAGATCATGAATTCCTTATTGCCAAATTCAGACTAAATTGAAGAAAATAGGGAAAACCACTAGACCATTCAGGTATGACCTAAGTCAAATTCTTTATGATTATACAATGGAAGTAACAAATAGATTCAAAGCAAATAAATTCTAAAGGGATTAGATCTGATAGAGTGCCTGAAGGTCTAAGGACAGGTTCGTAACATTGTACAGGAGGCAGTGATCAAGACCATCCCCAAGAAAAAGAAATGCAAAAAGAGAAAATGGTTGTCTGAGGAGGCCTTACAAATAGCTGAGAAAAGAAATGCTTATAACTATTCTGTATATACAAATATACATATTTTACCTATTCGAACTATATCCAGAGTATTTCATTGTGATATAACCTAATTTTGTAAGAAATATGACACTGGGTGTTTTTTTTAAATCATGATAAATGTGCACATAACATAAAACTTGCCATTGGTGACATTTAGCGCATTCGAATGTTATGACTGTCACCAGGATCTAATGCCAGAACATTGTCATCACCTCAAAAGGGAAACTCATTCCCATTAAGCAGTCATTCCTCACCCCCCTCCTCTGCCCAGCCCCTAGTACCCACTAATCTGCTTTCTGTCTCCATGGACTTGCTGACTCTGGATATTTCACATAAACGGAATCATAGGATACGTGGTCTTTGGTGACTGGCTTCTCTCACTGAGCATAATGTTTTCAAAGTCTGTCCCTGCTGTAGCCTGTGTCAGCACTTCATTCCTGTTCATGTGTTTCTGTTTTAAATTCTACTCTTTGGCTCAAAAATCTCGCATGGCTTCGCATTGCCTGTCCAGGAGAAGTCCAGGCTCTTTCACATGCCATTTGCTCTTCGGCAGAATCCTGCTGCCCGTCTTACCTGCACCAACCTACTCTGCTTTCTTACTTCGACACCTCTGCCTAAGCCCCAATCTCTGCATCTCTAATGCTCTGCTCTCAGACCAGCAGCAGAATCACCTGGAAAATCGTCCTAAATGCAAGTTCTCAAGCCCTTCCCCAAATCACTGAATCAGAGCCTAGATTCTGTGTTTCAACAAGCCCTGTGAGTGATGCTGATGTACACTGAAATTTGAGAAACTTTGGTCTCAACTGCATTACTTCTTAAAGTCTCTTTCTTAGGCTGCACCCCGAGCTTTTCTACTTTCTCTGTCCTCTCATCTCCCGTTGGACATCATCCTTGGTTTTTGAGAGAATTTCCCACTTTTTACACTGTGTCATAGCTGTGCCTCCATTACTATAGTCACCTGAGTAATGTATTTCATCTAAACCCCAAGAAGTACATTATCCAGGGAGACACTGAAGGTTGCCTCTGGCTGAGGTTCTGGGCATGAGCTCCGAAATGCAGCTGTGGCACTTTTTTGTAGCCTCAATCAATGTCACAGCTGAAAACATGGCTCCTGAGTTATGACTTTTGTACTCTGTGGATATTAAAATACCCTTTCTTTTATGAATGAGAGTAGTAATACTGGCAATGTTTGGATTTTTTAGTTTTTGTTTTCCTTGTTGTTTACAAGTCCATTATCAGATATAAGATATCCTCGTTTAACTGCTCTGTCTGAGGACCTTTGGCCTGTAAAGACACTGGGGTCAGGAGAAGCTCTGCCGGAGGAGTGTCTGGTAGTATCACTCTGGAACAGTCAGAAGGATCTGACTTCTGCAGAGTTCAGGAGCCAGAGATTAGAGAGCTCAGCTAGGAAAGAGAAAGCTGGAAAACAGGGAAACCCCACTGCCGAGCAGATGAGGGTCTCCAACACACGCGATGTGAAGCATTTTCAAGGAAAGCAAACCTGCATTTCAGCCTCATGATTTTAACAAACATGTGCGCTTCGCAGGTGGCACTAGTGGTAAAGAGTCCCCCTGCCAATGCAGGAGACATAAGAGATGCGGGTTCAAACGCTGGTTGGGGAAGACCCCCTGGAGGAGGGCGTGACAACCCACCCCAGTATTCTTGCCTGGAGAATCCCCATGGACAGAGAAGCGTGGCAGACTACAGTCCATGGGGTCACAAAGAGTTGGACAGAACTGAAGTGACTTAGCACGTATGTCCACAACCACACAAACACTCACACAGCACACACAAACAATCACTAACTAGAGGTGCAGAAACAGTTCGAGTGATCTCAAAGTCTAGACTTTGAGAAAGTACAGATGGAGTGGATACCTTCTCAGTGCAATATAAAGAAAACTTAAAAGTGAAAAAAATCAAGTAACCAACCCACAGCTTAAGAAAGATGTTTGAAAGATGGGCGTGTTAGATCTAGAGATGACTGAGGAAAACACGACAGCCTTCAGATGTCACAAACATATTCATAAAAGTGGGGGAAAGATAGGTTCCCAGCTTATTTCTTTCTGGATTCATATCTTACCTCATCCAAGGGGAAAAACTGAACTGCCTAAATTCTGATGTGCTGCATTCAGAAGCGCAGGAGCAGAGTGGGAGCCCTGAGCAGCCGCTTTCAGCTCCTCTACACAAGACTCACACTCTCCGAGTTGTCCAGCGGCGTAGGTTCCGGAGGAAGGGTGTCCCTTCCTCCTCTGTCTCCTGGAGGCTGGAAACAGAGATGCCCAGCCAGAATGTTGCTGATGCGACTCCTCACCAGGAGGCCCCCATCACCTGTCCAGGGACCACGCCAGCCGCCACCGTTTTCATTTGTCCACAGTGCACAAGAAAATGTGTGTTCACATGGACGAAGGCAGCCAGCTTAAAATTTTTTCACCCTGAGATAATAGACTGCCTTTTCCTTTGAGGTCATTATTTCATTAAAATGACATTTTAAATGACATAACAGATGGAATAATAGATGAGTTTTTTTAATTGTTTACATCAGCTATGTATCAGTTCCCCCATTTTTTGGTTTATTTTGTTTTATATGTGTGTATATATTGTTATCTTTAAATTTATTTTGGCCCATGAAATCCAGGAGTCTGGAAGTACTGAAATAAATATATATATATATAAATTTAAATAAAGTAAATTAACCATCATTCAAGTACTTTAGCCTGTATCTCCCAAGAACAAAACATTCTTATATAAAATTACAATATTATTGTTCCAGTGGTAGTTAACATGTTTTTACTGTTCAGTCGCTAAGTCATGTCCTTCTCTTTGCAACCCCATGGATTGCAGCATGCCAGGCTTCCCTGTCTATTGAGTCAGTGATGCCATCCAACCATCCCATCCTCTGTCACCCCCTTCTCCCCCTGCCCTCAATCTTTCCCAGCATCAGAGTCTTTTTCCAATGAGTTGGCTCTTCACATCAGGTGGCAACAATTATGATAAGTTCAGTTCAATCGCTCAGTCGTGTCCGACTCTTTGCGACCTCATGAATCGCAGCACGCCAGGCCTCCCTGTCCATCACCAACTCCCGGAGTTCACTCAGACTCACGTCCATAGAGTCAGTGATGCCATCCAGCCATCTCATCCTCTGTCGTCCCCTTCTCCTCCT